>JAVLUX010000025.1:20075000-20405000 GCA_032164185.1 Moxostoma hubbsi
TTGCGGGGGCACTCTTCAAGGTAATCTCCCGGGTGGGGATTCCGAAAGAAATCCTCACCGATCAGGGCACAACATTTATGTCACGAACACTTCACGAGCTTTACGAATTGCTGGGTATTAAGTCGATTCGCACTAGCGTGTACCATCCGCAGACGGATGGGCTGGTGGAGCGTTTTAATAAAACCCTGAAGAATATGATTCGTAAATTCGTGCACGAGGATGCTAGAAACTGGGATAATTGGCTCGACCCCCTGTTATTTGCAGTTCGAGAGGTCCCGCAAGCCTCCACTGGCTTCTCTCCTTTTGAGTTACTATATGGGCGGCGCCCGCGCAGTGTACTAGATGTGATACGCGAAGCCTGGGAGGAGGGGCCTTCAAACAGTAAGAACGAAATTCAATACGTCCTTGATCTCAGAGCAAAACTCCACACTCTGGGGAAACTAACACAGGAGAATTTGCTCCGAGCTCAAGAACGACAATGCCGGCTGTATGACAGGGGCACTCGACTCAGGGAGTTCGCACCGGGAGATAAAGTGCTTGTATTACTCCCAACATCGAGCTCCAAATTACTCGCAAAGTGGCAAGGGCCCTTTGAGGTCACACGACGAGTGGGGGATCTCGATTATGAGGTGAAACGAACCGATAGAGGGGGCGCGTGTCAAATATATCACGTCAACCTTCTGAAATTGTGGAGGGAGGCAGTCCCTGTGACGTTGGCCATGGTAGTTCCGGAGAGGGCGGAGCTCGGACCGGAGGTAAACAAAAGCTGTGATCATAACACCCCGGTCATTTGCGGAGATCACCTCTCACCGTACCAACTTGCAGAGGTTGCTGAGTTGCAAAAAGAATTTGCAGACGTGTTTTCCCCTCTACCGGGACGTACGAATCTCATCCAACACCATATCGAGACCGAGCCGGGACTGGTAGTGCGTAGCCGGCCATATCGCTTACCCGAACACAAAAAGAAAATAGTTCGAGAGGAATTGGATGCAATGCTCGAGATGGGCGTAATAGAAGAGTCCCACAGCGATTGGTCCAGCCCGGTCGTGCTTGTTCCCAAGAGCGACGGGTCGGTACGGTTCTGTGTGGATTATAGAAAAGTCAATGCGGTGTCTAAATTCGACGTGTACCCGATGCCCCGTGTTGATGAGTTGCTCGATCGGTTAGGTACAGCTCGCTTTTATTCGACACTGGATTTAACAAAGGGTTATTGGCAGATCCCCTTGACACCAATTTCCCGTGAAAAAACAGCCTTCACCACGCCGTTCGGATTGCACCAATTTGTGACACTTCCGTTCGGTTTGTTTGGAGCCCCGGCTACGTTTCAGCGACTTATGGATCGTATCCTCCGGCCGCATTCGGCTTATGCCGCTGCCTATTTGGATGACATTATCATCTACAGTAACGATTGGCAGCGGCACAAACAACATCTGAGGGCGGTCCTGAGGTCGCTGCGCCGGGCCGGGCTCACGGCAAACCCTAAGAAGTGCGCGATTGGGCGTGTGGAGGTACGGTATCTGGGGTTCCACTTGGGTCATGGCCAGGTGCGTCCCCAAATTGACAAAACCGCAGCAATTGCGACATGCCCGAGACCCAAGACCAAAAAGGGGGTGAGGCAGTTCCTGGGGCTGGCTGGCTATTATAGGAGGTTCGTGCCTAATTATTCGGACGTCACCAGCCCGCTGACTGACCTCACTAAAAAGGGGGCTCCAGATCCGGTCCAGTGGTCGGAGCAGTGCCAACAGGCGTTCATGCAGGTTAAGGCTGCACTTTGTGGGGGGCCGCTTTTACATGCACCTAACTTCTCTCTTTCCTTTCTATTGCAGACGGACGCTTCAGACAGAGGACTGGGGGCCGTACTCTCACAGGTGGTGGAGGGGGAGGAGCGCCCGGTGCTGTACATCAGTAGGAAGCTCTCCTTAAGGGAAACGAAGTACAGCACCGTAGAGAAGGAGTGTCTGGCCATCAAGTGGGCGGTCCTCACCCTCCGATATTACCTGCTGGGGCGGGCCTTCACTCTCTGCTCGGATCATGCCCCACTGCAGTGGCTCCACCGCATGAAGGATACTAACGCCCGGATCACCCGTTGGTATCTGGCTCTACAGCCCTTTAAATTCAAGGTGGTCCACAGACCGGGGGTGCAGATGGCTGTCGCGGACTTCCTTTCCAGAAATGGGGGGGGAGTGGTAGGCAGGCCGGATGGCGCCCCGGCCTGAGTTGGGCGGTGGGGGTATGTGGCAGCGGGGGTGTGGTCAAGCGTCCGTCCAGGGAGAGAAAGCGGTAAGGGCGCTTGCACCTGAGCCAAATTATGTCTAACACCTGTCTCTAATTCCAGTAAGCATGGGGAGAGCGGCATAAGAGCGGCCACAGAACCAACAGAGAGAGAGAGAGAGAGATCTACATGTACACGGCAGCCCAGCGTTGTTGTTTATGTTTAGTTAGGAATTGTGTGTGTTAAACAGGTGATTATTTTGGAGAAGTGCTGTATGAGACTGTGGCCATTAAAGAAAGGAAAGAGTTATCTGAACCCACGTCTCTGTCACTCTTTACAGCATGGTTTTTTGAAAAACAAAAATTTTAAGTCACTGAAATAAGGCCATATAACACATACTAAACATTTGTCCACAAGACTTTTGAGAACTGGATCTTGTAGCCCAGAGTTTTTGCTACAAAATGATGTGGAAACTATCCTGATCACTCATTCATACAAAACAATATAGTAATTTAACTTTTGTAAGACAATTTTAGTGTTGAAAGGTGATATGCGAGGAGGCGTGAATGATCATGAATATTGAGGTAATTCAGACCTGAGAGACAAAAGACTCCTCCCCTGGGCCCATCAATCAGGGATAGAGAATGAATGTGAGGAGACTTAATGATCAAAATCAAGTTTTAAGTTAAAAGAAGTAATCTGACAATATATTTTCTTTACATAAAGACTTTACTTAATTTTAGACCTACACTACAATTAAAAGAAGTCTCTTCTGCTCACCATGACTGCATTTATTTGATCCAAAATACAGAAACAATATTGATATTGTAAACTATTTTTACAATTTAAAAGAACAGTTTTCTATTTAAATATATTGTAAAATGCAATTTGTGATCAAAGCTGAATTTTCAGCATCATTCCTGCAGTCTTCAGTGTCACATGATCCTTCAGAAATCGTTATAATATGCTGATTTTCTAATATGGGCATATTTAAAGTGCATTTTACTCATTTAACCTGAACACATATTTACAAGCATAAGCTTTGAATATGATAATGAGGCAGCATAAACAAGAGTTCAAATATAATCTAAACATTCATATTATTTTTATATCATATTTATATCATATTTATATTATACAGCATACAATTTAAATACCTGCTTTAGCCGAAACAGCATTTAAATGTAACTAAAACTTGCTTATTAGGACATATTTCAAATGTCAATACTCTGAATCCTGGCTGGCAAGTCTGGAAGCAGTCCCGCTAGTAAAATATGTATAAAATAGCATGTCAACTAATGAAAACTAATTGAATTACTCGTCCGAATTTGTATCCTCGGCTGGATCAAGTCTCTCTTCAAAATACAAACGTTCATCGGAGTCCCGCTCTTCTTCTGAGGAAAAAGTTAACTCTTCCTTAATATCCAGAAGTTTCATCGCCTGTGTATCATTACAAACGTGCAGTAAAATGAACAAATTGTTTACATCAAACCTCTGAACACTGTCGGGGCGTGTACCATTTGCATTGATCGTCTCAGCACATTAGCGTATGAATGGCGTGCACTGCTGGTGGGTGGGATCACATTACAGATAATGAGATGAACCGGTAAAAACTGTACAGCGCTTTGTTTCATACAGATTACATTGCAGGACAATATTTGTTTTAAATTTGAATTGTTTTATTTAAAAGTAGACATTTTAAGCTTTCTTTAGAAATATGTTTCATGTTTGTGTGATAAGTATTCGCAGAGTTTCAGTTAATTTTTGTGACGTGTTTCTGAAATATGTTCGTGGACACAGAGACAGCTGAAAGCTCACCCTTTTTATTTTCTTTATTTTACAAAAGCACAATGTTTCATTGTTATTATGAGTGTACACAAATAAAAGTAGACCCTTTATAGTCTCTAATGATGTCTTACACGTATCTGTATGCCCCAAAATGACTATTTTGTCAAAATTAGTATTTTAAGTTGTTTCTGTTGTAATGACGAAAAAATCCAGCAGGACGCGTCGGCGCGTCCGTCGACCCCAGAGGGTTAACCTGGTTGAGATGTGAGAGGCAGACTAGCAACGCTTCCTGAATGCCCCCATCTCCCAGGCCAGCCTATTCGGTGACACTGTCAGAGACTTTGCCCAGCAGTTCTCGTCAGTGAAGCAGCAGACGGAGGCCATTCAACATATTCTGCCACGTCACGGCTCAAGATCCTGCACCCCGTCTGCATGTCGCCACGGGCGTCTCCCTGTAACGGCTGCTCCGGCTCCGCCTTGGCCCGCCCCTGAGGCCCCGCCCAGGCGTCTAGCCCCCCGCAGGAAGCTCCTGGATGGGCCCACGACTGCGTTGGTACATCAACTGTCTTGAGTTGTTGGCAATACTGCTCGCCCTATGGAGGTTCCAGCCATTGATCCAGAGCAAGTACATGCTGCTTCGGTAGCATATATCAACCGCCAATGCGATTTATGCTCCCCTCGCATGTCACAACTTGTCCGCCGTCTCCTCCTTCTGGAGTCAGCGGCACCTCAAGTCGCTGTGAGACACTCACATCCCAGTCGACTTCAAGACCACAGCTGACACGCTGCCATGGCAGATTATCCGTAAGGGAGGTTGGAGACTCCACCCTTAGGTGGTCCAGCTGATCTGGAGTCGATTCAGGCAGACACAGGTGAACTGTTTGCCTCCCCAGAAAACCTCCCATTGCCCGCTCTGGTATGCCCTGACCGAGGCACCCCTAGTTATAGATGCGCTGGCACACAACTGGCCACCTGGACTACGCAAGTATGCATTCTCCCCAGTGAGCCTGCTTGCACAGACCCTGTCCAAAGTCAGGGAGGACGAGGAGCAGGTCATCCTAGTAGCACCCTACTGGCCCACCCAGACTTGGTTCTCAGGCGTCACACTCCTCGCGTCAGCCCCTCCCTGGCAAATTCCCCTGAGGAAGGACCTTCTTTCTCAGGGATGGGGCACTATCTGGCACCCATGACCAGACCTCTGGAACCTCCACGTCTGGCCCCTGGACGGGATGTGGAAGACCTCAGATGGCTCAGTGCTTTCATTTCTGCAGGAGAGGTTGGAGGGACGGCTGTCCCCCGCCACCATGAAGGTGTATATAGCTGCTATAGCGGCACACAATGACACAGTAGATGGTAAGTCCATAGGGAAGCACGAACTGATCATCAGTTTCCTCATAAGCACAAGGAGGTTGAATCTCTCCAGACAGCGGCCCGTTCCCTCGTGGGACCTCTCAGTAGTCCTGCAAGTCCCTACGAGCCCTTAGAGTTACCAGAGTTTAAGGCACTCTACTTGAAGACTGCCCTCCTGACGGTGCTCATCTCCATCAAGAGGGTAGGGGGCCTGAAAGCGTTCTCTGTCAGCAAAACATGCCTGGATTTCAATCCAGGCTACTCTCACGTGATCCTGAGACCCCAACCAGGCTATGTGCCCAAAGTTCTCACAACCCCGTTTAGGGATCAGGTGGTGAACCTGCAAGCGCTGCCCCAGGAGGAGGCAGACCCAGCCTTAGTGTTGCTGATTCCGGTGCGCACTTTACACACCTATTTGTATCTCAAATAGAGATACTCGATGCCAGCTCAGTAATTGTGCTAACTAAGCCCCGTACTGGAGAGGTGCTCCACATGCACTGGTTCCACATAGGTAACCCCTTGCGACGTATATTCTGCTGAGAATGTTTCCCTGTTTGCAAACTGCGTCTTCCTTGGACAGAGACCACTCTGCCCCAGTCACCATGCTTGTAGAACTTTCTCCCCCATTGGGTAGGACCTACCATGGGACTTATCCACATGACATACTTCCAACTAGACTCGGCAAGATCATGTGATGTATCTCCACTTGAAATACCCCCCCATCTCTGGGCGGGGTATGGTCTTCCCCTTGGGAGTGGCACCCCCCAGCATAGACACTGGTGTCCCGGTCGGTTAACGATTTCTCTCTGAGAAGAGGCACGACTGGGCTAGCCTGTCCCTATCCTTTGGGTAGTTGACTCATCCCCAAAGGGCTGTTCAACACTTATATTAGCATCGGGGATGTTACGTGCCGGCCTGGTGCGCTGGCTCTGTGGAAAACAGTAGTCTGTTGTCTCGCACAGCCAATCCACGTAACAGCTAGTTGTGGCGTTTTTGTATGTGACCCCAAGTGTCATGACATTGACACAACGTCGAGTGAGTGACAGATAGGGAACGTCCTGGTTACTTCCGTAACCTCCGTTCCCCGATGGGGGTAACGAGACGTTGTGTCCCTCCTTCCACAACGCTGAACTGCCTGCTGAAATGGCAGGGATCATCCTTGAGGCCTCATTTTGACTTTCTTTAACTTTTTTCCAATTACTAACTTAGTTCATTAGACAAAGAAAAGACTTTGTATTATTAGGTTTATTCCAGGACTTAGTCCTTAGATATATCCTTAAGATAAATCTACTTAATATTTTATAATAAAACATTGTTTTTCTGTATTATTGCATTTATTCAGTATTCATTATTTCATTTTTATTTATTTGTTAATCTTTACAAATTAAAAATGTTATTCCTTCTACAAATCATCTGATTTATTGAAGTCTTTTTCATCTGCTGGATCTCACTGCATCAATTTGGAGGTCCTACCAAGATAAAGTTGAAAACAGATGAACTTTGTTCTTCTCCTGCAAGGCTCAAAGAATAGGAAGGTGAGTTATCATCTTCCATTCTTTTCCAAATTCTCTGTTGACTGGTTGCTGGCAGGGCTGGACTGGACTGGTAATCTTGCATACCAGGCATTTTCCCAGTTGGCCGACACACTGTAGTGCTGATCAGGGGCGGACTGGCCATCGGGAGAACCAAGCAAAAAACAAAAATGAGCTGAAACATTATGCAAAACGTACCACAAAACAGCACCGCGATATGCAAAACCCCCCACCACCCAGCTCAACTTTTGGGCCATTTGCTATGTAAAATCACAGGCCGATTTCTCTTCCCAGTCCAGCCCTGGTTGCTAGTAAAGTCTTGAGATATATTCTTGCCACTGGTTCTCTCAATTTCAGTTGCAGACGTGTAAATGAAGAGAGAACAAATGTGAAGAGCAATCATCTCCTTATCCGAGGACTGATTCTGAGTGTTCAGTCCCATAAATATGATGCAGTGGGTTAAGAATGTATGAAATCTTTGAGATCCCGAGCGGGAGATAAGATGATAAGGGAGTAGAAGCTTTGTATGGTGTGCACCACTTAGAGTAATCAATTAGTTTGCAAAATCAATTAGGGTAACCTGACTGATAGGTTTCATCAGGATGTATCTGCATTTATGAGACACCACCAAAAGTAACAGAGAACCCTGCTGTGTGAATTTATGTGTAAATGCAGAATTAATTTCTGATGCAGAAAAGCGGATGAGATAAATTGTGACAGTTGTCGAATTGTAATACTGTAATTATAAAACTTGTAATAATTAATAATACCTGTGATTTAAGAACACAGTGAAAGTAATAATAATATTACTATATCAGACAAGGAAACTATAATAAGGGATATAATTCTAAATCTAGAATTATAAATTGAAAGTATTATAAATTGAATTCTTTTGTTGCAACTGTCACAACACAGAAAATGTCTTTCTTAATGGAAAGGGGAAAACCTACTGAATCTTTGACAGCACAAATTGCTGAGTTATTTTTAGATGGTAGAATGAAAGTGAAATGAGTGAGGTCCATGAAGTCAAAGTGAATGGATTTTGAAACAGATTACGGATGTTAAGAAACAGCGGAAATATGCCGCCATACTTTGTGGTATGTGGATAGAACAGTCTAAGCCAGTTTTGACAGATCGTAGAGGTAGACTTGATGAAATCACTAAAGTGGCTAAAGAAACCACTGCTGATATGTGGGAACTGCTAGATCTGGTTACTGATTACCCAAAATTGTATCCAGCTAAAACTCCTAAGGCTGAAGATATTTTAAATTGACAACTGTATGCATTCAAATTAAAGCATACCATGCTAAAACTGGCCAGGATGTTACTCGACTTTCCTGCAACGTAAAGATACAAATTGCCTCCTTTTCAGTAGCAAACCAAAAACAAACTACCGAACAAGATGAAGATATTAATGATGATGAATGTGGGGAATATGTGAAATTATACCCAAGATATAAACATACTGTGCCACCATCTCCTTGCTACGTGGAGGCTAACATTATTGATACTCCTGCTGCGCCGTAAGCACCAGTGGCTGCGCCGTCAGCACCAGCGTCTGGCACCAGTGTTTGTCCCTATTGCTGGGCAGCTGGTACCCGACAACTCAGAGGCTACACCCACGGGTGATGTGGGGGTTTACTGACCCATGTCTTTACGAGATTTAATATCCCTGCTGTTCTCATGTTTTGTTCTCTTCTATCCCCACAATTGCAAATTGGGCTGCATTCATTAAATGGGGATCATGCACGCAAGACGTTGTTGATTCACAGAGGAAACCAGTACTTGCTGTAGATGTTGCAGTTGCTAAGCATACTGACGAAAATCTAGAAGCCTGTCACAGCAGTGGGAAGGAGGGGCTTTGGGCAAACAAATGCCCCGAGCATAAAAGAATGCTTCGTCCCTTCAAATGTAATCCAAAATACTCAACTACCCAACCTAAACAAAGACAGGCACCACGAACTCAGAGCAAGCCTGAACCCACAACACTCTCTACTGATCATAACATGAATGAGTTGCTCAAAAAGGTTGACCGATGGGTCATGGCCTCCATTGAAGATGAATACACAGACTCTCACCCATTTATATCAGCTAACATTGGTGGCCAGGATAGCATTATTTTGATAGATACTAGTCTCACTTCCATCAAAAGGAAGAAAATTAACTCTTCATGGATTGACAGCCTCTTGTACTGTGACTCTTTCACAGTCTGTCATGTTACCAATATACCCACACAATCACATTTTTTGCTTCGAATTTGGGTTGGGACAAACCAACTCGGAACTATATTGGGCATGGACATTTTTAATCAGATTGAAGCAGACATTTTACTAACTCAAGGAAAAATTACAGGGCACCCGTTTGCCACACCTATTGCCCTTTGTGACAAATATGGTGCTTCAAATCTAACCATCACTGCTGTCTCATCAAAAGAGACAGATCAATCTGATTCAACAATAATATTTTTTAAGCTTTTTCCTAAATTGTGGTCAAAAAACAAAACTTGATGTGTGTCTATGCAATATTTGAACCTTTGAATGTTTCAGGCCCACACCATCCTCCTGTTTTTCAATATCCTCACAGACGTGACACTTTGAATTGACATTTTTGTCAATTTAACCTGACAGTAGCTAAAATTTGATATCTATTAGATTGTGTTCAATTATGAGATTTGGAATGAAATCCAGATTTCAAATTTCAGTTTATTACGTTTACAGTGCCAATGGATTTTAGCTATTACAATTATGCTTCTGCTCTTTTGAATTTTCATTGAACTGTCTGATTATTATATATATATATATATATATATATATATATATATATATATATATATATATATATATATATATATATATATATAGGCAAGACCATTTGACTGTGATGATTCTGAAATGCCTTTCCCCCAAACCAAAGAAAGACATTCGTCTTATACTATTAGTTATTAAACAAAAATGACAAAGTGAACAATGAGGCAACCTAGTGGCATGAGGTGATGACCCAATGATGGGTTAGACTCTCCAATGGCCAAAAGGGGGGCAACCTAAGGCTGGGCATCACCGGCCTGGGGCACCAGGATTGGAGGTGTGAGATGGGTAAGAAAGTGGATGGTATGCTTTCTCAGGCCAAAAGCATCAAAACGGGGAATCCATAAAAAGTTATAGGAATCTATCCCAAACGTGAATTCACTAAACCTGAGTGAACTAACCACACCCAAATGGCTAAATTAGCAGTGATAAACAATGTTCACAATCTAATGTCACTATGCTAGCAGATCACATCCTAAAGAAAATCTAACTAATCATAGAATAGGAAACGGAGTTGGCTTTTGAGAACTATCTCAGAACAAATGTGAGCTAAACCTTGATTATATGCTTATAAAATTGTATTAGCATTATATATTATTTTTTATTAACTCATCTTGATCTAGAGTATGTTATAAGACATTGTTTATGATTTTATGCACTGAACATTCTTAAGTTTAAGAGTTAAGATTTAACCAGAATGTGACTCGTTCGCAAAGGGAAATTCCCTCGCTGACAAAGCTACTAGACAAGCAGCAAAATCACAGATCAAAGAAATGGCTGCCATTTTTCCTGTTCACCCTGATTGTGCAGTCATTGTCCAAAATGTACAATTCAGAGGATGTGGAGGTTTGTCAAAAATTGACCGCCACATTGTCTGATAAAGGATTGTGGATTTTGAATGATAAATTCATCCCATCAAACCATCAAACTGAAATTATTGATTTATAGCATGGCTTGGCTCATCAAGGAGTCAACAAAACAGAGGCAATGCTCCAACAGACTTGGTTCTGGCCCGACGTGATGAATAATGTAAAAGACAGGTTGTCCAGGTGCTAACATTGCTTGAGAACGAAACCTAAATTTGGAAGACAAAAAGTCCTCGTCCAAGCCCTTTGACCATGGCTATAAGTACATGTTGGTAATAGTGTACTGGTTCTCTCGATTGGTAAAAGCCTTTCCTCTGCGAACTGCCACCGATGTGAAAGTAGCAGAAATTTTGTTGAGAGCAGGCCCGACAGGTCCATTAAAAGACCTTTTGCAGGAGTATCTCAAATTGTTGACAGAATTTCTCAGGAACACGCAATACACTGCCCTCAGCACTCAAAACATGAAATATTTAATGTATGGATTACGGTACATAACTTGAAGATGCAGAATCCAGTACAGGCAGGAAATAGGAGAAAGTAGAAATTTTCTGAACAATGTCTTCAAGTTATGATTGCCCTGCCCTTGTCCAGTGTTGTAGACAACTCAAACATCCTTGCTTGTTGAAATCTAGCCAGGCTTGACTCGATGGATGCATTTAATGCAAACTAAACTATTCCTGTTTGACTACTAACCGTAAATCACAGACCCTGCTGACACTACAGCTTAATGCTGCTACAATGATAACACTACTTTCCCCCTGACAGGTCAGCAGAGTGAAAGTGCCTTAGGATGCTCATGTTATGCCTCTCCAATGAAATGGAGATGATGTTCTGAAAGAAAAACTTCCATTCTGGGTGTTTTCTCACACTTTTATATATTTGTGGTTCTCTATCTATACCTATCTAAAAAACTTTAGGTACCAATTGATGCTCTCAGGGAAATACAAGGAATTCCTTGGTCAAATTCGAATAGTCCAACGACTGACATCCAAATCACTGACCTGCAGAAACAACTTGCATGATGTCCTCTAGAATGATGCTGCAGTCCTAGCACCTTGGACAGTGTCAGCTGTCCAATCTATCCCGACATCATCACTGCTATCAATCGAGAATAAATCTGTCACCATGGGAGGCTGGTACTTCCAGCATTGGTGTTTCTCTCCAGGCCCAGCACACTTAATTGACAATCGACAGATGCTGTGTCACACCCACAGCACCCAAATGAGACATCCCAGCTAGTTACTGGCTTTGTGAGAAATGTCCTAATTGTTCTTGTGAAAATATATTACACTTTTATTACTGCTTCCCCCATTAATTAATCATATCAGCAAAAGAAGGTTCTCATCCTCCTCATCACTCTCAGAGCTACTATGCTAGCTCAACCTAATCATAACATCAGAATCAGAATCAGAATCATTATCAGCTTTATTGCCAAGTATGCTTACACATACAAGGAATTTGTCTTGGTGACATGAATCTGAGTCTAAATCATCAGACACATAACAGGAGACATAAAAAAAAAATTTAAACTGACAACAATGCTAGTACACCTAAAGTTCAGAGAACAGAACAAAAATTCACAGAAATATTGTTTATTGTTAAAAATACTGTATATCAATGGAAGCCTGTAAAGACATCAGTATATCTGAGTAGAACATTATTGAAAGTTATAGTTATGTTTTAAATATCCAGCCCTTTACATTGTGAGTAAATCACTTGCAAAGGCAAATAAATTTAGCACTGTAAAACAGATCAAGTTCACGGGCAAGGAAGAGGCGAGAAACCGGCTTGACATATAAAATAATAGGTTTAATGGAGAACTCAAAAGACAAACACATAAGACAACAGACATGTCCGTGAACGAGCTCTCTCTCCCGCACGTCGTCCGCAATCGGCCTTTAACCCTCTTGGAGGCTTGATTAGCCTAATACGGGACCGGGCGTGTTGAGTCACGACCCGGCCCCGCCCTCCACCGTGCCACATTCCTCCCTCATTCTTTCAGGCTGGGGACCCCGGGGGGGGGGGGCCTCCCGCACGGTCTGGCGGTGGGTCATCCCCATCAACCTGGATGAGGGAGGGGGCAAGGGGAGGGAAACAACAATAATTAAAAATGGAGGGGGGGTCCTTCCTGCACTGGGCAGTACCTCCCCTCCCACAAACACCATAATTTAAAAAAGATGGAAAAGGCCAACGCAGAGCGGCAGTGAGAGAGAGAGGAGAGAGAGATAAAAAAATAAAATAAAAAACTTACTCGTCGGTTCTCTGATATGCCCCAGGTCGTTCCTCAGCCACTTCTCCACCCTCTACAGGACGACAGCCACGCCTCTCCGGGCAGATCGGAGGCAGTCCTCAGCCCCTGGCAGACGGAACGCCTCGCCGCGTTCCCGGGGAGTCGAAGGGGCCTCCCCCCGCCCCTGGCAGCGGTTCTCCCGCTCCAGGCGGTCGGCGGCGAGCCCTCCCCCCCACACGCGGTCGGCGGTCTCCAACCCCGCCGCGTTCCAGCGGCTAGTAGGGGACACCCCCACCCCTGGCAGTGGCCCTAACCGCTCCAGGCGGTCGGCCAGGAGCCCCTCCTCCCCTCGCGGTCGGCGGCCGTTCCTCCGTGTCCAGGCGGCTGGGCTCCTCCGTCCCCCGGCAGATGGCCGTGGCTGCTCAGCTGCGCAGTGGCGAGAACTCCGCTACGGCGTATCCCTCTTCCTTCCTGGGTTTCGGCACCAATGTAAAACAGATCAAGTTCACGGGCAAGGAAGAGGCGAGAAACCGATAGAATAAAATAATAGGTTTAATGGAGAACTCAAAAGACAAACACATAAGACAACGGATATGTCCGTGAATGATCTCTCTCTCTCTCTCTCTCTCTCTCTCTCTCTCTCTCGCACGTCGTCCGCAATCAGCCTTTAACCCTCTCGGAGGCTTGATTAGCCTAATACGGGACCGGGCGTGTTGAGCCACGACCCGGCCCCGCCCTCCACTGTGCCACAAGCACTATGCGACCAAAAAATATCTGTTATTAGCCTCTGGCAAGTAAATATTAACATTTCACTTGCCAGTGATAGAGTAGTGTAGAGTCGATGCACCAAGGCCCTTTTACTGAATAAAAGGAAGTTGATTAAGAAACTGGATTTAGCCTCATATTTCCCTGCATGCTGTCTCATGAGCATGCAGGAAAAAGCACTTGTGTCTCATTCAGTTGAACTCTGAGCATCTCATGGAACCGCACTGCAGATATATGTCATATGTTTTTGAATGGGAGTTTAGGTCACAAATATAATGGTCCTCTTTGGTCTTTTAATATAGTGAAGGCACTGAATGCAATCATTTTATGAATAAAGGCCTGGAATGCGATCAATGCCCAAAATTTTATAATTTTTGTTTTTAAAAGGTACATACATTTTTAAAGTTCACACAGTACAGGACAAACACTATGTCTGTATTGCTAGCTATTTGCCAGTTTTAGTCATCTTTTCTTTCTTTTAAATGCTGAGAAAAGAAAAGGTGAATATCATTTGAATTTCTTTTCATCATTGACGTATCTGTAAAATGACATGACTGTGTTAGCTGGCTAGCAAAAACAAAATGCATAAAATTATTTAATGCCCACAAGTTGCCCCTCATTGTTTTTTCCTCCCAGTAGAATCTTAACACAATCTTTTCTTCAATAATCCTAATGCTTCTCTTTTCCATACAAATGCAGTTCAGATTGACCAATGCTGTCAAGGTCCAAAGAGGGGAAAAAATCATTATAAAAATACCATAAAAGTAGTCCATATAACACATTGCTGATGTATGGCTCCAGAAAGCTTTTGATATAGGGCACTTGTCATATGGACTACTGTTATAATGTCATTATAATGAACCTTTAATAGTGCTTTATAGTGTTTGTCTTTTTTTAAGCTTGACAGCTCCTGCTCACTATAAACTGTTATTGAATGGAATAGAGCTGCTTAAAATATCTATTTTATGTTCCAAGAAAACAACATAAGGGTGAGTAAATGAGTGAGAAAAAGTACATTTTCCATTTTTAGGTGAACTCCTTTAACTGTTATAATAAAATGGTCGCTTTTGAGACTGAGAATTAATTAAAGACATAAATAAATTATTTAGAAAATCTCAAATTTATTTAAATTATTATCTAATAATATTAGCATTATATGACACTGTCCTTGTCAAAACCTAAAAGCATAATAGAAGTCACAGGTCTTACCATGTTCTATTTCTAATCTGAGGTTGATAATAATGCTCTACTTTGTGTGTTTTTTTTATTGATAATTTCTTTAGACAATGTCAAGAGAATTTTCTAAAAAGCTAATTCAAAAGCCTGCCAGATTACCACATTCATTCAATTCCTTTACACACATTCGCTCTTTGTCTTAAGCCTGATTTGCAGAAAACTACTCCGTTAATGTTTTCACATTTACAGTTATGAATGACATACAAATCACTGACTGTACATGATATTTTCAAATAATTTCGTCAAATGTTGAATAGTTTGCACCTGTCACATATTCCTGTTTTTGTGCTTTTTATGCTGAAATTCTTGTTTAGTTCCCACTTTTCTGTTTCCTGTTTGTTTTGTAGTCCTTTTGTAGTTTTGTTTCATGATTGGTTCTCCCTGATTGATTCCCAGGTGTTCCTTTTTTCCCTTGTGTATTTAAGCCCTTGTTTCCCCTGGTTAGTTTGTCAGTCTTTGCATGTATTGTTTATGCTCTGTGCTGGGTTCCCTGTGTTTTGATTTTCTTTTTATTCTGAGTTACCTTGTTTACTTTTATGTTAATATAGGTGCATTTAGACCCTCATTCCTCGCCTGCCTCGTTACAACACACTTGGAAATTAATGTTGGACGGTACAGCATTTCAATCATAAAACAGTGGTCAAATTTTGTATATTTTGTTAGATACTTACATCTTACATGACACTAACACTCTTAACCTGAACTGCTTGCTGATGCATGGTGCTTGGATAATCCACCAGTTTCCCGCTTAGCATCTTAAACATGAGTCCTGCCTTCATCGTTTTGATTGGCTATCTCAAATGACGTTGACAAGCGGTGTTCGACTACTGAGCGGAGTAAAATAAATTTAAAACATTATGTTATACCTGCAAAAAAATAATGACAATAAGACAGTGGTGCATAATGGACTGCAGCAGAACAGCAAAAAGGATATCAATTATTGATCTGGCCAAATTTGACTATTGAATGGGGACTTGTCCCCCTCAAAGTATATTGTGGTTACGGCCCTGATTGAAAATATAAAGCTTGTTTGGCAACTGGGCCGCATTTGCCTAGCAACCATTTATCATGGATGATTAAAGCAGAGCAGATGAAAAACAGGAAACAATGTTTTAACTTGTGTTTAATTTTTCATTTAATTTGCTGAAATTAGTGTGACCAGTAAACAGCCAATTGCAGGACAGAGGAAATTCATCTCTCTATTCTTTGTCCATTTCTTAATGGCACCAATGCAAGCTGTTACAGCATAGGGTCCAAAGCTATGTTTGTCTGACTCTGTGTCCCTTATTGCCAAATTCTTTCTCATGTTGAAAATAATGTGAAGGAATAATGGAAAGATAAATAAATGAGTTTTTGTGGACATGTTTGGTAGCCAAAACTGTCTTCATTTCAGAGCCATGGTGTAAAGAAATGTAAAATTTTATTCTGTAATTTACTTCAAAAACACTTAAAGATATGGTAGTGCCATTTCAGAATGCAAGATGACTGTTAAGACACCATTGCTCTGTTCCAAAAACCTAGTAAGTTGCCTCCGAAGACAGCATTTTAAGGCATTATAGGCATGCTCCCAATGCAAAGTCTTTTCCAAAAGGTTGGCAACTTAATTATGCTGACTCCTAACTTGTCTGCAAAATTTTAAAGTAGCATCGCATACAGTAATCCTTTGCAGAGCAGATAAACCACAATGCATTTCGACAAGCTCAGTAAAAAAAAAAAAAAAAATCCAAGAAAGTGGACAAACCAAGGGAAAAGTATACATTACAAAATAATAACAATAAAAAAATGCTGCTGTATTTTTTCATTTTTGTGTGCTTTTTATATGCTTATTAGAGAATTGTGTCATTTTTTTCCTGTGCCACTTGTATTGAAATCAATTGTATCGAGTCTCCTGTGTGAAATGAATATAATGTTCTGTGACTGTTAGAATGCTGCCATTTAAGACAGCCAGAGACTATTTAGCAGAGATGGGCTACTTCAATTAAAGGGTCATGTAATGAGGAATCACATTTTTCTTTATATTTTGACATATAAGAGGTCTTTCTACTATAAAAACATACTGTAAATTTCAGAACTCAAAACCTAATCCCCAATGCAATGAAAGGATTTATTGAAAGCAAGCTGCAAAAACACCTCATTCTCTACTTCTGCAACTATCCTACATCACTAAGGATACATTCATTAATGACTACCTCCGCAGCTCAAAATCATCAATGCCTACTTTTACATCAACGCAACCTTGGCCCCGCCGACTGGTGCTTTAGTTCGTAAACTTAGAGAAAAGGACAAACAAGGCTTAATGGGGCCTAACTATTCCTGAACACCAAAGGGGACCCATCTGGAGTATTTTCAATACTTTTTATATTTAAATATGCACAGACTGATGTCTTTGACCACTTGATACTTATCTCTGGCCACTTTTAAAGGACGCATCAAGTAACAGCTCTGAAGAGGAGATGGCATTCTCTGTCATTCAGCTGCTGCCCCTTGCTGTTTTGAGCAAAAACTCATCGACACGTTCTGTCGCCCGTCTTCGCTATTTTTAATTGTTGGTGTATGAAATCATGTGCTGGAAGGACGTCTTTGACCGTAAAGCTATATTTCAATGGAGGATGATACTGGAAACTGGATGTGTGTGCGTCTAGATTACACTGTGCCTTGGACTATGAACTGTTAAAGTCAGAATTTTTTCACAACTCCTGACATTTAATCGTAGAAAACTTCTCCTGTCTTAAGTCATTTAGGATTACTACTTTATTTTAAGAATGAGAAATTTCAGAATAATAGAAGACAGAATTATTTATTTCAGCATTTATTTCTTTCATCATATTCCCAGTGGGCCAGAAGTTTACATACACTTTGTTAGAATTTGGTAAAATTGTCTTTATATTGTTTAACTTTGGTCAAAATTTTTGGGTAGCCTTCCACAAGCTTCTCACAATAAGTTTGGCTCATTCCTCCAGACAGAACAGGTGTAAATGAGTCAGGTTTGTAGGTCTTCTTGCTCGCACATGCTTTTTCAGTTCTACCCATAAATTAAAATTGTGTATGGTGATAAAATCGGATTGAGGTCAGGGCTTTGAAATGGCCACTCCAATACCTTGACTTTGTTGTCTTTAAGCCATTTTATGAAAACTTTGCGGATATGCTTGAGGTCAATGTCCATTTGGAAGACCCATTTGTGACAGAGCTTTAACTTTATGGCTGATGTCTTGAGATGTTGCTTCAATATATCCATATAATTTTCCTTCCTCATGATGCCATCTATTTTGTGAAGTGCACCAGTCCCTCCTGCAGCAAAGCACCCCCACAACATGATGCTGCTACTCCCATGCTTCACAGTTGGGATGGTGTTCTTGAGCTTGCAAGCCTCACCCTTTTTCCTCCAAACATAACAATGGTCATTAAGGCCAAACAGTACAATTTTGTTTCATTATACCAGAGGAAATTTCTCCATAAAGTAAGATCTTTGTGCCCATGTGCACTTGCAAACTGTAGTCTGGCTTTTTTATGGTGGTTTTGGAGGAGTGGGTTTTTCCTTGCTGAGCAGTCTTTAAGGTTAGGTCGATATAGGGTTAGTTTTTCTGTGGAAATAGATACTTGTCTATCTGTTTCCTCCAGCATCTTCACAAGGTCCTTTGCTGTTGTTCTGGGATTGATTTGCACTTTCCTCACCAAATTACATTAATTTCTAGGATACAGAATGAGTCTCCTTCCTGAGCGGTATGATGGCTACATGGTCCACAGTGTTTATACTTGAGTAATATTGTTTGTACTGATGAACGTGGTACCTTCATGCGTTTGGACTTTTTTCTGAGGTCTTGGCTGATTTCTTTTGATTTTCCCAGTAGGTCAAGCAAAGAGTCACTGAGTTTGAAGGTAGGCCTTAAAATACATGCACAGTTACACCTCCTATCATAAGCTAATTGTCTAAAGGCTTGTCATCATTATCTGGAATTTTACAAGTTGCTTAAAGGCAAAGTCAACTTAGTGTATGTAAGCTTCTGACCCACTGGAATTGTGATATAATTAATTAAAAGTGAAACAATCTGTCTGTAAACAATTTTTGGAAAAATTTCTCATGTTATGCACAAAGTAGATGTCCTAAAAGACTTGCCAAAACTATTGTTTGCTAATATTAAATATGTGGAGTAGTTAAAAAATGTGTTTTAATTACTTCAACCAAAGTGTGTGTAAACTTCTGACTTAAACTGAATGTGTGTCATGTGGGTGTGTCTTCAGCATATTTCAGCGTGGATTGCATGTTTTTTAAGTGATCAGCATGGATTGCTTGTGAACCAGTCATAAAAAGGTTAAAGCTTATTGATGCTGACACCCTGTTTGCACTGGTCACATCCACTGACTCGACGCAATGCAACATCTTGAGGCTGTCTACACCGGGTGTCGACACAAACTTTCTAAACCATTTATTTGTTTTGTTGGCAGTAGTAGTGCCAGAACAAGCAGCGCAACATGGAACGGGACATCTGCTTACTGTCGGCAACAGATGCTTACATTGTAGACAGCATTGTTTATTATAATGGGATCTATTGCTTTTGACATGTTGCGTCTCTCGCCTCCGGTGTAGACAGGGTGTGAGTGTTAACAGTTTTGCTTGAGATCAACAGTTTAGTATATTGAGATTCATCGTGTTGGATGTGCATTATATGACCCCTGAAATTTATAATGTTGTGGAGCTTGTTCATTCTCTTCAGATTGAGTTTCAAATATCAGATCAGTGAAGAAGTGCTTATGCCAAAACCAGGTGTTTCAGACAGAGGGCCAGAGACAGGGTGGGAAATGATCATATATTACCAAATTCTGAATGTTTAATGCAAAAAATATATAAATAAAAATATATAAACATTATCAGTGGACCTCAGGGAAGATAATAAAACTATATTAAAAAAATAATTTCGTGACCCCTTTAAAATGAATGGGAGAAATTTAAATCAACAGTCAATGGATGTAGAAAGGAAGTCCCGTCTTACAGGTAAAAGAGCCAATCACCTTTTAGATACAGACATCATCTTTCAATCAACTTGAGAATGTGCATGTGCATTAGCTATACAAGACAGGGGACATTTATTTTTATTTTTTTTGTGAAAACTGAGGTTAAGAAGCACAATTTACTATATCAGTGTTGTCAGATTTTACTGCTGATTTGAAAAATGCTCTTTGATTGTAATTTTGACCAACCCTTTTGGTAATTTTGGTCTTTCCCCACTCAAGTATATAAGAGCTGTTCTTGTATGCCACTTTTTTTACATAGAAAAATAGCTGCCTGGCCGTGTTCCACAGATGGAGCAAAGTAAACTGACTTGCTAAAAAGACTTTGAGAAGGCTCACTAGTTTTGATACTTTAGTGCATCTTTAGAACAATACCAAAACATAAAGTCTTCAAATACATTCTTGTACACTTTTGCAAAGACAGCTGAGAGTTTAAGTATGTGTATATCAAGTCAAGTGGTTTTTATTGTCGTTTCAACCATATACAGTTAGTAGAGTACACAGCGAAACGAGACAAATGTTCCTCCAGGACCATGGTGCTACATAAAACAACATAGGACAAACCCAGAACCACATGAGACTACACAGACTAAATAATAAATAATGCTTCGGTACCTCTTGCCAGACGGCACGAGGGTGAAAAGTTTGTGTGAGGGGTATGTGGGGTCGTCCACAATTTTGGTGGCTTTGCGGATGCAGTGTTTTTTGTAAATGTCTTTGATGGAGGGAAGAGAGACCCCAATGATCTTCTCAGCTGTCCTCACTATCCTGTGCAGGGCTTTGCGGTCCAAAATGGTGCTAGTCCCAAACCAGGCAGTGATGCATCTGATAAGGATGCTCTCAATAGTACCTCTATAGATTGTAGTGAGGATGGGATTTGGGAGATTTGCTTTCCTCAGCCTTCTGGGCTGGGCTTTCTTGATAATAAAGCTGGAGTTGAGGGACCAGGTGAGGTTCTCTGCCAGGTGAACACCAAGGCATTTGGTGCTCTTGACAATCTCCATATAGGAGCTGTCGATGTTCAGTGGAGAGTGGTCACTCTGTGCTCTCCTAAAGTCAACAACCATGTCTTTTGTTTTGTCGACATTCAGAGACAGGTTGTTGGCTCTACACCAGTCTGTTAGCCTATGCACCTCCTCTCTGTATGCTGACTCGTAGTTCTTGCTGATGAGATCCACCACGATCATGTCATGGGCGAACTTGATGTGATTCGAGCTGTGTATTGCTACAAAGTTGTGAGTCAGCAGAGTGAACAGCAGTGGTCTGAGCACACATCCCTGGGGGGCCCCAGTGCTCAGTGTGGTGGTGGTGGAGATGCTGTTCCCGATCCGGACTGACTGAGCTCTCCCAGTCAGGAAGTCCAGGATCCAGTTGCAGAGGGAGGTGTCCAGGCCCAGCAGGTTCAGCTTTCCAATCAGGTGCTGGGGAATGATTGTGTTGAATGCTGAGTTGAATTCTATTAACAGCATTCATATATAGTGCTTAAATGTGAAAAAACATAATATATTATACATGAACCTGAAATGGGGGAGTCATCAGAATGAGAGGCACACTGTTGAATTATGAATATGGAATACATCACTGCATGATTTTCATTCAAATGTTTTACTTTAAGAGATTAAGTATTGCAATCCCCACTACTGAGATTCATTGAATGTGCTTGTATTGGTTTTCTAAACTGTGAATGATTAGGATTTCTGTGGGTTTACTGGTAAAATAAGTTTTGACTTGCCCATCATGACTCTACATCCAAAAAATTAAAGCAAGATGAGACAATGTGCCAAAGCTGTGGATTCTATTCTGCCTGGAACCATTTTAATATTGATAGTGCAAGTCTTAGAAGGGTGAATGGCAGAGCCAACAGGCAAAAGTTTGACTTTGCAGGTAAAGATTCAGAACTTAAAGAGTAGATGTTATAAAAGGAGAGCAGCATACACTGATTAGATGTCTAGAATGTTAAATTAAATTACGAAACCACTTTGAAAGCGAAAACTTTTTATAAAAAGATATACAGTAACTAGACACATCCAAATGCAGTTCAAAATGTTTTGCCTGCGTATTCAATTTTTTATTTTATTTTTGAGTCTGTATTATCACAATCTAAAGTGAAAAGGTAAAAAGGTGCCTACAAATCTCTGACATTGTAAAATGCTCTTGTAACTTGTTATAATCAGTCAATTCAAATTTGCTTTAAAGCCTGATATAAAGAAATGGAGACTCAAATGCACACATATTGTTACACAAAAGTTGCATAATCCAAACTTCTCAACACTTTCCAGCATACAGTACTACTTATTATGTTGTTGTTTCCACAATTTACTGGCCTGTTTAAAGTCCTGAGCAAGCATGCAGGCAGGTCACCAGAGCTCACACCATTCAATAAGTTATTAATTCTTGATGACAGTGGCCCCTGTGCATTATTTAACAATAAATGATAAATGCCTGCTCCATTATAGATAAAAGTAGAACGGCTGCCTTTTTTTAATCACATTTCAAAAGTCCACAGGAAAATAACTCTATCAGAGATCAAGAGGAAGTGCCGTCAGCCTCTGAGGAGTAGAAAGCTGGGCATGTGGAGTGAACCTACATGAGAGGATCAGAGATCTTTCACCTTCATACAAATGACCATGAAGTTGATTAGTAACAACATAGCTGAATAAAATTACTAGCTAGTATTGAAAAGGCTGAAATAGATGTAAAGGCTGTCCTGGAAGATCGAAATAGGTCTCTATGGTATCCAGGAAAATCTTACATCCCAACAACACAGAGAAAAGACAGAAGATCAAACAGATCAGAGGTCTTTCTGATCATATGGGAAGTAATGTTCAGACAGCAAGAGTGTACTCAATGCAATATTTACAGGTGCTTATCTATTCAGGCAGACTTCTCTTCTGAATTATTTTGGTCTTTAATGATTGGGATCCATTCATGAAGGATGTTGTGTCTCTTTTCGCATTATATTTCAAATGTATCAGCTAATATACTGTTAATATACACTTAAGCCACATAAAAAAAATATGAATGTCATTGCATTAAATAACAGAAACCAAGTGGAATCTGCCTACAAATAATGCTAAACCTTTTCTCAGAACTATCTTAAACCAACTGATCCAAAGTTTCTTTTTATTTAATTTTTTATTATTATTGTTGTTGTATCTACAGTTGTATGGAAATGTAGTTCATTACAAATGTTCCAATAAAAAGCACTGTATATACTGTATATGGTTTTATAATTCAAAACTTCTTGTTGTGAAACTGTTTGCTTGAAAAGTGTGCTTGTGCTATTTTTCTTCAAGATAAATGTCACTTGGTTTGATATTTTGCAATCAAATGTAATATAATCTGTCCAAATTTTTTTGGGTCAATTTAGCTGCTCAAGTAATAATGTTACACATACTTGATGACATGCCTTCTCCAGGTTAAGGTGTAAAGCTTACGGCTAACAAAGCATCTCAAAGCAAATTAGCTTTTTGCAGGCCCATAGAAGAACAGTGCCTGTGTTTAATTTCAGACAGAGTTTTGCAGTCTGGCCAGCTGTGTTTCAGTTAGACAAAGACTCATAAGAAATGTATGCTGGAAAGGTTCAAGGACTTGCATAAGCATGGCAGACTTATCCTGAGAGTCTTCTGAGAAAGATCCAGCAAGTCTGCTTGTCCTTCATGTAAGGTAAGTTGCTGAAGTCTATCATTCCCATTCTATAACGGGCTGGGAATAATGGCAAGGTAGTCTTTGCTCGATTGTGTGTAATTGCTTTGCATGGGAGCATGGTGATGTTGTAACTAGATGCTAATCCTGAACTGACCTGTTCCGTTTGCCATTTTAGAGGCAGCTCCAAGCCGTGTTTGAGCTGAGAGGCGTGACACATTCGCAGGCCTTTTTGAGGGCTGCTGCATTGCTCATTGAGTGCTTGTCTGGGGGGCTGTGCTGAATCGTGAACTGCCAGCTGTGGCCTCAAAAAGTGTATTTTTTTGATACATTCTCAAAAAGTCCAAGAACGTAAGCCAATAATAAAAAGCTTTTCAGTAAATCTTGAATTTGAAAAAAACTGACAGCTGCAACCAGGGGGCACTTTGTTATCACCAAAGGAGCTGAGGAATCTTGAGATTCAAAAAGTGGGAAAACAAAAGGCGAAGAAATGTGAGCCGGTTCTTTTCAAGTCTAAGTGCCATTGGAACCAAGAAAGTTGTTGCTCTTGGCTAAACTGTGTTGTTAAACAATAACTTTTAATAAA
Source organism: Moxostoma hubbsi (assembly GCA_032164185.1). Classification (NCBI taxonomy): domain Eukaryota; kingdom Metazoa; phylum Chordata; class Actinopteri; order Cypriniformes; family Catostomidae; genus Moxostoma; species Moxostoma hubbsi. The sequence goes on from JAVLUX010000025.1 coordinate 20,099,022, forward strand.
TAATCAGGGATCAAGAATTAGAATGGAAAGCATTTTGAGGATGTTGACAGTTCTTTCACTTGCCCTAATGAGCCAATGCCAATTCGTCGATCTAGTAAATGTGTTTTTTTATGCCTTGCACATTTTCAGCGGTTCTGTGTATGTTTGTCAACAATGATCAAATGATGGATAAAAGACCTCTTACAAAACAATCCTAGATGTAACTTGTGACAAGAATACAGTACTTTACGTCCTTTGTAATTTAAATACCACAGAAATGCATAAAGTCTTAACTATCAGCTAAAAGCTAACCACCTGATAAATGGCAATGAGGGACCACTGTTATGCTAGCTTGTTTGAGCTCTTCCATAAAAATTCTATCAAAGGGTTCTATGTTCTAACAATATCAACTTTGAACTCATTGCAGCTGGTCTTTCCATCCCTCAGCTAATGATTACTGGGCAATTCGAATGAAGTATCATTATACTGGGCAGTGTAGTGCTAAAAGAAGAACAAGATGTTAACCGTGTTCAGAATGGCATGCTATCATATACTACTCTTACTATTTCTGCCATGCATAGATATGACAGGAGCATTGAGAGTAGTATGGGTAGTATGTCATTCCAAACATGGTCTTTCTCTGCCGCAATTTTCATGTAGGGTTCAAAGCAGTGCTTGATGCTGGCATTGAATGGTGTGTTGATGCCCTCACGAATCATGTGAGCCTGCCAGCTGATTAATATTGTGGAGGATGAGGTTTTAAGGGTTTTAATGCACAATGCCTCGAATACTCAACCTATATGTACTAGTTCTTTCAATTAGTCAATCTTAATACTGTGAATGCTTTGTTTGGAAAATGTTATATGCATTATTGTTACATATTGTTTTGTTTTCTAAGACCTAAGAATATAGAGCTTTTTTGTTTCTTGCAGAAGCCTACAACAGTATGACTTCGGGGAACCTATAACAATAATTATCTAACAGTAATTATAATAAACAGAAGGGATCCCACTGTTCCATAAGTGCATCTGAAGTTGTGTTAGCCAACCGCCCTTCTCTCATCCACTCATTTCCTCGTGTCCTCATATGAGCTTTAACAAAAAGGCCTTTTAAAGAAATGGGTTTTTAGCTTTGAAAGACTTCTCAGACCCTAGAGAGACAAAACTGGAAGACATTTTACAAACACATACTGAAAGATAAATTATAATAACAATGAAATAAGTAACAAAAATGATTATGTGGTGTATTATGATGTAGAATATTTTCTCTTATTTGAAGACTGTTTTCATTACATTTTCATATGCTAAATACTATAATGAATTAGCTAAACTTGATATCTACAATTTGAATGTTTAAGATTTTATTATTTGAACACTTGTGATCAGAGATACTGTACTTTTTGATTGTTCAGCAATCTATTGTCATTAAAATAGTTTTGTTGATTTGACTTGAGACTGAAAGAGGACCTTGATTTCATTGCAACGAGGCAGATTGTGGAACTCAAGATGGCGCAGAGTATGGCTGCTGTGTTGCGAGCTCCGACACAACACTGCAGTTTATTGTTTGTTTTGTTTACAGTTTTTTGTCTTGGATGTTGTCTGCCTTATTGTGTACGACAGACAAACGCTTTTAGAAATTGGTTCGGCAATTACACACCGAAAACCGGACTTCAAATTACTCAATGCCGACCCACTGTTTACAAACACGCCAGCAGAGCCCTTTGTCTGGGCTGCCTGGCCACAGAAACATAGAAGGAAAAGGGGAAAAAGAGCCGGCATTCTCATCAGAGTAAGATGTCACGCAAATCGACCCCCGCTACCCAGTATACTACTGGCAAATGTTCAGTCTCTGGACAACAAACTCTGCGAGCTGAGAGCGTGGATCTCTTTCCAATGAGAGACGAGGGATTGCAGACCACTCTTCCATTCTGCTTCTGGCCACTTACAGGTAGAAACTGAAACGAGAAGCACCCACCTTCAGAATGATCCAGTGCTGGTCAGACCAATCAGATTCTGCGCTACAAGACTGGGAGATGTTCTGGTCTGCCTCTGATGACGACATCGAGGTTTACGCTGATAGTGTAACATGTTTCATCATTTAGTGCGTAGAGGACGTTGTGCCAACCAAAACAACATGGATCTACCCCAATCAGAAACCATGGGTTAACGGTGATGTTCGCGCGGCACTTAATGTGCGGCCCTCCACTTTTATTCCGGGAATGCGGAGGAGTGTAAACAAGCCAGTTATGCCCTCCTTAACTCTATCAGTGCAGCCAAACACCAGTACAGGCACAAAATTGAAGGACAGTTCAACACCACCGACTCTAGAAGTATGTGGCAGGGAATTAACATCATCACGGACTACAAAGGGAATAAAAACTCCGCCGTGAACACCGCTGCCTCTCTCTCCCGGATGAGCTTAACACATTTTATACTCGTTTTGAGGACAACAATACTGCCCTCGTGGAGAGAGCACTCGCGGCCGATGCTACAGAGGATGGTTCACTCTCCGTCTCTGTTGCGGATTGTGGCAGGGCAGAGGGTGGGGGCGGCTCGTGACTCGACACACCCGGTCCCGTATCAGGCTAATCAAGCTGCTGAGAGGGATAAAGGCTGATCGCAGAGGGTGGTGCAGCAGAGAGAGATCCTTACGGACATGTCTGTCGCCTTATGTGTTTGTCTTTTGAGTTTCTCATTAAACCATTATTTATACGTTAAGCGGTTTCTTGCCTCTTCCTTGCCCGTGAGCCACTTTATTATGTTTCACGGATGTAACCCGATCCTTCCGACGGGTGAACATCCATAAAGCCACAGGTCCAGACGGTATTCCGGGCCACGTCATCAGAGTGTCCGCGAACCAACTGGCTGGTGTTTTTATGGACATTTTCAACCTGTCCCTCTCCCTGTCTGCAGTCCCCACATGCTTCAAAACATCAACCATTGTGCCTGTACTGAAACAAGCCAAAATCACTTGCCTAAGTTAATGGCGTCGTGTTGCTCTGACTCCCATCATTAGCAAATGCTTTGAGAGGTTAGTCAGAGATCACATCTGCTCTGTGCTGCCCACCTTTTTGGAATCATTGCAGTTTGCCCACCACAACAACCGCTCCACTGATGATGCCATTGCATCTGCACACTGCTCTCTCCGATCTGAAAAAAAGGAACACATATGTGAGAATGCTGTTTGTAGACTACAGCTCAGCATTCAACACCATAGTGCCCTCCAAGCTTGATGAGAAACTCTGGGCTCTGTGCTTAAACAGCTGGCTGTGCAGCTGGATCCTGGATTTCCTGTCAGGCAGACGTCAGGTGGTTCGAATGGGCAGCAACATCTCCACATCACTGACCCTCAACACTGGAGCCCCTCAGGGCTGTGTTCTCAGCCCACTGTATTCCCTGTACACACATGACTGTGTGGCAACACATAGCTCCAATGCCATCATTGTTTGCTGACGATACGATGGTGGTAGGTCTGATCACTGACAATGATGAAACAGCCAACAGAGAGGAGGTGCACAACCTCTCCCTCAACGTCAGTAAGACCAAGGAGCTTGTAGTGGACTTCAGGAGGAAAGACAGAGAACACAGCCCCATCACCATTAATGGAGCACCGGTGGAGAGAGTCAACAGTTTCAAGTTCCTCGGTGTCCACATTACTGAGGAACTCACATGGTACATCCACACTGAGGCCGTTGTGAAGAAGGCCCACCAGCACCTCTTCTTCCTGAGATGGTTGAGGAAGTTTGGAATGAACCACCATATCCTCACACGGTTCTACACCAGTACTGTAGAGAGCATCCTGACTGGCTGCATCACCGCCTGGTATGGCAATAGCACCGCCCACAACCGCAAAAACTGCAAAGGGTGGTGCAAACTGCCAGAAACATCATCAGAGGTGAGCTTCCCTCCCTCCAGGATATATATAACAGGCGGTGTGTGAAAAAAGCTTGGAGGATCATCAGAGACTCCAGTCACCCGGGTCTGCTCTCACTGCTTCCATCAGGCAGGCAGTATCGCAGCATCAGGACCCACACCAGCCGACTACATGACAGCTTCTTCCCCCAAGCAATCAGACTTTTGAACACTTGATCTCTCATGATCAACAATCAGCACTGCACTTTATAAATCTTCATCTTATTATCTCACACTGGACTGTCAAATATATTCTACACAATATAACTACTGCATATATATTTTTATATACTCTTATTTATTTTTTTATTGTATGTGTATTCTATATTGTGTGTATAGTTTACTGTACATTGTTTATTAGTACTGTGTTGTGTAAGTATATGTACATTTGATATGTAAATATGTTGTTTATTGTAAATTTGTATATGTCTCGTCACTGTCACAACTGCTATGTTGCTCGGAACTGCACACAAGACTTTCACCTACTGTTGCACTTGTGTACATAGTAGTGTGACAATAAAGTGATTTGATTTGATTTGATTGTCAATTGCAATTCTCTTATCATTTTCTAATCAGATTTACTTTGTAGGGTATGTGTCATCTCTCCACAGATGTTAGCTTACCACTGTTTAGGTATGTTGATTGAAGTGTCACCGAACAGTTTGTCAATCCATGTCTTTGTGTTTTAGAGCTGTAATATTGGTTGTGCCACAGGACGAAATGAGACAATACTGCTGCTTCAGTTCAGCTTTGAGGCATCCCATCACCACTGAGCCTTTGTCTCTGTGAAATGGAGATTATTTTATACAATTATCGCACAAAACAACAAGACTATCATCTCAGTGGTAATAAAAGGTCTATTGGGCTGAAGCAGTTGGACAGATGTGGTGTTTGAGACACCAGCATGTGAACAGGGCCCTCATTACACCAAGAGACAAACAGTGCCTTCAGATAATGGACTCTCATTTGATCCAGTTCAATTCAATACTGATTGAATCAAACAAAACATTGCCCTTTCATTCTCTCTGAAATTACATTCCTCAAAATACTGCGGGGGGTGGACAGAGGAGATGAGGGGAGCTGCAGAGTCAAATAAACGAATAGAGGGAATAATTTGTTGAGAAAGATTAAATGGCACTGGCTAGGTCATCGGCCTTGATTGTTGGAATCAGTGCACTTCATCCACTTCTTCAACTTAGAAGAAGAAATACACACACGGATAAAAAAAATCCTGGGCAGTCATTTCCTAAGCCACTTTCTGCTCTGCTTGTCTTCAAAGTTTAAGTAAAAGAAAACTTAAGAACTTCCTTTTATATTTCCTCTTGGTTTCTTTCTTGGGATGAGGTTATCCAGGCCTTTTGGATTCTTTGATTTCTGAAATTTGCTTTTGCTATTTTTCTTCTAATTTTCTGCCTTAATTGTTCTGTTTGTTTGATTGTCTAAGGATTTTAAACGTTCTCACACAGGCTAAAAAGGTATTTAAACCTAAAATGTGTCACTTTTTGTTAAAATTATTTCTCCTATTCTAGCTTAACATGCATAGACAACTATAACCAAACCTTTATTTTTCACGATTAGAGAATGAAGCTTAGGATTTTCATGTTTCCACAGTGAAGTTCAACATTCACAAATCATGCTGGGATAAAACCATGGTTGGCAGTGCTTGGGCAGTGATGGGGGAACAACCTCTGTGGTCATGGGCACTGGTAGTGGCAGGGAAACAGCCTCCAAGGCTGTGAGCACAGGCAGTGACAGGGGAATTACCTCCATGGTCTAGGGCACTGTTAGTGGCAGGGGAAAAGCCTCCATGGCAGTAAGCACAGGTAGTGACAGGGGAACGACCTCCATGATCGAGGGCCATGGCAGTGGCAGGGAAATTACTTCCGTGGTCATAGGTGCTGGCAGCAGCAAGGGAATGGCCTCCATGGCCATGGGTGCTGGCAGCAGCAGGGGAATGACCTCCATAGCAGTGGACTCTAACAGCAGCAGGGAAATGGCCTCCATAGCTGTGGACGCTAACAGCAGCAGGGGAACGGCATCCGTGGCCATGAACGCTGGTAGCAGTAGGTGAACCGCCTCCGTGTCCATGGGCACTAGAAGCAGCAGGGGAACAGCCTTGTGGCCCTCCTCTTCCGTGTGGTGAGGGGCACTGCTCCTGTAGCAGCCTCCACCTCCTGGCGGTCTGCAGCAGTGGGCTCGGCCGAGGTTTCATGAAGAGAGCTTGCGACCTGGATACGCAGCACAAAGCAAGCACAATGTGCATTGACAGCCGCAAGGGACAGACACAGAACATTGACCATGAACATCCGGATACTGACACAGATGGAAACTGAACAAGACAGGGAAGTCAGGATCCAGACACCATGCTCCGGACATGAAACACAAGACAGCTTGCGTGCAACCTAAAATATTGATGCAAGTGCATGCCGCCAATATGACATAAACAGACAGAACATGGAGCATGAGTGTCCGGATCCCAACACAGACCAAAACTAACCAGACAAGAAGCCAGGATCCAGACACCATGCTCCGGACATGAAACAAGACAGGTCAAAGAGCGCACGGCAGGAAATCCAACCAAAACGTGCGCTCACACAAAGACAGACAATGAAATACAGGACAGACAGAGTGACAGGTCTGTGACATTAGTAGGTTAATTTTGCAATTCCGTTTGACAGACAGAATTACACACTTCTGCAACACATAAAAATACAAGTAATTTCTTCAACACTAGCACCAGCGAATGGAATTGGAAAAATAAACAATGTTTTCAAAACAGCATTCATACACCTTTCATCTGCCATTGGTCAAACAAAGTGATAGTCCCGCCCCCAACTCACACTACTGGTTGAGTAATGTTGTTGGGGAGGGTATAAGCAGGCAAAACAAACACAGGAATTTTTATAATGCTACAGAGACACAGGTTTACAGTTTTAAAGACAATTAATTTACAGTATAAATGGCTTACTCATAAACATCCCTTTTTCAGCACACCATATTTTAAAGATAATTTTGAAAACAGCCAAATAACTTTACATATTTTTTTAAAGGGTTTCAACAATATTTTCCATACTTGTTCAATGAACAATAAACAATTAACGAACATGCACCTGTGGAATGGTCATTAAGACATTAACAGCTTACAGATGATAGGCAATTAAGATCACAGTTATAAAAACTTAGGACACTAAAAAGACCTTTCCACTGACTCTGAAAAACAGCAAAAGAAAGATGCTATGGGTCCCTGCTCATCTGCATGAATGTGCCTTAGGCACGCTGCATGGAGGCATGAGGACTGCAGATTTGGCCAGGGTTCGCAGTGGCAGACCACGTGTAACAACACCTGCACAGGATTGGTACATCCGAATATCACACCTGCCAGACAAGTACTGGATGGCAACAACAACAGCCTGAGTTACACCAGGAAAAATCCCTCCATCAGTGCTCAGACTGTCCAAAATAGGCTGAGAGAGACTGGAATGAGGTCTTGTAGGCCTGTTGCAAGGCTGGTCCTTACTAGACATCACCGGCAACAATGTTTCCTATGGGCACAAACCCATCTTCGCTGAACCAGACATGACTGGCAAGAAGTGTTCTTCACTGACGAGTCGCAGTTTTGTCTCACCAGGGGTGATGTTTGAACTTGCGTTTACCGTCGAAAGAATAATCACTACACAGAGGCCTGTACTCTGGAGTGGGATCAATTTGGAGGTGGAGGGATCCGTCATCGTCTGGGGCAGTGTGTCACAGCATTATTGGACTATGCTTGTTGTCATTGCAGGCAATCTCAATTCTGTGCATTACAGGGAAGACATCCTCCTCCCTAATGTGGTACCCTTCCTGCAGGCTCTTCTTGACATGACATCCAGCATGACAATGCCACCAGCCATACTGCTTGTTCTGTGCATGATTTCCTGCAAGACAGGAATGTCTGTGTTCTGCCATGGCCAGCAAAGAGCCCAGATCTCAATCCCATTTAGCACATCTGGGACCTGTTGGATTGGAGGGTGAGGGCTAGGGCCAATCCCCCCAGAAATGTCCAGGAACTTGCAAGTGCCTCGGTGGAAGAGTGGTGTAACATCTCACAGCAAGAACTAGCAAATCTGGTACAGTCCATGAGGAGATGCACTGAAGTACTTAATGCAGCTGGTAGCCACACCAGATACTGGCTGTTACTTTTGATTTTGAAAAACTCTTATTCAGCATTGCTAGTATTAAATGCACACTCAACTTCCAAGATATATTTTACATGTTTTATTGTGTTTACAAATACAACTGTGTTTCCCAAAGGACTATCTTCAGTATCCATGTGTTCACATTTTCCATGTCCTTTTATGGCCGTCATTAGGCAACTGGTCGTTGGCAGGGCAGAAAGCAGAAGAACAGTTGGAGAAGAGAGCTGCTAGACTCCCAGCGGTCTGTGAACTTGGGGCAATACACAAGGAAAACTTTCAAGAGTTTGCGGGAATGATGCTCTGTGATCAAACATGTACATATTATTTCCCTCTGTACCTTTCTATTTCTTCATTGGATTCTTTCTCTCCTCATTCATCTCAACCACAAAAGGATGATTCTTGTCCAAGAGACACAGTATACAGTATATACAATGCTAGAAGTGGGAAAAATGCACTCAAAAATTATTTTAAGATTTATACTTTTCAATTTCATAACAAAATTCTCTCAGATATAATTGAGTAAGCTGTAACAAAATACAATAAGAAAAACTTAAATATTTTATTTTTGTTAATTACATGTTGTCAAAAAAATTTACTTTTTTGCAATTGGTTATTAAATTGAAATACATATGTAAAACAGATCAAATTCATGGGCAAGGAAGAGGCGAGAAACCGGCTTAACATATAAACTAAAGGTTTAATGGGAAACTCAAAAGACAAACACATAATAAGACGGACGTCCGTAATTGAGCTCTCTCTCCCGATCGCTGTCTGCGAGTGGCCTTTATCCCTCTTGACGGCGTAATTAGCCTAATACGGGACCGGGCGTGCGTAATCACGCGCCGGTCCCGACCTCCAACGTGCCACATTCCTCCCCCGTTCTTTCATGCTGGGGACCCCCGGCCTGACGTACATCCCCTGGGGGGGGGGGCGCCTCCCGCGCGGTCTGCCGGCAGGTCATCCCCATTAACCTGGACGAGGGAGGGGGCAAGGGGAGGGAAACAAAAAACAACAATTAAAAATGGGGGGGAGGGTTCCTGCACTGGGCGGTACCTCCCCTCCCACAAACACCATACTTTAAAAAAGAGGGGCAACGGGAGGGAAACAATTAAAAATGGGGGGGGGGAGGTTCCTGCACTGGGCGGTACCTCCCCACCCGCGAACACCATAATTTAAAAAAAAAAAAAAAAGAGGGAAAAAGGCCAACGCAGAGCGGTAGCGAGAGAGAGAGGAGAGAGAGATTAATAAAAATAATAATAAAAAAAAACACCTAACTTACCGGTTCTCTGATACGCCGTAGCTTGTTCCTCAGCCACTCCTCCACCCTCTACCGAACGGCAGCCGCGCCTCTCCAGGCGGCTTCGAGGCAGTCCTCAGCCCCTGGCGGACGGAACGCCCCGCCGCGTTCTCGGGGAGCCGAAGGGGACTCCCCCGCCCCTGGCAGCGGTTCTCCCGCTCCAGGCGGTCGGTCGCGATCCCCTCCCCGCTCGCGGACGGCGGTCTTCCCTCGACCCCTCCGCGTTTCAGCGGCTGGTAGGGGCATCCTCCGCCCCTGGCAGCGGCCCTGACCGCTCCAGGCGGTCGGCTATAGGAGCCCCTTCTCCCCTCGCGGTCGGCGGCCATTCCTCCGCGTCCAGGCGGCTGGGCTCCTCGTTCCCCGGCAGATGGCCGCGGCTGCTTCTTTGGGGTAGTGGCGAGAACTCCGCTACGGCGCATCCCTCTTCCTTCCTGGGCTTTCGGCACCAATGTAAAACAGATCATAATTCATGGGCAAGGAAGAGGCGAGAAACCGGCTTGTCAATATAAATAATATTTTAATGAAGAACTTAAAACAAACACATAGGACAACAGACATGTCTGCTGATTAAGCTCTCTCTCCTGATCGCCATCTGCGAGTGGCCTTTATCCCTCTTGACGGCTCAATTAGCCTGATACGGGACCGGGCGTGCGTAATCACGCGCCGGTCCAACCCTCCACCGTGCCACAGCATACATCCTAAAAAAAAAAAGTCTGAATATCAAATATCTAAGACCAAATTCAAAATCTGGGACATTTTTAGTAAACCTTGAAAACAAACAAAGTTTTTGCATTTTGAAACATTTAACACTGAAACTTTAGTTTAAAAAGATTTTTTACTATTTCTAAGACACCAATCCAAGCAAGTGATACTGACATCATATTTTCATGTTTCCACAGTGAAGTACAACAATCTCAAATCATGCTGGGATATCACGAATAATGAAGTTTAGCACAAAACAAAGCAAACTCAGATGCTTTTATATATATATATATATATTTTACATTGTAAAAATATTACAATGTCTTCAAAATATAATGCCATATATAGTTTTCATTTATCAATTAATGTCATACAAAGTCCAGTGAACATAAAAAAGCTAAATCAATATTTGGGATGACCACGTTTGCCTTCAAAACAGCACAAATTCTCCTAGGTACACCTGGACACAATTTTTCTTGATTGTTGGTAGATTCTTGGAGAATTCACCACAGTTATTCTATCTATTTAGGCAGTCTCAACTGCTTCTGTCTTTGCATGTAATCCCAGACTGACTCGAAGTTCAGTGGGGGTCTCTGTGAGGGCCATGCCATCTGTTGCAGGGCTCCCTGTTCTTCTTTTCTATTCTATTTGCAAAATTAATATTTGGGATATGTATTTCATATTGACACGCTAAACCTGAAGATATAAATAACCATCTTAAGACAAATGTTTTCGTGAAACATGTCGTGCCTAAGACTTTTTCACAGTACAGTGTGTGTGTGTATATATATATATATATATATATATATATATATATATATATATATATATATATATATATATACTGTTAACCCTCACTGTATTTTATAGGGTAAATAACTGTAAAAGGACAGCAAATTACTATAATATAGTCATACAGTATTTAACTATAATATGCATTGCATCATGGGTAATTTCTGTGATGTCACTCATTAATAAAAGTAAATTACATTTTTTCTAATTAATACAGTAACAAATTGTGACTAAATACAGCAAATAACTGTAAATGTATATTGGCACGAAACCCACAATGTCTTTTCCTGAGCATATTTTGAGCATCGTTGTGCATATTTCTGTGTTCTTGTTTATTTTCCTTTTTTTTTTCAGAAATCCTGGTAATCATTTGCATTAAAGCGCATAGGAAGACGTTTGATCTCAGAGCATTTCTAGAGAAAATGCACCGTCAACGCCTGGTGTTATGCTTAGTTTATAATAGAGTAGACATCAGGGCCGGCTCCTGCCAGCTATGCTAGGGTGGGCTGGGGGATATTATAGGTGGGCATTAAATAATTAAACTGATAAACATTGTAAATAATCATAAGATTGAAGTGGGCCCTGAAAACTACACTTTCAGAGTAATTAAAATTACAGTCTTAAAGCAAATGCAAGAATGGAGTGGAGAGAAATAATATCACAGGAGGATTATAAGGATGGAGTGAAAGGAAATATATTAAATTGAGTGATCAAGATTAAGAACCTAAAAATTGACACAGATGGGAACTGTTTAAAGAAATAATTATATAATAATATTAAATGATGATGATTCTTTCTGTTTGACTTTTCTGTTTGACAAAATGTAATAAGCAATAATCCTGCTCCACAAAAGCAAAACGAAAAATAGGGTTATAAATGAAACAGGTCTCTTATGATCTGTTCGGTGAGAGATTGAGTTTGTCTCTTTTGCTGAAACTCAGAGTAATCATTGTGTGAAAATTCAGTAACTATAACATCCACTTAAAATCTGCACATATTTAATATTTCAAGCCATTTTTCTCAGTTTCAATGTTAGTCAGTGAGTGTGGCATTTGTAGGGTAATAAAAGGTATTGATATTTTTATGCATTATTCTTGAGTTATCCCATTGACATAAAACAGGATGACTAACTTTAACATAGGAATAAACTTTCAATTTCCAGTTTTTATCCCGAAACTGATTAGCCTCTGGAGATCACTCTGAGCCAGGTAAACAATGGACTTACTCTCTTGTGGCAGCAGCGACGACAAGAAAAGAGCTGGAGTGAGGAACCAGGTACGAGCCGATAGTAAAAATTAACCACACTCCACATCAATGCCCAGCATATTGTTAGCTAGTCTCCAGTCCATTGACAACAAACTAGACGACCTCAGAGCCTGGATACAGTTCCAGCGAGACTTCAGGGACTACAACGCTCTTTATCTCACAGAGACATGGCTCACGCTATCCATTCCGGACCATGCTGTTCGGCTGCCTGGGTTCTCCCTTCACCATATGGACAGAACTCAAACCTGGGGTTGTGTGTGTAATGATCAACGACATATGGGGAAGTGCAGGGAGCAGCCATCGTCTTGTAATACTTTATCAACACTACATAGAGACATTGGACTGCTACAAATATTGAATCTGGATGCAGCATTGGTGATTATAGGTGACTTTAACAAGACTAACATGCCGGATTAGCACATATCCTGCAGTACACAGGGAGAAAGGATGCTGGATCATTGTTATATACAACACAGGGACTGCTACAAGGCAATAAAAACACCACCACTTGGTAAATCAGACCATGCTGCCATTTATCTACTCCCAAAATATAAGCAAAGTCTGCAGAGGGAAGATCTTGTGACTCGGGAGGTGCGGCACTGGTCACACCAATCACAAGCCTCTCTAGAAGATACACTGGAGGACACAGACTGTGAGATGTTCTTGTGCAGCTCTGGCAGTATCAGTGAGTTTACAGCAGCGGTGCTCATTTATACAGAGTTTCTGATAGGAGAGACTATTCCCACATATTCTGTAATGGTTTTTCACAATCAGAAGCCATGGGTAGATTGATCAGTGTGGAAGTCTCTGAACGCGTGCACAGCTGTCTATAACACATGGCTGCCGACCGATAACATGGCCAAATACAAAACAGCTTCCAACAATCTGAGGAAAACAGTGAGGGAAGCCAAAAGGAAATATAAGGATAGGATTGAGACCCAGTTTGAGCTGTGGTAGAGCATGCAAAGTGTTACAGACTACAAACCCAAGCCCTCCACTATAAACAATGGCAGTGCCTCCCTAGTCAGCGACTTAAATATCTTCTACTCTACTCACAGTTTGAGGAACCAGCACAGACCAGAATAACCTTGAGTATGAACCATCGGGTTTGACTGGGGAAGAGGAAAGACTGGTCATTTCAGAACTGGATGCGAGGAAGGTACTATACACTAGACACTAGAAAAGAATGCAGCCCAGACAACATCCCAGGATGTGTGCTAAACGTCTGTGCTAACCTACAAGCACCAGTCTTCATTACCATTTTTAACCTCTCCCTCAACCAATGTGTTGTTCCCACATGTTTTAAGTCTGCTACCATCACTCCTGTCCCCAAAACCACCCATCCTGCTTCCATGAATGAGTACTGTCCTGTAGAACTCACTTCTATAGTAGAACCTATGTCTTCTCCTCCCTCTGCTTGGACCCATTACAGTTTGCATACCGGTCAAACAGGACCACAGATAACACCATAAATCACACTCTACACACTGCCCTCTCACATCTGGACAGTATGAAAGGGAACTACGTGCCAATGCTGTTTGTGGATTACATCTCTGCCTTTAACACCATGGTCCCCTCACACCTCTGCAAAAAGCTCCATAACCTGGGGCTTAACTCCTCTATCTGCCACAAGTTCCAGGACTTCCTAACCGGACGCCCACAGGTGGTCAGGATGGAAAACTACACCTCCTCTATGGTCACCCTCAGCACTGGAGCCCCCCAGGGCTGTGTTCTCAGCTCCCTGCTTTACTCCATCTACACCAATGACTCGTCAGCCAAACACAGCTCCAACAATTTGGTGAAGATTGCTGATGACATAGTGGTGGTAGTCCTCATCACTAACAATGATGAGAGGGCCTACTTAGAGGAAGTGGATGCCCTCTCCACATGGTGTCACAATAACAACATCTCCCTGAATGTCAACAAGACCAAGGAGATGGTTATTGATTATGGGAGAAGCAGGTGAGGAACTACAGCCCCCTGATGATCAATGGGGCCACAGTTGAGAGGGTGAACAGCTTCAAATACATTGTGGTCCACCTCACAGAAGACCTCTCCTGGAAAACAAACACAATCAGCTTGTTGACAAGGGTGCGCCAGCTTCTCTACCACCTATGATGCCTGGCCAGGTTCAAGGCGGGACAAAATATAGAATTTTTTTGCGGGAGTGGGACAGAATCTCACAGGAGTGGGTCTGAAAGTCCATCCCGTGCAGACCTCTACTTTATAATTCAGGTCCATAATTCACAAACACCCGCAGTGCGATTTTGGGGAGCAGATGTGGAGTGAGAGGGAGTCAGGGAGATATTTGATAAGAGGGAGCCTGTGGTTGGTACACTAGGGGTCCCTGAGGGGACTACACGATGGCGTTCACAATCCAGTGGGCAATCCTCCGTTTGGAGACAGCATTCCCCTTCTGTTGTCCCCCGAAAAAGACAAAGAACTGTTCGGTCCAAATAGGTATGCAAAGCAGGTACCGGACACAGCAATGACAAGGCTGGGTCTGCCTCCTCCCGGGGCAGTGCTTGTATGTTCACCACCTGATCTTTAAAAAAGGTAGAGGGAACCTTTGACACATAGCCGGGCCAGGGTCTCAGGATCACGTGAGAGTACGCCGTACCGAACTCTAGCCACGTATCTCTGACAGAGAATGCTTGCAGGCCCCCAACCCTCTTGATGGTGGTGAGCGCAGTCAGGAGGGCTGTCTTCAAGGAGAGGGCTTTCAGCTCAACTGGCTCCAAGGGCTCGAAAGGAGCTCCCTGTAGGCCCAGCAGGACCACAGAGAAGTCCCATGAGGGAATGAGGTGTGGCCTAGGAGGATTCAACCTCATGGCGCCTCGAAGGAACCTGATGATCAGGTCATGCTTCCCTAAATACTTACTGTCCACTGCATCGTGGTGCTCCACTTTAGTGGCTACATACATCTTCAAGGTGGAGGGGGACAGCTGCCCCTCCAACCTCTCCTGCAGGAAGGAAAGCACTGACCCGACTGCAGAACTATGTGGGTCTTCACCTCAGGAAGAACACCAATTTGCGAATAGGCACCACTTCAAGGCGTACAGTCGCCTGGTAGAAGGGGCTCTGGCCTGAGTGATATTGTCTACCACCGCAGTTGGTAGGCCGCTCAGATCTTCTGCGTCCCATCCAGGGGCCAGAAGGGGAGGTTCCAGAGGTCTGGTCACGAGTGCCAGATCGTGCCTCATCCCTGAGAAAGAAGGTCCTTCCTCAGGGGAATTTGCCAGGGAGGGACTGTTGTGAGGAGCTTAAGTTCCGAGAACCAAGACTGGGGCCAGTAGGGCACTACCAACAGGACCTGTTCTTCGTTCTCCCTAATCTTGCACAATGTCTGTGCAAGTAGGCTCACTGGGGGAAACACATACTTGCGCAAACCCTGGGGCCAGCTGTGCGTCCGTGCCAAGGGGGGCCTCAGTCAGGAAATACCAGAGCAGGCAGTGGGAGGATTCCCGGGAGGTAAACATGTCTACCTGTGCCTCGCTGAATTGACTCCAAATCTGCCAGACCACCTGGGGGTGGAGCCTTCACTCTCCCCTAAGTGTCACCTGCCATGACAGGATGTCCACTGTGCGATTCAGTTCACCAGGTATATGAGTGGCCGCATGCTACCATTGCCTTCACCCGTTGGAGTTACTTCCATTGAAGTCCCAAAATCGCACTCAGCGCTAACAGTCGCGGTCTTGTGTCCGTAGGAAGGAAGGAAAGCCATGATCGCAACGTGGCCCCGTGGTCATGCTCTCGAAGTGTGGGCATGAACCATCCACAAATTCTTTCTCAAAATGTCTGGAGCCCAGACACGTAAGGTAGCGATTGTAACCATCAGGAAATGCACATAACCGGAAAGGCATCTTTAAAAATATGCTTTCCGTCAGTGCCCACTATTTTAGGGAATATATACTCTTTTAGAGACATTATATGTCCTTTTAGCACTCAATGAGCACTGCTGAAGTGCCCAGAGGGAATTCTCCGTAATTATCTGTGCGAGGGGGGAGAAACCGCTGTGATGCACTGTAGGATCCAACAGCCGCATGAGACAGTTGCTTTCTTACAGAGGCGAATGGACTGGCAGTGGAATACATTGACACCCTTCAGCTCCGTAGACAAAATCTGAATAAGTGGTTGCACACCAGCTCCCTTTATAACCATATGCCCGGGGGAGTGGCATGCAAATTCTATTTCCAAATTTCCTTTTCTCAAAGATTCTATTTTCAATTTCCTTTTCTCAAAGATCAGGGTGTTTGGGGCTCCCAAGAGTGAGTGTCACTAGTGTCACTATATTGACACAACTTTGAGAATGACAGATAGGGAACTTTATATTTGTAACGATAATGAACTGTAATCTTGGCTTTGTCTCTCTCTCGGACTAACTCCACCCCTGAAGGGCATGGTTAGAGGCAAACTTTACCTCGGGTACAGGCCCTGACGCCCCGCAAGCTGCATTTGAGCAGGATCCCACAGAATATGTGTGGAAAACAACAAACAATGACAAGCAGTAATAAAACGATAATTCAAGAAAACATTTTATAGAGAAAAAAGAAACTTGAATGTTATTGAAAGTATAAAGTTTACTTTGGGGCTGTTCACAGAGGATACGTTCTTGCTTTCCATCTACGTAATTTTAAAGTCTTAGTATGTCTTTTGTCATTGTGTTGTGTCTCGCTCGTTTGTTTTTTTCTCACGGGGTGAGTGTTGTGTTTTTAAGATGATGCGTCAGTTGAAAGCGGTTCACCATTTTAAATTGCGTCTTGAGACCCGTGTTTCGCTGCTTTATCTTGCATCGTAAGAGTTGCGCTTTTAAGACGTTGCATCACATTGATGCTCTCCATCTTGCTGTGTTGGGCACAAGAACACATCTTATGTGAATGGCCACACAATTAAAGGAGATTTTGGGAAGTATTGGGTGTGATCACTTCATTATTTAACATTAATACTGAAAAAATAATATTTTCTTTCAGTGTTCACTTGATCCTAGTGGCCCTGCACTGACTTGCGTCAACTTCTCCTTCAATCTATTTAATTTTTTATACTTGTTACCGTTTTAATTGCTGTTTGTTGGGCCTCGTGTATTCAGATACAAGACAAAGGCAGGCCTAACAAAGTCGTAAAGCCTGACTGAGGCAAACAAACACAAAGTCATAAATCTTGCTGATAAAACCGTGCCAAAATCAAACAAAGGGAGTACAAAACAGACTACAAATCCCAAGAAGCCTTGCTCACTTTAGAACTGTGTGAAATTCCAAAGGAGCTAACTCTCCACTCCTTTTGGATGAGGCGCTCAACAGAATGCCCCTCAACCATGATGTCATCGGAAGTAGAAATACCTTTGAATTCCTTCTGAGCAGGGCTTCCAGTGACTTTGCTTTTTGTGCGTAGATGCAGCTCATCGCTGCTCTCAGGTGTTGCCTAGTTGCACAAGGAAGTAACGTACGACTTGAAACTGCGGCCATACAATCTTCATCTTGCTGGACGAGTTGAGATTACTCTGTGTTCCACCAAACACTTCAACGGAGACCGCCGAGCAATCCACATCTTCGGCGATTAAAGCGAGCTGAATACTACAGCTGAATATACAGTGAGAGTGTATATTCCTGCTAAAGAGTATACTTTCTCTATTAGAGCACACACACTGATGTTGAACGTCTCTATAAAGATGGCTTTCCGTCTTTGTGTGATTCCTGGATGCGGTCGTTATCTCTCACCTCTGATGGTCACGGGCACTGCCTCACATGTCTGGGCACACTGAGACAAAAATCACACTGAGGCAGCGTTTGTGGATGGTTCAGGTTCTCATTGCGAGAAAATGACCATGGAAACATGGCCCACTGGGCAACGTAGGTCACGGCGCGAGCACTCCAACTTGGTGGTCCAGGAGCACCACCTGTGGCTGAATCTGTTCGAGATGAGGGATGCCGACAAAACACGCTTTCTCAACATGCCCATCTCCCAGATGGTAGGCCATCCAGCACATCTTGCCCTGGTGTGGCTCAAGATCCCGCACCCTGTCTGCTTGCCGAGGGCATCCCCCTGCGGAGGCAAAAGCCCAGTCGGCTCCATCTCTTTTTTTTTGCCAAATTGTAAAAAAAAAGACCCTAAAATTTTTTTTCCATTGTTCCACAAGCCCGGAGCTTGGACGTATGACTAGCGCTTTCCAAACTATCACGGTGGCTGCCCAGGATCATCCGACTCAGCTACACAATTCAGTTCACCAGGTGCCCACCCCGGTTCAGCGGCATCAGCTTCACTTCAGTGCAGGGCGAGACACAGACGCCTCCAAGTTGGGCTGGGTTACAGTGTGCAACAGGGATGCAGCCGGTGGTTCCTGGACAGGACAGCAACTGGATTGGCACATCAACTGCCTAGAGTTGCTGGCTGTACTGCTCGCCCTGTGGAGGCTATTTCCGTTGATCCAGGGAAAGCATGTGTTGGTCTGGTCAGACAACACAGCAGCAGTAGCCTACATAAATAGCAATGGCGGCATATGCTCTCCTCACATGTCGCAACTCACCCGCCGTCTTCACCTTTGGAGTCAGAGGTGGCTGAGGTCGCTGCGGGCCACTCACATCCTGGGCCGCCTCAACGCTATCACAGACATGCTGTCATGGCAGGCGACACTCAGTGGAGAGTGGAGACTCCACCCCCAGGTGGTCCAGATGATTTGGAGTCGATACGGCAATGCACAAGTAGACCTGTTCGCTTAGAGGAATCCTCCCACTGCCAGCTCAGGTATTCCCTGATGGGAGCTGTGCAAATATGCATTCCCCTCAGTGAGCCTACTTGCATAGACCCTGTGTAAGGTCAGGGATATTGGCCCACCCAGACTTGGTTCACAGACCTCAGGGGCAGCTGTCCCCTCCACCTTTAAGGTATATGTAGCCGCTATAGCAGCCCACCTCGACACAGTGGACAGTAAGTCCCTAGGGAAGCATGACCTGATCATCAGGTTCAACATGTACAATTGTACACATTGAACCAAAAAACAAATGCACATTTGTTTAATGTAAAAAACAAACTTTCGAACTCCACTGTATCAGGATTAATAATTTTTATTTCTGAAAATTCTAATGCTTGAAGTTTCACTAATGTAAGTTCGGGAGGAGCTTGTTCACATAATCCCATTAATCAATCATGTTCAAGTGCTATGTATACTGTAGCTCGCCTATGATGTCTTTCGAGCATCCCTTCTCCTCCTCCCCATCTCCACCTTTAGCAAGTCCATAGTTACACATACACTGGGGGAATCTAAGAGCTCTGTTTTGATTCGAGATTCAATTCAAACACAGATAGCATGTCAAATTCGTTTACCATTTTCACTCTAAGATTAAATTATAAAGTGAACTCGTGAAATTTACTTAATATCTGTTTCCTAAGAAAAACACTGGTCTTTTTTCAAGGCACTGCTGCTGAAATTAGCAATAAGGATATAGGATTTGCCAAAGTTTATTAGGCTTATGACATCAAATAATTATTAAAAAATGTTGAAAAGATATTCAATGTTTTTTTTCGAAGTAGTCATAAGTAAACACTGCATGTTTACCACTTTTAATGCATGTCAGTCTACCCTTAAACAAATACTGTAAAAATCACATAAAAACAGGCAAAGTGTACACAAAGTTAACTCTTTATTAACACATCAATCAGATTGCTCCTTCAAATCTGAATGGATGGTTCTTAGCAAGAATAATGCAGATTTGCCAAGCATTGAAAGGTTTATGACCAGCAATTTATGAGTGGTGCTGGTTCGCAAAATTATGCCATTGCTTACATTTATGAGTGTTGAGGATCTTGCTTCTTTTTACCTTGAGATTGGGTTTAGATAAAAGTCTGATACATTAGTCCTTGTGTAGCACTCTTTGATTTAAACGTCACTTCAGTTGCTCACCTCTGGCTTTCAGTGACTCCTGACTCTTTGCACGCAGAATATTGCACAGTAAGCGTTTTCATTTCAAATCTGTGTATAGCCTTCTCTCATTTCAAACATTTGCCAAGAAACAAGATATTCTCCTCCAACTGTCTAAAATGACAAACAGGTCCCAAAAGAAAAATATCAAGCTTTTGACAGTTCCACAGCTCCAACACAACAGCTCTTAGTTGAGTTGCAGCAGAGGTGGGTATATTTTAGACAAATTGTGCAGTCATAGTGGAGCATTTCAGTCACATTTTAAAATGATTTATGCATAGGGCATATCTATAATTGAATAGACTAGAATTAACTCCTTCCTTTGAAATAGGCATTAAAGATGTAAATGTGTGGAGTGGTGGTGTAGTGGGCTAAAGCACATAACTGTTAATCAGAAGGTTGCTGGTTCAGTCCTCACTGCCACCAACATTGTGTTCTGGAGCAAGGCACTTAAATCCAGGTTGCTCCGGGGGATTGTCCCTGTAATAAGTGCACTGTAAGTCGCTTTGGAAAAAAGCTTCTGGTAAATGTAACATACAGTATATACTGTACGTGGTATAAAATTAAGATGAAATTAAAGCTTGATTTGCTGTACTCTTTAGACATTTGTTAACATGCAGTACATAGTGTATCTGATACAAAAACATTTGAGCATGTGTAAAAACTTGAAATGCAAAAACTTGTATGCAAAAATGGCTGTCTGATCTACTACATAGATTTTTAAGGATTGCATGTTTAAGATGAGTAAAATAGTGTCCATATTTGTATATTATTTGGAGAATAAAATGTGCCAAATACAGCACAGTGTCAATACAAATATATTTAATAAAATCCACTAAGAGATTTATCACACCTGATAGTAATTTTGGAAATTGTAACTGATGAGTGATGAATTAATCTGATTTAGGTTATAGGGAGGTTGTTGGTAGTATTTTGCTGGTCATGTGATTATAACATGGCAGCCTCCATGTAGAACAAAACATTTTTATTAGACTACTTAATGTCTTCATTTTGTGTGTGTGTGTGTGTGTGTGTGTGATATTGTAGCTGGCAGGACACAGGAGCAGATGAAGTGTGATGACCCCAAGTGCAGTTTTATTTGAACTTGAAACATAAACCAAGGTAGACAAATTTGAAACTTGACTATAAACCCAACATGACACTCAGTTACAATAAACAATACTTGACACTGGACAACAGCAACATGGGGGCTTAAATATATGGACATGGGGAAACATAAGCCAATGAACAAACAGAACTCTAAACAAGATAACAAGACAATAAGCATAAACCAATAACAAGACTAAGAACCAATGAAAACAAGACACATAAACATGGAGGGAAAACAGGACATCACATGACCAGGAAACGGGAACAAAACTTTTCAAAATAAAAGACCAGAAAGCAAAACATGACCAAAAACACATCTAAACATGGCAAAATATAATTTTTTAAATCCCCCATATTTAATTTCTTTAACCATCTGGGGTCTGAGGGTGTTTTGGGCCCTGGAGAAGTTTTGACATGCATTGACATTTGTGCTTATTTCAGTTGCTTAAAAACATATTAATGGCTAAAGTCTGATAACACTGTATTCAGCATAAACTGGGCTAAAATAATATGTGAGCAACATGTGTGTGCATGTTTGTATTTTTGAGAAAATAACGTTTATGGGTGGTTTTTGAAAGAACAAAAAGTAATTGAAATAAAGCCATATAACACATACTCAACATCTGTCCACAAGACTTTTGAGAACTGGATCTTATAGCCTAGAGTTGTTTCTACAAAATGATGTGAAAACGATCCTGATCACTAATTCATAAAAAACAATATAGTAATATATGTAATTTCATGTAATTGGTTTATGCTTATTGTCTTGTCTTTGTAAGACACTTTTAGTGTTAGAAATGTCATATGCGAGGAGGCGTGAACTATCATGAATATTGAAGTGTTTCACACCTGAAGAGACAAAGACCCTCCCCTGGGTCTATCACTGAGGAATGTGACAGAGAGAGAATGATTCTGAGGAGACTTAATGATCAAAATCAAGTTTTAAGTTAAAATAAGTAATATGACTATACATTTTCTTCACATAAAGTACTTAATTTTAGACCTACACTACCATTTAAAAGAAGTCTCTTCTGCTCAACAAGGCTGCATTTATTTGATCCAAAATACAGTAAAACAGTGATTGTGAACTCTTTTTACAATTTAACCCTCTGGGGTCGACGGACACGCTGGTGCGTCCTGCTGGATTTTTTTCGTCATTACAACGGAAACAACATAAAATACTCTAAAATACATTTTGGGGCATACAGATAAGTGTAAGAAATCATTAAAGACTATAAAGGGTCTTCTTTGATTTGTGTACACTCACAATAACAACAAAAACTTGTGCTTTTGTAAAATAAAGAAAATAAAAAGGGTGAGCTTTCCGCAGTCTCTGTGTTCACGAGCATATTTCTGAAACACGTCACTAAAATGAACTGTAACTCTGCGAATACTTATCACACAAACATGAAACATTAATTTTTTTTAGCTACTTTTAAATAAAACAATTCAAATTTAAAACAAATATTCTCCTGCAATGTAAACTGTATGAAACAAAGCCCAGCTAATTATCACTAAAGTGATCACACCCATGGGCAGAGGGCGCAATTCATACGGTAATGTGCTGAGACGATCAATGCAAATGGTAAACGCCCCCCGACTGTGCCTTAAAAAGCATCTAGTTCATTCACTTTTCCGCGTTTTTGAAAGATCGCAAGATACACAGGTGAGGAAACTCCTGGATAGTGACGAAGAGTTAATATTTTCCGCATTTCAAACAGCCCCACTAGTCGCAAATTTACTATTCTCCTCAGCTCTCTGTATCGCGCACGGCGGAGTTCCGCCCCTATGCGCACACACACGCCTGCACACACACACACAGACACAGGTGAGCATAGGGGTGTTCGATTCCAGGTTTTCTGGTACGGAGGTATGCATAATTACAAACTAGAGTCACTATGACTGTTATCTATTTCTAAAGAGATAAGCTACAAGCTACGTGTAGGATAAATACAAAGTTTCTACGACAGCTCTCTGGCATGGTGTAATGCCGCGGATACACTAGACTTTGAGACTACGGTCGTGATATGACGTCACATTAATTCAACATATAACAAATAGTAATACACTCAAAATGTAAAAAATATACAATCTACTCGACTTTACTGCAAAAATATAATTTTTATAGGGATTAGACACTCACAAGTGAGTGATTTTGGACACAGTACCAGAGTCGACACCGAGTCTGGGGCTATTCAGTGTCGAGGAATCGACTCTTTGGAGTCGACTCCCCATCACACACTCCCACCAGCGGACAGAAAGCGTGCGTCGGAAATATGTTGCGTCAATCACCTGAAAAGAAGACAAAAATATCTGTGTTTTTTAAACGCTCCCAGGGTGGTGAAGATGGCAACACTCGCTCTCCTGTAAGTAGCACCCGGAGTAGCGCTACTGCACCGAGTCCAAGTACAGAAAAGAGCCCAAGTGCTGCACGCCCTTTCCCTGACAACCAGCAAAAGTCCAGTCACTAGTGATGGGTCGTTCGCGAACGAGTCGGCTCTAAGAGCCGACTCTTGTAGGTGATCGTTGGGAGCCGGCTCGCATATCAGAAGAGCCGGATCTATTAATAAAAATATTTTAAAACATTAAGATATGAACAATCAAAAGATTTAAATTAATATTATTAACTAATTCAAAGAACGAAAAAATAAAATAATATAGGCCTTAATGCTCAATCACACACATATTTGTTCTGACTGTCTGCTCAGACTAACAGCCTACTGGCTTCTATTGCTCTGACGGTCCCAGTCAGTAGTGTAAACTGTGAAAGGGACTTCTCAACCATGAACAGGGTAATACAAACTTTTCACAATAGGATTTGCTGCTTTTAGCTATATGTTAAGCTATCACATTTAACAGTTAATGCATTTGCAGGTCAAGACAAACATCCGCAATAGGCTGCAAGGAGACCATCTTACAGCATGCATGCGGATCTCAATAAATGGGCCAGACGTTTCTGACTTCCCATATCAAGAGGCTCTGGAAATGTTCTTCCAGAAGCCCAGAAAGATACACTGCAGTGACAAAAGCTGCACACTTTGTGGATAAATTGTGGATAAAGCTGTAAACCTAGGGGAAACACTGTAGTCCAGCTCTTCTTCTGAGGAAAATGTAAACTTTTCGTCACTATACAGGAGTTTCCTCGCCTGTGTATCTTACTATTTTTCAAACGTGCAGAAAAGTGAATGAACTAGATGTTTTTTAAGGCACAGTCGGGGGCATTTACCATTTTCATTGACCGACTCAGCACATTACCATATGAATAGCACCCTCTGCCCATGGGTGTGATCACATTAGAGATAATTAGCTGAGCCAGGACAAACTGGCTTTTTAAATTTGACTTTTGTTTTAAGTCAAACTTTTAAAAGTAGACATTTTAAGCTTTCTTTAGACATGTTTCATGTTTGTGTGATAAGTATTCGTGGAGTTTCAGCTGTAAGCTCACCCTTTTATTTTCTTTATTTTACAAAAGCACAAGGTATTGTTGTTATTGTGCGTGTACACAAATAAAAGTAGACCCTTTATAGTCTCTAATGATGACTTACACTTATCTGTAAGCACCAAAGTGACAGAGAATTTTATGTTGTTTCCACTATAATGACGAAAAAATCCAGCAGGATGCGTCCATCGACCCCCAGAGGGTTAAGGATAAAACTTTTTTTAATAAGGAAAAAAATTACAGAGTGCACATCAAAAGATGGATGTGTACAATCTATTTACACATATGTGTAATTATTATAAGTAAATTTTGAACACATAATTTGTTTGATTGCACTGTACCTGAAGTTGAACATATTTATTTTGTTGATGATGTCAGTGTAGACGTGTTTACATGTATGAGGCCTTTCCTGATCATACCTGTGCTTTTAGAGGATTGTTCAGAGCACTGCAGCCTTCAATGCTACAAAAATTAGAAATAATTAGGGATAAAACGTATTTCAGAAGATGCTGAAACCTGCTGCTGCTCTTATCTCTGTCTCACGCTTAGGTATTTACCTCCGCTGGGAGAGAAGCCATCTGAACGCTTACTCCGGATTAGCGTTGGGGCACTGTCAGCCTTGCTTCACCCAGCTGCACATCAATACTTACTTGACACAGTCAGAGTAAGCACTGGTGGAAGTGTCTTTCTCTCTCTCTCTCTCTCTCTCTCTCTCTCTCTCTCTCTCTCTCTCGCTCTCTATCTATCTCCATCTCTCTCTTACCTGGCATTAGTGAAATGACAAGAAGCCAGAGGAAAGTATCTCAGAGGTGTGCTCTTAAGTAAGGCTTGTGTCAGGCAGGAGGATTCCACTGGTCACAGAGTGTCAATTTATGTTCTTAAGTGGCTCACGGTTATAAAGAAATCCTTTAATGCCAGGAATAAAACATGGTATTTTGCATTGGGAAGCATTTAAATCTGCTAAACTAAAAGTAGTGTTTTCTGAGCTGAAACCTTGCATAATGCATGAAAACTGAATTTTGATCATTAAGGGAGGTGTGAGCTCTTCGTAGTACTTGGTACTTGCATATCTCAATAAAAACACACCTGTTTACATCTGGTTTTAAAATCCATCTCTGGTTAAACTTTAAATTCTGAAAGAGTAAGCTGAAAGTTCTGCTGCAGAAATTGGTCTTTGCTCACCAAAATCCCTAAATTCAACCCTAAACCTAACTGACAGTGCCCTAAAAAAATTATTTTAGAGTGAAAATGCAACCTCCGAATCGTGCTGAAAGTTGTTTTAACCAGTTTACTTCCTGGTTCCCATTAGACAAGAACCTGTGTCTCCGAGGTTGTTCTGTGCTAGAAGGGAAGTTAAACATTGATGAATTGATGCAAAAATATCTGAAGGGAATGCTGCTTATCAGTAATTCAGCAGTATGGAATCGATTTCATGGTACATTAACTTTCAGCATGTCTATAACCTGTGTGATCATGTTGGATCACAAGTGGACAGCGCTAAATATACAGTAGGTGTATTAGGGGACTAAACCATTTTGTGATCCAATCACAAACCATTTTGTCAATCAACCAATGCATGCACTAAAAACAAGTTTTAAACGTATATAACCATCCAATCACAAAACATTTGGAAGATCTACATGCACAAGACTTTAAGGAACTTCTGTATTATGATTAATATCAATATGCCAGTTAAGTAGGTTATTTAAAGCACACCCATCCAAAGTTTACTTAATACAGGTACTTCACTAAAATAACTAGTGGACAAAAAATAAACTTTAAATTGCACTTTCAAAAATAAATTGCACTTTATCAACATGCAGCAACACACTGACATATGCAATGAAATCAGAGACCCTCAAGTATTTACAGCAGACATATTTGAGATGCATATTACTACCAGGTGTAAACAGCAATCTGTCTTGCCTGAAGACTTGTGATCGGAACACCCAAGAAAGATCTTAATACAATGTGTAATCAGGGACATAAAGACTTGCGCCCATCACACTATGGAGGAAATGGCTGAACAGTTTGCAGTAGTGAAGTTTGCAGTTATGCCCTGATAAATATATCTTGCACCAGCCTTTATTTGGTAACCAACTCTAGTACTTCCTACAAAAGGAATCATTCATAAAAATGTCTGATGTCCTCCTTCCCCCTCCCTCCCCCACTATCAAAGATAATTTGATTGCAAGAGAAGGCCTTTTGAGGATTTTCGTAATCTGTGTTTTTGTGTCAGACAGACTAGTAAGGTATTTATGAACCGCTCTGCTGGTGAGCTCTCTAACATTTATCCAGAGTAAAGTGTCTTGACATGATTAAAATTGCAAGGATTTCCATCAAGGGAATACAGTCAGTAACGACCATTTCAAATCAATGTCAGTAAATTAAGACACCCCATAGAGGGTTAATTAGAGGCAGTCTTGTCTATTTGTGAAGTTCAATATTAATGTTCTTCACAAGCAGACAGGTTTTTACTGTCAATTTACATCATAAACTTCCTCCACACATAATCCATGAGAAATCCATTAAAGAATTCCAAGAAAACAGTCATGCTGCATGAGAGCTGCAGCACATGAATACCATCCAGCAATGAAATTAAGAGCTATCTGTTTCCTATAAAAGCTATTCATATGATGAGCTGATGATATAATTAGCTTATCCTTCTTGATGACAAAGTAAATATATTTGGTTTAATTGACATTCTCATTAATTTCAAATAATAGTCTCTATCTAAAGGCATTGCTTGATGTGACATTATGATTTTTGTAATACAAAGTATCTGGGAAACCAATACATGTTCAAAAATTATTTGCCTGGTATTTTCCTTAAGCGATAAAATGGCAATTTTGTGGTCAGAGAACAAGAAACAATGTTTCTATTCACAGGGGATTACACATGCATTTTTTACTTTATCATTCTTCTTCTCTCATGTATTGCGAGAACTTTTGTGAGGATTTGTTAAACTCCACAGTATGACAAGACCAGTAGATAGAGCCCCACTAATATCTTTGGCATGGAAACTTAAGTATTAAAGAAAGAAGTAAAGTAGGAAGAAAAAAGCTGAGCTTGGCTTTGAAGACCAAGCATATGGCTTGTCTAATCCTGCTGGAAGATTTAAGCACAAAGAGGGAACGAACGCAGACACAACTGCGAAAAGAGAGAGAATGGAAGAATTTCATGCTGTAGACCTCTGCAAAGCATTCCCTTCAATTTTCTGCTTACCTACTTTCTATGTTCTTTTTTTTTCATCTTTTACACCACACCCTCCATCTTTTTCTCACTTGCTTGCCTCTCATTTCTTTTTATTCTGGTAATCTTGCTTTATTTCAGCTCTCTCTGTGTCAGGTATATAACTGCTTCATGTTCCAAGCATCTACATGTCTCGCAGGCTAATGCTGCGTTCCATTTGTCTCAGAAGTCAGAGCTAGGGACCCTTAAAAAAAAAAATCAGAGTTGGATGTGTTCCGTTTACACACAACACGACAAGTTGGAAAAAAAGATGGACACCTCCTGGAAAGTAATTGTTGCACTAGCTCTTTCGGAGTACAGAGACCTACAAAATAAGTATGCCCTTCACCTAACAGACCACGAGGAAGATGACAGAAAGTGGAGAAGGTATGTTAATTTTCCCAGGTATTTGAAGGCAACCACATTCGCAGGTCCTAACAGCTGTTCCCCTTCTATCACTCTCTCGACGTAGTGTCGAAGGAAGTGACACAAGGGGTCTTCTCGGACGCCGAATCGTACCTCTGAACCTGAGAAAAGGCCAATGTCAAGTTGGCAGACAGAATTTGCATGCCCCGCCCCAGACATACGGGTATAAAGGGAAGCGGGGCAGCGCATGCCAGTCAGAATTTTTCTTCGGAGCCGAATGGTTGTACCGCAAGCAGCTGAAACACACTCCTGTTTCACTCACCTCTACCATTGAGAAGCATTGCTGTTGGATCCGCACAGCGCATTTCCAGCTGGCGTCTCTCTCTCTCTCTGCACGCTGTGCAGTTCACACCCCTGGGCGCTTTGACAGCGCTTCTTTCTGTTTGAAAGAGTGTTCTCCTCCTAAAAGAGTATATTTACTCTAAAAGAGTTTGAGTTCCCACTCATAAAAGAGCAATACACAGCAGGTGTTGAACGTCCTTTTCAGGACGCGTCTTTTTAAAGATGTCTTTCCGCCTCTGTGTAGTTCCTTGTTGATTTCTCTCCACTTCTGACAGTCATAAAAGCAGCCTCGCGTGCCTGGGCTGCGATCACACACAGGCAGCATTTTATGAATGGTTCATGTTCTCAATGCGAGAACACAACCATGGCAACATTGCGGTCGCGCTTTCTTTTGTCATGAGAGAAAGCCACTCTCCGCGTCGTTCCTTCTTCCCACGGGATTGAGGTCGACCCGGCTGTCGATGAAGGCGATTTGGGGATGACCACGGGCTCGGTTTCGCCGGGTAAATGCCCACGAACCACCCGCCCCCCAGCACGCTTGTTTGCTTCCGTCCGAGCTTGCCTGGGCTGCCACCTTTGGGTCTGCTCGCCCAGTCTGAGGCTGATTTGCAGATGTCCACTATGCTTTCCCGGGCCGCCGCGAGCGCGAGGCTGGACTGGAGATCTTTGTCCCCCCCTCTCGGCTACTCGATCGGTTCCTCGGGTCATGGCGCCGCTTATAGCCACGCCCCCCATTGGTTCCGTCGTTCCTGGAAGTGCATGACGAGCCAACGCGGTCAGAACCGCACTCCGCCTGTCTGCTCTCACTACCCTGGATGGTGGAACACCGCCACCTGGCGGGACTGAACGTATTCCTCTCCAGAGCCGTAGAATGACGTCATCACTGACCTCAAAAGTCTATAGCACCACTGGACAGGCCGCCTCTGCCCTGCATGCCATGGCTGTCCTGCAAATTCACTAAGCCAAGGCACTCAAAGATCTGCACCTGGGTAGTTCCAACCCCGATGTGCTGCAGGAACTACGCTCTGCTCCAACCTCGCTCTCAGAGCTACGAAGGTCATGGCGCAGGCACTCGGGTGGACGATGGCCAAACTCGTGTTCCAGGAGCGCCACCTCTGGCTGAACACGGTCGAGATGCATGGCGTTGACAAGTCACGATTTTTCAACGCCCCCGCCTCCCAGCTCAGCCTCTTTGGCGACACCATCGACAACTATGGCCAGCAGTTCTCGGTGGTGAGGAAGCAGATGGGGACAGTTTCTCACATCACGCCGCGGCGCCACCAAGTCAGCGCGCCCGCGCCCCGCCTGCTTGCCGAGGGCGTCTCCCCTGTGACAAGAAAGCAACAACAGGTAGCTCCACAACCCGGGCCCAGCTCTCAGCCCCAGCGTCGAGCACCTTGCAGGCGGCGTATGCCCCCCATCTCCAGGACCCCCTCTCGGACCAGAAAAGCTCCGAAGCGCTCCTGAGACGGACACCCCAGGCAGTCAGATGTTCGCTCCGGAGATGGTTCCAAGACCACTCCATCCCCCAGTGGAGGGCCAGGAAGAGAATCCTTGTTTCACCTGCCGCACCGCCTTCGAGCTGCGGTACCTACAGAGCGATTCCCTCACTCCCTGTGTCATTCAGCCGGTGTGTGCCGTTCTCACGGCACCCCGGCCCTACATTTCTCCAGTCCCGGTTTCCTGGACACAGCTCTTTCGCCTCCGGCTCCGCGACTGTGCAACTCTGGCAGGCCAGCGCTGACGAGTTTCGAAGACGCCCTCTCAGGACCTCTTCCTCAGTCTCTAACCCGCCCCCTGCCAGGTGTGCGGAGTAAGGTAAGTGCTTTGAGTCTTTTATCAGCACCTCAGCCTCGGGACGCTCCTTTGCCTCCCGACGCATTATTACCTGCTCCCCCCCACCGCGAAGCCCCACCCGGTACATCAAATGTGATCGTCCCCTTAGTCCCCCTCGCACGGAGCTTGGACGCGTGGTTATCGCTTCCCAACCCGTCGCGCTGGTTGGCCAGGACCATCCGACTCGGCTCCGCAATTCAGTTCGCCCGGATCCCGCCTCGTTTCAGCGGTATTCGCTCCACTCTAGTGCGCGGCCAACAAGCCAGTGCCTTACAAGCAGAGATTTTTACACTGCTCCTCAAGGACACGATAGAGCCTGTCCCTCCAGCCGAGATGAAGAAAATCTCTAAAGCCCTTTCTTCATCGTACCCAGAAAAAGTGGCGGGTTGCGACCAATCTTGGACTTGCGAGTTCTCAACCGGGCTTTGCACAGACTCCCGTTCAAAATGCTCACGCAGAAGCAGATTCTCACCTGTGGTCGACAGCTAGATTGGTTCGCGGCAGTAGACCTGAAGGACATGTACTTCCACATCTCTATTTTGCCGCGACACCGACCCTTCTTACGGTTTGCGTTCGACGGCCAGGCGTATCAGTACAAGGTCCTCCCCTTCGGCCTGTCCCTGTCCCCTTGCGTCTTCACGAAGGTCGCAGAGGCCGCTTTTGCCCCCTTTAAGGGAAGTGGGCATCCGCATACTCCACTACCTCAACGACTGGCTCATTCTGTCCCACTCTCGAGAGTTACTATGCGCTCACAGGGACCAGGTGCTCAGGCACCTTAGCCGTTTATGGCTTCAGGTCAACTGGGAAAAGAGCAAGCTCGCCCCGGTTAAGAGCATCTCTTTTCTCGGTATGGAGTTAGACTCGGTCTCAATGACAGCGCATCTCACCAACGAGCGCACCCAGTCAGTGCTCAGGTGCCTCGCTCACTTCAAGCCTGGCACAGTGGTCCTCTAAAACAATTCCAGAGGCTCCTGGGGCATATGGCATCCTCAGCCACGGTCACGCCACTCGGGATGATGGATATGAGACCGCTACAGCACTGACTACAGACTCGAGTCCCGAGATGGGCATGGCACCACAGCACGCATCGTGTGGCTATCACCCCCGTCTGCCGTCAGACTTTCAACCCATGGACAGACCTTTGCTTCCTGCGGGCCAGCGTTCCCTTGCAGCAGGTGTCCAGACGTGTCGTGGTAACCACAGACGCCTCTCGACTGGGTTGGGGCGCTGTGTGCAACGGGCACGCTGCCGCTGGCACCTGGAAAGGTCCCCGGCAGCGGTGGCACATCAATTGCCTAGAGTTGATGGCCGTTATTCTTGCTCTATGGAGGTTTATTCCACTAATCCGAGGCAAGCACGTTCTGATTCACTCAGACAACACCGCAATGGTAGCATACGGTGCGCTCTCGTCATATGTCACAACTCGCCCGCCATCTCCTCCTCTGGAGTCAGCCGTGACTCAGGTCGCTGCTCGCCACTCACATCCCTGGCAACCGCAACACGACGGCGGACGCGCCGTCGCGACAGGTTTCACCCAGCGGAGAGTGGAGGCTCCAACCTCAGGTGGTCCAGCTCATTTTCGGCAAGGCACAGGTAGACCTCTTTGCCTCCCAAGACAACTCCCATTGCCCGCACTGGTATTCCATGATGGACGCTCCCCTCGGGACAGACGCGCTGGCACATAGCTGGCACATAGCTGGCCCCGGGGGCTGCGCAAGTACGCATTCCCCCCCAGTGAGCCTTCTTGCATCGGTGCTGTGCAAGATCAGGGAGGACGAGGAACAGGTCACCTTGGTGGCCCCTTACTGGCCAACCCGCACCTGGTTTTCAGAACTCACGCTCCTCGCAACAGCCCCTCCCTGGAAAATCCCCCTGAGGACGGATCTTCTTTCTCAGGGACGGGGCACCCTCTGGCATCCGCGCCCAGACCTCTGGAATCTCCACGTCTGGCCCCTGGACGGGACGCGGAAGATCTAGTAAATATACCACCTGCTGTCGTAGATATGATCAACCAAGCCAGAGCTCCCTCAACCAGGCAACTCTTGCACTAAAGTGCCATTTGTTCGCGAATTGGTGTTCTTCCCGGGCTGAAGACCCACAGAGATGCGCAGTTCGGTTAGTGCTTCTATTCATGCAGGAGAGGCTGTCCCCATCCACCTTAAATGTGTATGTAGCTGCTATCGCAGCCCACCACGATGCAGTAGATGGCAAGTCCCTTGGTAAGCACAACTTGATTATCAGGTTCCTGAAAGGCGCACGGAGACTACATCCTCCCCGGCGTAACCTGTTTCCCTCTTGGGATCTCTCAGTGGTCCTCTCGGGCCTTCAGAGACCCCCCATTTGAGCCGCTTGATTCAGTCGAGCTCAAGGCCCTCTCCC
The DNA here is from genome assembly GCA_032164185.1 of Moxostoma hubbsi. Lineage (NCBI taxonomy): Eukaryota > Metazoa > Chordata > Actinopteri > Cypriniformes > Catostomidae > Moxostoma > Moxostoma hubbsi. The sequence goes on from JAVLUX010000025.1 coordinate 20,131,759, forward strand.
TGAAGACGGCCCTCCTGATCACGTTACCCTCAATCAAGAGTGTAGGAGACCTGCAAGTGTTTACTGTCAGCGACTCTTGCCTGGAGTTCGGTCCTTTCTCACGTTATCCTGAGACCCCGACCGGGCTACGTGCCCAAGGTTCCCACAACCGCTTTCAGGGACCAGGTCGTGAACCTGCAAGCACTGCCTCGGGAGGAGGACGGGCATGCAAATTCTGTCTGCCAACTTGACATTGGCCTTTTCTCAGGTTCAGAGGTACGATTCGGCGTCCGAGAAGACCCCTTGTGTCACTTCCTTCGACACTCGTCTCATTCCCTCCCTCGGGGAATGGAGTTTACAACAGTAACCGAGACGTTCTCCGTTCGCAGTGTTTTCCGTTACAATTTCCTGCTCACATTTCTGCTCGGTTTATATCGTTAGGCAGTGTTGTTGTAGACACATCGATCATTGTAGCAGCAGTGACCATTGTTGTTGCTAGCAGCAGTGACCTAGCCAATTTTAGCTGTACCAGTTTATAAACAACACATTATGTATTAATTCACACATAACAGGACCGTAGCAACATGCCTATAGGCAATGGTAATACAGTATTGTGTATACGACTAACTAAATTGGACACAAAAAAGACAAAAAAAAAACTTTAAACCCACAGCATACTTCAGTCGATGCTCTTCGCAGCCAACTTGCTTTCTGAGTTCGTCTGAGTTTCCGAGTAGAAATTCTGACAACGGGGGGCGTTCCATTTGTCAGTTCCAGTCTCGGAACTCCAAGACAAATGGAACGCACAATAAGTGACATGTTTCTTTCTCTTTTTCACGCTTTGACATTCAGCAGTGGTTGGCAAGCAAAGCTATGGCCCATCTGGAGAATGAGAGTACATATCAGAGGTAAAAGTGCTAGAGGTTCATATGCCATTCCCTCAGTACTTGGTTCCAGGCTTTATGAATCTGATTGCCTCTAATAGTGCTGTATCTATAAATGATTAGTTCTCACAATGAGAGCACTCCGGTTCTCCAGCCAAATTCCACCAATCCCAGGGCCCGCCTCAGTGAGGACACAAGTGGCACTTCTACAGTGGCACTGCCCTCTGTAGTACGCCTGGTTTCTAATGCTGCTCAGACCAGGGATGACAGGGGGGAGGAAGGGTGTGAATAGAACTTGGTTTGCCTCCAGAGCTCATTACCACAAATATTAACACTTAATGGACAGCATAAGGCAACAGAAAACACATTACCCATACATGTTTTTTTTTAGCTCTGTTATTTTGCCTCTGATTCTAAAGACTCATGGGCAGAGGTGGGTAGTAACGCATTACATTTACTCCGTTACCTTTACTTGAGTAACTTTTGGGGGGGGAAATTTACTTTTAGAGTAGGTTTATAAGTGGGTACTTTGTACTCACTCTAATTAATTTTTGTACTTTTACTTCTTTACAATGTGTGGCGTTACTGTCGTTACATTACTGGGTTTAATTTGAATTAATGTGTAATTTATTGAGAGATTATTGAATGGGACTTTTATGAGAGCAGATGTTCACAGCAACGTGTGATGAGATGCTCTCACAGACTGTCACTCAAGTCATCAGTGCAGCAGCATCAAGCTCTTTAAAGTGAAACACTTTCTTCACCCTATATACATTCACTGAAAGTAAATAGTTACTCAGGCAAACTTTCTGTCTAATATCTCCTTATTGTGTTTCATGGAAGAAAGAAAGTCATACGGAACAACATGATGGTGAATGATGACAGAATTGCCTTTAATAATAATAATAATTCTGTAATACATGTTCAATGTGTATTATGTAATGGAATATATGTTGGATGTTGGTTAATGGAGAAAAAAAACCTTGGGAGAAACTAGGCTCACTGTGGGGGCCAGTTCCCCTCTGTCTAAACAACATGAATATGATGCCAATATTAGTTATTTGTGTTCAGTGCAAGTCATGTTTTTAAATTAGAAAAATTAAGTAAGCATTTAAGGTCCAGTGTTTTAAAATAAAAATAAACAATTTTTTGTAACTAATGTGTTTGAAGTCCATACTGGATTACTAGTAGAACTTTACATAAATGCGTTGTCCTTAGTTAGTTGGCTGATGAAGGCTTTTGTTGGCAATTTAATAGTCTATGTATTCCATTTCAAGAGTGTAGTCCATCATTAGACCCAGGTGATGCTGGCGTAATGAGGTGTATCGCAGTTCAACATTCAGGTCATTTTGGTGAGGTTCGGTGGGGTCCATCATAAATCCAATGTTCAGGCAGTGGCATATGTAGTATCTGATGTCTTACAGGTGTAGTTGGCATCCGTTCATCCTCTGAAGTCAAAAGACTGAAGTGATATCTGGCTAGCACCAGCTGTAGTTTGTCGTCATCTCTCAGCGACACGTAGCAGTGGAGTCTGACACCAAGCAGGAACGGAGCTGGATCTGTCAGGCTGTTTAAGAGATTAGTTGGTACTGGATCTAACATACATGTTGTGTTTTTTTTATAAGTTTTGTTAGCTATTCATGGACTATGACAGCAAAGGATTGAAGTTTCTAGTGAGCAAAATTTTGAGTCACTGTTTTCTGAGGTGCTGTGACAGTTGATTGCATAGCTCCAATTTTGTTTCTGATTATTTAAATTTTATAATTCATTACTAAGTCATTACTATTTTGCTGCGACAAAATATCTGGTTCAGCCGATGCTTTATTCCTAACTAATTTATCCACAATACTGAATAAACACCTAGGATTTTTGTGGTTAATTTCAATGAGTTTGCTAAAATATGCCGACTTGGCAGATTTTAGTGACTGTCTGTAGCTACAGACATTATCCATCCATGCACCACTAGATACTTCTAATTTTGTATTCTTCCACTTGTGCTCCATTTTCTGAGCTGCTCTATTGAGAGCATGAGTGTGATCATTGTACCATGATACAAGGCTTTTTTCGTAAATTTTCTTTAATCAAGGGGGGCGACATTTTCAAGAGTGCTAGAGTGTATTTACATTGTATGATTATGGTGATGAGTTGGTCCTGTCACATTTTGTCTAACTCCAATAGAGTTGAGAATATCGATAAATGCTAATCCCAATGTGTCATTTTAATTATCTATGTGAATGTTGAAGTCACCAACAATTAAAGCTCTATCTACATTAACTACTAGATCAGATAGACAATTTGCTAATTCACAAGGGAAACCAGAATTAGTCCCAGGTGATTTATATACTGTACCAAGGGCAAAAGATGATAGAGATTTTTTATTTACATCTGACAGTGTCATATTAAGCATTATTAGTTCAAAAACTTAAACTTATATCCTGTCCTCTGAGTAACACCAAAAACTTCACTGTAAATTAAAGCAATACCTCATCCTCGACCCTTCAGACGAGGCTCATTTTTATAACAATAAACTGGTGGATTAGATTCATTGAAACTAATATATTCAACTGGTTTAAGCCAGTTTTCAGTCAAACAGAGCGCATTTAAACTATGGTCAGTAATCATTTAATTTACAATTAATGCTTTGGTAGAAAGAGATCTAATGTCTAGTTGCCTTGTCTTTATATGATGTTTCTCTTTTTCCTTCACATTTACATTTATATTTATGCATTTGGCAGACACTTTTATCCAAAGCAATTTACAGTGCCAATCCCCCCGGAGCAACCTGGAGTTAAGTGCCTTGCTCAAAGACACAATGGTGGTGGCTGTGGGGACAAGCGACCTTCTGATTACCATTTACCAGTTATGTGCTTTAGATCACTATACCACCACCACTCCACTGTCAAGTCTGACATTAATAAACAACAGACACAGTCTCTATGTGATATCTAGGTGATACAGTCTCTATGTGTTGTAGTTTATGTGACCTATGTGATGTCTCAAGCAGACTTTTGGATTAAACAGTTTGTCTGCTTCCTGACCTGGTCCCCAATTAGTCAAATACTCTCATTATTAAGACTATGAGCTAATTTACTAGAGAGGAGAGAGGCACCCATTCTACTATCCCTTCTACTTTTTGCATTAGCCAGTACTTGAAACTTTGATCTGATGTCAGATTCCTGAGCCTCTGAAATGCATTTAACAATGCTGGGTGGAGTCTCTATTTCCAAGTTCCTTACAATAGAATCACCAATAATTAGGCCTCTTTCAACATGATTCTCAGTTGGTGCATCACTGAGTGGGGAGAATCAATTGGAAACTCTAACAGGAATGCAAGAGTGGTGTTGCTTTGCTGAGTGAGTATGCTGCCGAAACATCACCCAATAGCCCTGCTGTGGGGGCTCTTCAGCTGGAACCAAAGTGTGTGTTGGTTGCTGTACTACCCTCATCCAAAGCAGTATCTACCAGCTTCTCTTTCTCACTGACCTCCACTAGCGTTCGGATGTGTGTCTCTAACTCATTCATGTTCTCCGTCAGCCTGACCAATTCTTTACATTGCACGTGGTCGAGATGCAAGATGTATACAAGTGGAAAAAAGCAGAAAAAAATGAGAGAAACGGGTTCACACGGTATAATACACACAGAAGAAACAGTGGAAAAGCTGAAAAACCCCAAAGCAATCGGTAAAATGGCAAAGGATAAAAGTATATGAATAAGCAATGCTAAGCAGGCTAGCAAGATACAAAACTTGTGCAGCATGCTGTCAGGAACAGGAAGTGACATCACTAAATATTGAAACAAGCCTTCAAATGCCCCTCCTGGTTGACAGACTATTTACAGCTTGCAAACAGCATACGTGCACACTTGTGAATTAGCATTCCTGTTTTGTTGGGGGCATTTCATTCCCTTTTTCCAGTAGCCATAATGAAACTCGTTAAAGCAAAATATGGTGGGAACACAACAAATAATAAGTTCTGACACAGGAGATGTTTCAATTTTTTAGACCTAGTCCAGTTATAAATTAATAAATGAAAGACTATTCCCAAATACCAAAGCTTTCTAACTTGGGGAACTTTTGAAGTTTGTCTATTTCAGAATCAAACCATTCAAAATTGTCATTTAGACCAAAAGGATGCTGAAAATAAAAATGTAGATGCTGTGCAACAAATTAAACAGAATGTAGATTGTTCTTATAAACAAAAGAATGTTGTTCTTTTAAAATAAAAACGTGGTAATCTGTTGTGAAATGCAGAAAAAAATGGTGAGATGCAGCACAATGATCAACAATCCAATTGGAAAAACAGTGCAGATGGACACAAAAATACCCTAAAATGTATGTCTCTGTGTTAAAGGTATAGTTCACCCATAAATGAAAATGTATTTTATTCACCCTTTTGTCATTCCATATGCAAAACGCAAAACATGACATTCTAGCATTCTTTGTGAAAACTCCAGTTCCCATTCATTCTAATTGAATGGAAATGAGTGACCAGTACATTCTTCAAAATATATCCTTTCTGTTACCCAGAAGACAAAGTCATACAGGTGTGCAACAAATTGAGAGTGACTAAATGATAGCAGAGTTGTAATTTTTGGGTGAACTATTCCTTTAATAGTAGACAGCTTAGGTCAAAACAAAAAGATGTATCCCAAAATATTTGTGTTTCATTGTGTTTATGTCTATTTATGTGGATGGGTGGGTGAATGAGAATTGATTCTATGTCAAAGGGCCCTTTGTTAAAGCTGATTTTATATATATTCTCGCTGTTTCTATGGGAACTCTCCACTGCACAGGTGTGTATTCATTAAGCACAAAAAAGCAACCTTCCATTGCGAAACTGGATATGTAATGAGCCAACCAGGATAACTGGAGTTTATAAGACTCTGCTATGAGGCAGGTGAATGTAATAAAACAGAGTAGATTTGAGCGAGGTGGGAACAAAAGCCTCTTAGCAGTACTCAGTGAATGACGCATTCAGTGCCTTTCTGCTTGATTTGAAACAGCCTAGTCCACAGCAACCAAGGCTTTTAGCATAGAGATGGTACTCAATAGGATCACAAGCTTAAAGAGTGACATCACAACCTTAACATAATCTCTGTTAATGTGAGAAAGAAAAAGAAATATTGACAGCAATGAAATGACATGGAAAGAAAATGGAGACTTTTGCTCTTGAGTTTCATAAGAGATTTTGACAATGTCTTACACTGTAATCTGTAATCAATTGTCAGAGATTTTAATATGAACTAAACATTTCTAGTTAAATTCCTACAAAACCAGATTATCTGAATTTTGTTAAACACTTTAATTTGATAACACTTTACTTGTACTGTCTGACAACAATTCTCAGTTGTTTCTATTTTTATATCTTCATGAAGTCTCCTGAGCTATGAAAGAGCAATTTCAGGGCAATAATAATTTCCTTTAGGCTCCTACACATGAAGAATTAAAACCTACAAACTATTGAGATATACTTTATTACTGGTATCAAAAGATGCATCACTGAGCAGTTTTCAAATCTCTGGATTTGCCTAGTTCATCCTGGCTCTTATTGAAAGTCGTGAGTCTCTCTCTCCCTCTATCAATCAATCTCAGCTCCATCGGTGGAGGGAGACATTTATGACTACATTTCAGGTTAAGATGGGAGGGGTAAGGGCTACAAAAACCAGGCAGATTTCCCTTGTGAGATTAATGGCATGGTAAATCATGACTGGTGTCGTCGAGGGGCGACAGGCTGGCATTCCCCCTGGCTGTGGCTCATTTAAAAGCGGTAGAATCCCGAGTGGCATTGACGGGGTGTATCTACAACCCAACCATGGCACTGACAGCTGCATTAGGAGCTGCCACACTCGCTTCACTTTAAAACATATTTTCCTCCTTTTCTGTCTCACCACTACTATCCTCCATTTTTGCGCTTGGTCTCATCTTGTGAACCAAATATTTTTTTTTTTGCCATTTCACTAAGTTTCACTAAGTTTCACTAATTATTTTCTTCACCTTTCTTTATATATGCTTTTTGTCTTAAGTTTCTTTATTATGTTTTCCTCCACTTTAACTTGAATCTCCTTTGAATTTAAGTCAAGTCAAGTAATTTTATTTGTATAGTGCCTTTCACAACACACATCGTTTCAAAGCAGCTTTACAGAAGATCAGGCATTAAAAGAAGATTAAACTGTAATGTCTGTAATGTCTATGAGTCATCATTGTGTAGTTTGATCAAATACGATTGTGAATTTTAAAATAAGTAATACAAATGAGTAATTAAATAATAATTGTATTTATAACCCCAGTGAGCAAGCCGAAGGCGACTGTGGCAAGGAACACAAAACTCAATAAGATGTTGGTTAAAAGGAGAAAAATAACCTTGGGAGAAACCAGACTCACTGTGGGGGCCAGTTCCCCTCTGGCTAACATCATGAATATAATGTAATTATTACTTAAGTATAGTGCAATCATGGTTTTAAATTATTAAACTGAGTAATGGACAGTGTTTATTCAAAGATTTTGTATGAACTGTAAGATTAATGAATGTCTTTGAAGTCCATCCAGAATTAACTGCAGAAGTTCACATTGATGCAATTGTCCTTGTTAATTGGCTGATGAAGGCTTTTGTTGGCAATTGATAGTCTATGTATTCCGTTTCAGGAGTGTAGTCCATCAAAAGACTAAGGTGATGCAGGCAGAGATCAGTGAGGTGCATTGCAGATCAACCTGGCCGGAAATTTTGGTGAGGTTCGGTGGGGTCTATCCTAAGTCCAAGGTTCCAACAATGGCATATGAAGTATCCCATGTCTTACGGTTGGAGTTGGCATCAGTTCACCTCTGAAGTCCATCGTAATAGACTGAAGTGATGTTTGGCTGGCACTGGCTGCATTTAGTCATCTAAACACAGCGACATGTAGCAGTGGAGTCCAACACGAAGCAGGAATGGAGCGAGATCCAGCCGGGCCTCAGGATAGGTCTCCCGAGGTTGAGACAGGGAAACAAATAAAATAATATTAGCATAGATGCCATTAAATTAATTGCAGAGTTATAGATCATGATCAATGTTTCTGGTTTCCGCATACATAACTAAAGCAGCCTAATTGTGGGTTGAAGGATACATTAGGTGTATGCCTTGTTAAATAGATGAGTCTTTAGTCTAGACTTAAACTGATGGAGTGTGTCTGAATCTCATACAGTGTTAGGGAGACTATTCCATAGTTTAGGAGCCAAATATTAAAAGTATCTACTTCCTTTTGTGTGTTTTGATATTCTAGGAACTATTAACAGGCAGGAAATTTTCCAATCGTAATGAACGTGATGGAATATAGCGTGGTAGAAGGTCACTTAAGTACTGCAGAGCTAGACATTCAAAGTGTTGAATGTAGTTTAAAGAATTTTCAAATGAATTAGCCAGTTCTCCAGGATCAAGTTGTGGCTTCTTAATAAGCGGTTTGATAACTGCCATTTTACAGTTTCTTAGTACATGTCCTAAGGATAGTTAATAATATTAAGAAGAGGTTCTGAAATGACAGGAAATGCATCTTTTAAGAGATATTGGATCTAACAAACATGTTGTGTCTTATGAATATTTCGCTAACTTTTGTTAGCTCTTCATGACCTGTGACAGTGAAGGATGTGAGGAAAATTATGAGACACTGTTTTCTGAGGTCCTATGACAGATGATTGCATAATTCCAATTTTTTTTCGTAGAATTTAAATTTTATCAGTTGAAATTAATGAAGTCTTTACTCTTGTGCTGCGACAAAATATCTGGTTCTGTTGAGGTTTTATTCCTAACCAATTTCGCAACAGTACTGAATAAACACCTAGGATTGTTGTGGTTATTTTCTATGAGTTTACTAAAATATGCTGACCTGGCAGCTTTTAGTGCCTGTCTGTAGCTACAGACACTATCCTTCCATGCACCGCAAAATACTTCTAATTTTGTATTCTTCCACATGCACTCCATATTCTGAGCTGCTCTCTTCAGAGCATGAGTGTGATCATTGTACCATGGTGCATGGCTTATTGCTTTAATTTTCTTCAATCAAAAGGGGATGTTAGAGATGACTGTATTTATATTTCTTGTTATTTCATCAAGTTCTTCTGGGCTTTGGGGTTTACTGAGTGTATGAGATAGATCTGGAAAATTATTAGTGAAGCTATCTTTAGTGGTCGAAAGAATAGCTCTACCTGAACTATAGCATTGTGTAGATTAAGAAACATTAGCTGATCGCAACATACATGAGACAAGGTAATGATCCGAGATGTCATCGCTCTGCTGCAGAATTTATATATTATCAACATCAACCCCAAATGACAGAATTAAACCTAGCGTATGATTATGGCAATGAGTTGGACCTGTTACATTTTGTCTGACTCCAAGATAGTTGAGAATATCGATAAATGCTAATTTAATCCCAATATGTCATTATCTATGTAAATTTTGAAGTTACCAACAATTAAAGCTCTATCTGCAGAATATACAAGATCTGATAAAAAAATTGGCAAAATTCACCAAGGAAACCAGAATAAGGCCCGGGTGATCTATACACAATAGCAAGGGTAAAAGACAACATTGTTTATTTAATTATATCTGGCAGTGTCACATTAAGCATTATTAGTTCAAAAGACTTACATTTATATCCTGTCCTCTGAGTGACACCAAAAAGTTCACTGTACATTGTAGCAACACCCCCTCCTCAAACTAGGCTCATGTCTATAACAATAACCTGGTGGATTAGATTAATTTAAACTAAAATATTTATCAGTTTAAGCCAGGTTTCAGTCAAACAGCGCATTGAAACTATGATCTGTAATAATTTCATTTACAATTAGGGCTTTGGTAGAAAGAGATTTGTTTAGTAGCAATATATTTATATGATGTTTATCTTTAATTTGTTTGTTTTTAAGTTTAATCTTAGTCAAATGTTTTCTAAATGATTTAGTAAGGAATTTTGTTTGGTAGTTCGGGTTCAAATACTATCATTATTAAGACTATGATCCAAATTACTAGAGAGGAGAAAGGAACCTTCCCTGGAGGGATGAGTCCGTCTCTCTTTAGCAGGTCAGGTCTACCCCAAAAACTCTTCCAATTGTCTATAAATCCTATTCTATTCTCTAGACACCACTCAGACATCCAGCTATTCAGTGACACTAATCTACTATAAACCTCATCACCACGACGAGCAGGGAGGGGACCCGAGCATATTACAGTGTCTGACATTGTTCTTGCAAATTCACACACCTCTTAAACATTATCTTTAGTGATCTCTGACTGGCGAATTTAGACATTGTTTGTGCCGACATGAATAACAATTTTAGAAAATCTACGTTTTGCATTAGCCAGCACTTGTAAATGTGATGTCAAACGCTCTGGCACCCGAAATGCTATCAACAATAGTGGCTGGAGCCTCTATTTCCACGTTTCTTACAATAGAATCACCAATAACAAGGGCACTTACAACATGTTTCTCAGTGGGTCCATCACTGAGTGGGGAGAATCGATTGGAAACCCTAACAGGAACGGGAAAGTGGTGTTGCTTTACTGAGCGAGTATGCCGCCGAGATGTCACCCAAACGCCCTACTGCGGGGGCTCTACAGCCAGAACAAAAGTGTGTGTGTTGCCCTCTGTACTGCCAGCATCCGAAACAGTATCTACTGGCTTCTTTTTCTCACTGACCTCCACTAGTGTTCGGATGCGTGTCTCAAACTCATTAACCTTCTCTGTCAGCCTGACTAATTCCTTACATCACATGTGAATCCCACATTGCTGATGGAAGAGGCAATTGTAAACATGTGACTTGCAATGCAGGAAGAAATAACATGAGTGGATGCCATGACTTACCAAAGTTGTTTGTTGTTGTTGGTTGTTCCTGAGCGGTGAGGGTTTGAGGTCGATGAGAATCCCTCACACAATTGTTTCTCGTTGTTGGTTGCTCTTGATAAGCAGTGCTTTGAGATCATTGCAATAATTTGTGTAACACAGAGGAGAAAAACAGGTGCGCACTGAAAAATGCACATAGTTTAATTGTAATAAAAAATAGAAAGCTGATGCACGTGGAAAATGCACGCAGTTGAATCGCGATAAGAGAATAGTCGATGCATGCTGATTAATGGCAGAAGTTAATATTAAAGGCTGAAAACAGATATATAAGCGATGCTAAAACAAGCTAACAGGCTACAAACACAGACTCGAGCTAGGTGCCAGCAGCAACAGGTAAAATACATACTGATGAAACAGTACAAAAACAGAAAAACCTGAAACGTGGTAAAATGACAAAGGATAAAACGATGAACATATGAGAATAAGAATAAGCAATGCTAAGAAGGCAACAAACACAAATACTCGTGTAGCATTCCGTCAGCAACAGGAAGTCCAGAGACGTCAGAATCACAAATCACAGAATTTTATTCATGTCAATGGTATAATAATCCATCCATCCTTCCACCGTCAACCGCTTATCCTGTACAGGGTCGCGGGGGCTGGAGCCTATCCCAGCTAACGTTGGGCGAAAGGCGGGGTACACCCTGGACAGGTCGCCAGTCCATCGCAGGGCTGGTATAATTATAATAAGGCTAATTTCAAATAGCAGTTTGAGCCCTTAAAATGCACTATGGGAAGGGGACTTTACTCAAGGAGTTATTCTAAATGAAAGTGACTAACTGTACAGTATAGTTTCATGAAGGGCCCTTCCACAAGGCCTTTAGCAAAGTTTATATACAATGGTCAGAAAGTTATTAAAATACCTGAGGTAATAGAAACACTTTAGAATAAGGTTGTATTCACTAAGATTTAGTTAGAACATTAGTTATCATGAAATAACAATGGACAATACATTTTCTAACGATTTTCTAATACTTCTAGTACACAACTAATATATATAACTATAATATATATTTTTAATTAAATGTTGTGTATATTAGCATTAGTTAATGGAGTATAAACTAACAATGACCAACTGTATTTATGTTAATATAAATATACATGAATTAATAATGTTAACAAAAAAAGTGTTAAAAGTGTTGAAATACTTATTACAATTGCATAGTAAATACATTTTAATAACATACACAAAGATGCAATATTTCATGCAAAAGTATGTTGTTACGTATACCACAACATTGTAACAAAATGTTTGCTGCTACATTATCAAGGCAACATTCCAATTCAAAATACTGTAAAATGGTAGTGAGATATAAATTTGAGTAGGGTGTACTAAATCTGAATATATGCCATAGTACTGCTCTGCAGAGTACTCACTTCAATAGTGATGCTTAACAGAATAGAATTCAAATGGATTTGCCCCATAGATGTTTAAGCAGATCATTCCTTGCAGGTATTTATCAATTTATGATCGATAAAGACCAGGAAATCAGCTTCAGTCATAACATAACTTCAAAATCAAGGAAAAGTTTACTAGTCTAACAAAACTGCAGGAGTTTTATCAGCAAAACAAAAGAGTTTAGTAGCAGAAGCAGTGGGAGAGAGAAGCTGTCAGATGTTCTCATGGCCTCTACTTACTAAACAGCTCTCCAAGTCTTCTCTACATCAGCACCATTTTCCAAGCCTGTGGAAATATGCCTGCTTTTGAAAGATGAGATGTGCCTGGCTCCACTGCAATGAGTCTGACTTGCATGACTATCTTCCAGCCTCTATATGTTTAATATGCCTCTGACACTGTGCATACCTTTTTTTCTGTCTTTTAATTATCTCTTTTTCCCCTGCACTCTCTACTCCTCTTTATTCTCTTTGCATGGACCTCAAAAAACAATTTTTGCTTGTTTTTTCTCTCCCCCCATTTGGTCTCATCTTTTCACCACCCCTTATAACATCCATCTCTTATACCTCCCCCTCTTTTTCTTTGCCTTTCTCTGATTCATAGCCATGGGCTCCTCTTCAGAGCATTCACTCATTTTGCTGTGCAGGTGTGCATCTGTGATATCCAAATGTTTCACTCACTCCATTCTGCAAAACGTAAGAAACAAGCTTGTGAGGACTTGCTGCCAAAGCTCTGTCCCTCTCCCTCTGCTGTGCCTTTCTGTCAGAGCTTTGCCTCCCAACCACTCATTGCACTGCTGCTGATTGGCAGGTAATATGTTCACTGAAATAATGTTTTATCGCCCTGTCAGGATTTTCTTTATGATGTGGCGTTGGGCTTTCAAGCTCTACTTGTAATTAGTTCACCCCTCTTGTGCCTTGCATGCGAGAGGTCATCTAAAGTGCATAATTATGACTGAAAGATGGCCACTCACTAGAGTCTTCTAAAAGCATTGTCATAATAAACCACTCATGAATGAATGTATCCATGCTAAGCTGTACTCCTAGTGAATCCAATAATCACTGTCTGAATGGCAGACATGGGAAATGAAGGTAGTGTACAGTATGTGCATGTGTTTGGTTTATTGTTCAGAGAGGAAAAAATTACCTGCATCTTTCTTATAATGGCTTTTAGACCCTATAAAATCAAATATAAATAATTCAGACATACAACATGGTAAATTTCCATTTTGCAAGCATTCACACATCAGCTCCAAAATACCATTAAACTATGAGATTTATCAGTCTGTGAATGTCTTAATCTGCTCAGATGAAGAGAAGTGCTTTTAGGCTGGATTTCACTACACTTCTAAAATCTGAACAAAATTGACAAATATTAGGTATCACGCATGTAAATGGCTACAGACAAAAAATGGGCATCACACACTAAACAACTGAGGATCACATCAGCTGACAAGTCTATCTGATCACAAACTCACGTGGAAATACACTGCCAAGGAGTTAACTTCTAGGAGACACATGACAGATGTAAACGGCAATACTTTATAATGACAGTAAATTAATAATCATGAATACCTGAAATTATACTTAATTCTGCATGAATTAATGATGAGTTAAGGAATGGACTAATCAAGAAATACTGGAGAACTAACCTTAACTACACCTGGAGTCATGTGGATTTATGCATGAATAACGGCCACCTTAATTACGTGTTAGTAAATTTTTCGATAGTTAATTCATTAATTAAAATTTGGGAGTAAACAAAATTAAAAAGGTTTTATAAGAAATTATATGAAGTACTTCAAACTTGAATTAAATGTGCATAATAGTTTGTTTATTTATTAGACATAATTTAAAAAAGAATTACAACTTTTGATGTCTTCAGTTTCACAACAAACATCATAGGATGATGCAGGATGATTCAGAATAATTTACATGGATAGTCCTTATCATAAAAGGCACATTAAGAATTATCATCAATGATTTTATCTCAACCCATTTTGCATGATTCACTGTCCCTTTTCCTTCATACTCATCTTACCAGTCTATTCAGTTGTTATCCAGATGCAGACCATGTCCGCATCTCGTCATCAGTTAATCATAGTTTATGAGTAGTTAACAATGGGTTATTAATGATGTGTCCCTCCAAGTAATGTTGTGACATTATGCTGCATTAACAAATCATGAAATGATTATATATGATAAAATATGAAATGCAAGTATGTTATATTGAATAAAATCTCTTTTGAAATATGTACAGATTCAAAATAAAATCCAAACATATCTCTAAAAACATATATAAGACACTTTAATATTATATATATATATATATATATATATATATATATATATACACATACATATGTGTGCATAATATATGTGCATTTTGTCTCTATTTATCTCTCGATGTCATTTCGGAAATGCAAATATGCTAATGTTTAATAGACAAAATTCCTTTAAGCACTGCACATAACATTGAAAAAAAATTGGAATATTATGAACACTCTGACTTAAATCCTTATTAAAATATTACCTATTAAAACCAATATTAAAAATATTAAATAATACATTTAAAAATGTAATATTAAAAAAAAATTCAGCATTACCATAGGAGGGAGTGCGAGGCAGCTTGAGAAAACACCTAGAGTGCACTGCTAATTAGTGCCCGCCAGAAACGAAGTCACGGCAGAAATGTAGCCTATAAGAGAAAAGCTATTTTCTCTTAACTGCATTGTATGAAGTTCACACAAAAAATTATTGAATATTTACATTCACAAATGTGCATGGAAAATGAACAAAACTGTTTATTACTAGTAACTATGATGATGATGATGATGATGATGATTATCATCATAATTTTGAATTTTGATTTCGAGTTCTGATGAAACTCACAAAGTAACCATAAAAAACATTGACAAATATTTATAAAATCAAATCAAATATTGATCTAGCAACACACTCTTTCCTATTTCTATATGGTCTGAATGATGATTAAATTGAGTGGTAGGATCAGTATGAAGATAAAAGGACCAAGAATCACGCAAAACCATTTAGTGTGATATTTCTTAGTGTTTTTCTGCGTTGTTTCCAACCATGTATAAAATGGTGGAATAATCCTATGTCATGCAATGATGTTTTTGCCTGTGAGGCGAGTTGGAGGTGAGTGGCATTAAATGTTTTCTCCACTTTGAGAGCTTGTTCATCTCCGTCTTACGTCACCATGTCCTGACCTCGTACATCCTCAAACCATTAATCTTATGACTAGGGCTTGACATTCGCACCCGCCAAATGTGAGTAGAAATCTGCAATGGCGGGTAACTCTGTCACTCTTACTAGCCACTTTGGTGGGTATCTGCAGCCAAGCAAATTTAATTGTTTTCATCTTGCATTCAGTGCTTTTTAAGCAGTAAAATTGCTTCCCATATCTGACATGCGCATCTCCTTGCGGTGAATGATGGACGTTTTTCTGCTTTTCAAGAGATAGAGCCAGAGCTCTGGGACAGAGCAGAGCAGAACTTGTGTGATTCAGTCAGGCTTCAATATGATGGCAGCTGGTGGAGACTACAACGTTTATGTGGCCCATTTGAATTCTACAAAGAACGTTCTAGTAAAAAGCTCTATATGAAGGAAGACAAACCTCTTAAAAACTTTTAGACAGCCCTAACTTTAAACAGCACTGAAAAGGTAAAGAGACTACATCTATTCCAAGGTTTTTAAAATACACATCATCATCCACACTAAATGTTTTAACTGGAGTAACACTGAGTGGTATCTGGTATATAGATGCATATTAAATTGATTAGGGTGAGTCTATAAGGACTTCATTGTTATTAATAATAATGATTCTGTCATCATTCACTTACCTTTAATCTGATCCAAACCCATAGGACTTTCTTTTATTAATAAAAAAACTTTCATGTATTTTTCCATTTGTGGAAAAAGAAGCAATAAAAGTTCATGGTGACTGAGTTTAATCTACCCAATATCTCCTTTTTTACTCCACAGAATTATAACTGTGAAAGTTTTAGTTAAAGGTTTCTAGGCTATTATTTTTTTCATAACAAATGCTATCATTTATTTTTTAGAAATACTAGATCTACATTAGCCTAACCACAGTATTGTGGATCCATCTTCTGACTTGTGGTTATAGCCTGATTATTACAAATACCCAATGTAAAATATGGCAGAACAAAGGTAAACTTTCATGAAGGCAAGTACTATTTAGAAAATTTAAAGGAGTTTAAATCTGGACTTCTGTGGACAAATGGACAAATTATTTCCCCTTGTTCTATCCTACTCCTGTTCTAACTGGCCATGTTTGCCTCAGGTAGAATAAATATGACATAAATCATTAGGCCTGTGTCCTGCTTAACTCCAAAACAAATGCATGCACAGTCTCTAGTTGTTTTAATAACTTTTTGTGGGGTGGAGAATTTTGGCTAGTGAAAAATGACTTTAGAATATCACTAGCCACAGTGGGGATGAGCCAAAAAGTTACTGTCAAGATGACTCTCTTCACACATACAGTAGTATCAAAACTTAACTTTTCAGGTAATGTTGCAAGTTCTCACTCAGTGAAATAGTCAGTGGCAAATTTACCACTAGTTAACATATGACCTCTAGGAAAATACATCAAGAAAGGACAAAAACTGTGCTCACAGGAACTTTTGTGGGGCCTAACAATGCCTAACCTTGCAAACAGTGTGTGTAGTTAAATTTATGTACAGCTTTTCTTGAGCACAGCAATCCTTAGGTGGCCTCTCTTTTGTGAAGTAATAAGTTCTGTAGCTTAAGTGTACTTTAATTCTAAATTGATTGCTTTACAAACATGGCTGTCATTACAGCACTCCGCCAATCTCTCTCCTTCTCTCCCTCCGCCTTTTTCTCTTTTCCTTTCATTTCCAAATAAAGAGACTGTCTCTTTTGTTACAGAGTGCTACAATTCATTACTGTGAACAGCTGTGCACATGCACTGAAGCAATTAAAACAATGAGCCGCTCTCCTTGAGAAGATTTCATCTGTATGAAACGACACATGAAGGTTACTAGATTTTGGCTAGAACTGTCTGTGTAGACAGATTTTGATGAAAGAATAAAAAGCTTTTTATTATCTTTTCTATACTTTCTTTTCATTGTGCTGCACAGAGACATTGTTTTCCACTCTTTCTCTCTCTTTTTCCTCTCTCTCTCTCTCTCTCTCTCTCTCTCTCTCTCTCTCTCTCTCTCTCTCTCTCTCTCTTTGTATCTTTATTTTGTCTTTTTTTTATTAAATTTTACATTTTTATCTTTTGGCCTTTTGGAGAGCAGGTTCGCTGTCATCCACAGAAAGAAAAGGAATGATTAGAAATCCACAAGTCAAATAATAAAAAAGCAAATTTTAAGAGTTTGCATTTCACTGTTTTCAACTATGAGAATGATTCAGCCAAGAAGCATCCATTATCCTCAAAACCCTATGTAGAAGATGAACCAACAAATGTGATTTGACTTTGTGAAGTTTTGATGTCAAAGACGATTTTCTGATGCTTTAGCAAACTTTTGAAATGTTTTTTTCCCTTTGTTATATAAATATAAAAAAATAAAGGGTGATTTTGAAGATAGTTTTTTCAGTCTTCGTGTCTTTTACTTCTCATTTTAAACATACACAAACAACTAATCATTGTCCTCCTTTTTTTTACCTCACTTACAAAAGGCTTAATTAGAATTTTCAAACATGCATTTTCTAAAGTGCATTGTGCAGTGCGGATGCCAGTTATATTATTTAATTCAGCAGGATACCATTTTCTTCGCAATTGTCTCACAAATTGCTCTTCTGTCAACAAAAGCATCATTCCACCGAACACACTGTATGTAATCTAGTTTACCATTTAAGTATCATTTATGCACTGGCCCTTTTGCAATATTACCAGCTGATGTTTAATTTACAACATCTAAACTTTTAATTAGAACCAACACTGTTTACCGTCCCTGACTCTAAAGCCAGAGAATGACATTTGTTATATTTCAAATAGCTAGCACTGAATTATTCAAACTTAGATCCATGTTTTTCCTCTTCATGTTTTAATACTTGTTGGCCACAGTGTGATACCAGAGTGCTTTGGGGAGGGAGGAGAAGTGGGTGTGCCTGGGGAGGCCTGATGGACTACCCATCTGTTTTAGATGGCAAGCAGCAGATGGCACAGATAGTCAAAAATATACAGGTGCCTCACATCTTTCAACTCTAAACATTGGGCCAGGCACTGTTCGCTAAAAAGAGCATCCATATTTTCTAAAGTATAATTGTGAATCAAGGGTTTAGGGTTTGACTTTGGTTACCATGGGCCAGTAAGCGTTTGCTGGTGGCCATAACTACACAATTTTTCTCCTTTGACACCACTCAAAAGCAGCTGTCTTTTTTTATATATTTGTGACTTGTGGATATGTTTCCTTGTCTGTACCACATTTGGATGGCAGCATACAGGTTGCATATTTCCAGGGGGCATGTGTCAGTTGAGCAACTGCCATTTAGTCATCTCACATTTAGTGTGAATGCTAACAGATTTCTCCATGTATTTTCAACCTCTTTAGTGTGAATGTTTACCAATATTTGTCAAACAACTCTTAACAAAAAAATATTCAATTTCACTGGGCAAGCTACACTGTTAAATTCCAGTCCTATGAGAAGCCCCTTCCATTGACAAGACCAGGCCACAGTGGAAATGCCAATCTTTGAAATCTTTGGAGAAGAAAAGATGGGACAGACAGAAATGCTTAGATTCTCAGAAATCCACTTCACCTGGGAGGACAGTGGGGACGAGAGTGGAGCCTGAGCTCCCAGAGATCCATACACTCATTAAAAAGCTCCAATTAATGCTCAGGTGTGGATGTGAAGTCTTCAGAGAGGAGAGAAACCTCCAGCCCCTTGCCAACAAACAGCCACACTGGAGGAAGATGTTGCTCATTGAGTCAGTTACTACAGTCCTTACTGGAATGTAGCCATCAGTATTGTACACAGGGACACAACTTGTGCAAATGACAGGCAGCTAGTTTTGTGTTAACTTTTTACACAGGGGTAGCTCAGTGGTAAAGATGCTGGCTGCCACAACTGGAGTCGCGAGTTTGAATCCCAGGTCGTGCCGAGTGACTCCAGCCAGGTCTCCTAAGCAACCAAATTGGCCCAGTTGCTAGGTAGGATAGAGTCACACTTGGTAACCTCCTTGTGGTCGCTATAATGTGGTTCATTCTTGGTGGGGCACGTGTTGAGTTGTGCGTGGATGCCACGGAGGATGGCATGAAGTCTCCATACGCGCTGTCTCAGCGGTAATGCACTCAAAAAGCCACGTGATAAGATGCACGAGCTGGCAGTCTCAGATGTGGAGGCAACTGAGATTCGTCCTCCGCCACCCGGATAGAGTTGAGTCACTACGCCACCATGAGGACTTAGAGCACATTGGGAATTGGGCATTCCAAATTGGGAGAAAAATAAAAATTGATATATCACACTGACATAAGTATTCATACCCCTTGCTATGACACTTGAAATTTAGCTCAGGTGCATGCCATTTCTCTGGATCATCTTTGAGATGTATCTACACTTTGATTGGAGTTCACCTGTGGCAAATGGAATTCACTGGACAAGCATTAGCTGGACCAGCCATAAAAATATAATTTTTATTGTCATATGAACAAAAGAAGCACAATTTATAAAACCATTGCTGTCAGATTGTCCTGTTGATTTGAAGTATTTATAATATGTAGTGAGTTATTTGATTGCATCTTGACCAACTGTTTTTCCTTATTCAAATTGATAGGAGTTAAACTTTGATGCCGCTTGTACATTGGAAAATAGCTGCCCATGGAAGGGATTTGACAGTAGAGTATGTCAAGTACCAATCTTTAGAATAAATATAATTTAGATGATCAATAAGACCCTCAATGGACAGATGGATGTTGTTAAGAACATTAAACTCTACACAAGCACTAACAAAGAGCAATATCTAACCTATGAAATATTTTAGAAAAGAGTAAAACTGGACAAAATAGTATTCCGTTTACAAATTGCATTTTCTGTATGGAAAAAAATTAAAATTTAAGTTGACTGAAACTAATATTCAGCCAAACATACCCTTCTGAAAGAAAAACCATATGAAAGAAAGTCAGACTTTTGGAGCAACATGTAAATGATGGCAGAATTTAAAATATTGGTTGAACTTTTCATTTATAAAAAAAAATATTATTTGGGTTTGTAAGAGCATGAAAGCACAGAAAAGTGTTGTCCTTGAATTTGAGAGCTACATAGTCAATGTTCCCAACTATGAAGATACATTTTTTGCAAAACTTGAGCGCCTGTAGATTTGAATTTGAGAACTTTAAATATTTGTACTTGTAAAAAGAAATTTACACTCACTGCCCCGATGTGAAAACCTGTAAAATAAAAATCTGAAGTTGAATGATGCAATCTGCACTCACAGACAATAATCCAGTGCCTAATAAATACAGTTCAAATAAAT
Source organism: Moxostoma hubbsi (assembly GCA_032164185.1). Lineage (NCBI taxonomy): Eukaryota > Metazoa > Chordata > Actinopteri > Cypriniformes > Catostomidae > Moxostoma > Moxostoma hubbsi. The sequence continues at coordinate 20,152,369 of JAVLUX010000025.1, forward strand.
ACAACAACAGACACAAACTTGAATTACATGTTTACTTTTGTTCTGTAATTCACTTTCGCAGTACAACAAGAAATCTGCATTTACAACCTCTGTAAATGAAGTCGTTACAAATCACAAGAGCTGGAACAACTGAGGCCGGACCAATCAATACAGATCCTCTATCAATGCGATGATGTCACACAACAGCGCCAGTGCAGCAGTGGCAATGGCTGGCTGATGCAGTGGAAGGGTAAGTTACATAACTTGACAATTAAATAATTAAGAGTGATTTTATCATTTAAATATCAAATGAGACTGTTTGATCACATTGACCAATGCATAACGTGGCGCGACAGACTGCACATGTAATGTCTAAGGATGGCAATGAGAGAATTCTCCAACGAAATGTTTCATAACGTTTGCATTCAGTAAAACTACATGGGATGTGACAATCCAGCCAGTTGTCATATGCCACAAGTTTCATATCTCTATGAAAACATGAAATAGAGGTTATGTCATGAAAACATGATAGAGGTTAGGAGTCATGAAACTGTTCCAGTAGATAAAATACAGTAATTTATTGATAACACCTGAAACATTATAGCTGGCAAATCCTTAAATTGTCAGAGTGCAGCATTCGGCTATATTTCAGTCATCTTCTGACATTAACCCTCTAAAGCCTGAGCCAAAAATTCAGAAAATTCCATTCTGTGCCAGAATATGATATTCATATCCAAATTCATATTATATTCATATAACATCACACACCTGAACTGTATGTACCACATTGAAGAGAAGAACTAGGGCTTTCAAATGATATACATATATGTATGATTATTTAAGGCTAGTCATCCTTTATCAATAAGATTTCACACAACAATTTTTACAAAAATCACCAAACTTCATCAAACAACTGCATTTTCAACCATTTTAATTACAAGCTAGAGGAAAACTTAGAGTGTCTGAAATATACATAATTTTGAGGGCAAAATAGAATAGCAGACAGATTAGAAATATACCCTATTTTTTAAAAGTTCTAGTGATAAAGTGGGATTGAATAAAAAATTGAATAAAACAAACATTTAGAATGATAACATACATTTCACATGACCACTCCTCAAATACTCCTTTTGAGCACATGTAATAATAAATTGAGATTGCATCTGAAATGCAAGACTCAAGATGGCGCCGAGTATGGCTACTGCATCGCGAGCTCCAAAACAACACTGCAGTTTATTATTTGTTTTGTTTACAGTTTAAATTTTTTTGTCTTGGATGTTGTCTGCCTTATTGCATACGACAGACAAACGCTTTTGGACATTGGTTCGGCAATTACACACCGAAAACCGGACTTCAAATTCCTCAATACCTACCCGCTGTTTACAAACACGCCAGCGGACCCCTTTGTCTGGGCTGCCCGGCTGCAGAAACGCAGAAGGAAAAGGGGAAAAAGAGCTGGTATTCTCATCAGAGTAAGACATCGCGCAAATTGACCCCCGCTACCCAGTATACTACTGGCAAATGTTCCGTCTCTGGACAACAAGCTCTGCGAGCTGAGAGCGTGGATCTCTTTCCAACGAGAGACGAGGGATTGCTGCGTTATCTGCCTTACAGAAACCTGGATGTATGCGGAGATTCCAGACTCGGCCATCGAACCCGTGGGGTTCTCCGTGCACTAGGCGGACAGAGCGAAAGACCTCTCAGGTAAAAGCTGAGGTGGGGGTGTTTTTTTATGATCAACAAATCATGGTGTGATCAGAGGAACGTACATTTTATCATTTAAGTCTTTCTGCTCTCCAGATCTGGAATATCTCATGCTTCTGTGTTGACCATTCTGGCTACCGAGGGAATTCACAGCGGTCATTATAACAGCTGTGTACATCCCCCCACAAGCCCACACAGACCGGGCACTCAAGGAACTGTATGGGAGTATAAATGAGCAGGAAACCGCGCACCCTGAGGCTGCGTTTATTGTTACCGGGGACTTTAACAAAGCCAATTTTAAAACAATAGCACCAAAATACCACCAACACATCAGCTTCAACACACGAGGGTACTGGGTTTTGGACCATTGCTATTCTCCTTTCCGGGATGGCTACAAATCCCTCCCCCGCCCACCGTTTGGCAAATCAGAACACACTTCCATTCTGCTTCTGCCCACTTACAGGCAGAAATTGAAACAGGAAGCACCCACCGTCAGAACGATCCAGTGCTGGTCGGACCAATTAGACTCTGCGCTACAAGACTGTTTTGATCACGTGGACTGGGAGAAGTTCCGGTCCGCCTCTGATGACGACATTGAGGTTTACGCTGATAACGTAACGTGTTTCATCAGGAAGTGCGTAGAGGACGTTGTGCCAAACAAAACAATACGGATCTATCCCAACCAGAAACCATGGGTTAACGGCGATGTTCGCGCAGCACTTAACGCTCGGACCTCCACTTTTAATTCCGGGAACGCGGAGGAGTGTAAACAAGCCAGTTATGCCCTCCGAAACTCTATCAGTGCAGCCAAACACCAGTACAGGCACAAAATTGAAGGACAGTTCAACATCACCGACTCTAGAAGTATGTGGCAGGGAATTAACATCATCACGGATTACAAAGGGAATAAAAACTCTGCCGTGAAAAACACCACTGCCTCGCTCCTAGATGAGCTTAACACATTTTATGCTCGTTTTGAGGACAACAACACCGCCCACGTTGAGAGAGCACTCGCGGCCAACGCTACAGAGGTTGCTTCACTCTCCGTCTCTGTTGCAGATGTAACCCGATCCTTCCGACGGGTGAACATCCGTAAAGCCGCGGGTCCAGGCGGCATTCCGGGCCGCGTCATCAGAGCATGTGCGAACCAACTGGCTGGTGTTTTTAAGGACGTTTTCCTGTCCCTCTCCCTATCTGTAGTCCCCACATGCTTCAAAAAGTCAACCATTGTGCCTGCACCGAAGCAAGCCAAAATCATTTGCCTAAATGACTGGCGTCATGTTGCTCTGACCCCCATCATTAGCAAATGCTTTTTTTTTTTTTTTGTTTATTTGAATAGGGACAGATACAAAAAGAAAACATAGATTATTACATAAAGAACAATCCGATGCCTGTATCACAGTGTTTATAGCCATGGCTAATTCGCAACACCTGTCCCTAGACTTTGTGAGGTTAATCAGAGATCACATCTGTTCTGTCCACATCTGCCCACCTCTTTGGACCCACTGCAGTTTGCCTGCCACAACAACCGCTCCACTGATGCCATTGCATCTACAATACACACTGCTCTCTCCCACCTGGAAAAAAGGAACAGATACAGGTATGTGAGAATGCTGTTTGTAGACTATAGCTCAGCATTCAACACTATAGTGCCCTCCAAGCTTGATGAGAAACTCCGGGCTCTGGGCTTAAACAGCTAGCTGTGCAGCTGATTCCTTGATTTCCTGTCAGGCAGACGTCAGGTGGTTAGAATGGGCAGCAACATCTCCTCATCACTGACCCTCAACACTGGAGCCCCGCAGGGCTGTGTTCTCAGCCCACTCCTGTATTCCCTGTACACACATGACTGTGTGGCAACACAGCTCCAATGCCATCATTAAGTTTGCTGACAATACGACAGTGATAGGTCTGATCACTGACAATGATGAAACAGCCTACAGAGAGGAGGTGCACACTCTGACACGCTGGTGTCAGGAGCACAACCTCTCCCTCAACGTCAGTAAGACCAAGGAGCTTGTAGTGGACTTCAGGAGGAAAGACGGAGATCACAGCCCCATCACCATTAATGGAGCACCAGTGGCAAGAGTCAGCAGTTTCAAGTTCCTCTGTGTCCACATCACTGAGGAACTCACATGTTCCGTCCACACTGAGGCCATTGTGAAGAAGGCTCAGCAGCGCCTCTTCTTCCTGAGACAGCTGAGGAAGTTTGGAATGAACCACCACATCCTCACACCGTTCTACATCAGAACTGTAGAGAGCATCCTGACTGGCTGCATCACCACCTGGTACAACAATAGCACTGCCCACAATGGCAAAGACATGCAAAGTTTGGTGTGAACTGCCAGAAACATCATCGGAGGTTAGCTTCCCTCCCTCCAGGACATATATAACAGGTGGTGTGTGAAAAAAGCTCGGAGGATCATCAGAGCCTCCAGCCATCCGAGTCATGGTCTGCTCTCACTGCTTCCATCAGGCAGGCGGTATCGCAGGATCAGGACCCACACCAGCCGACTACATGACAGCTTCTTCCCCCAAGCAATCAGACTTTTGAACACTTGATCTCTCACGATCAACTATCAGCACTGCACTTTATTAATCTTCATCTTATTATCTCACACTGGACTGTCAAATATATTTTCCATAATATAACTACTGCATATATATTTTTATGTACTCTTATTTATTTTTTTTATTGTATATGTATTCTATATTGTGTGTATTGTTTACTGTACATTGTATATTAGTATTGGGTTAAGTATATGTACATTTGATATATAAATTGTGTAAATATGTTGTTTATTGTAATTGGTATATCTCTCACCACTGTCATGACTGCTATGTTGCTCGGAACTGCACACAAGACTTTTACCTACTGTTGCACTTGTTTACATAGTAGTGTGACAATAAAGTGATTTTATTTGATTTGAAATTGAAGGACACAAACACTGAAATATACATTTGATGTGTTCAATAAAACACACACTTTATTTAATTTGAAAATTAGAATTACACACGAATTACACAGCAAAACATACAAAATCAAACTTTCGAACTTTCTAAAGTAAATACATTTTTAATAAAGAGTGCAGGAAAGAATATATATAAATTCATAAATACTCAACAACTGCAATACCTATGGAGAGAAGAGAGGGAGAAAAAATGGGAGGGGGAGGACGACAGCACCAGTAAACACAGCCCAACCTAGGCCTCTTTTCAAAACTGGTCATACTCTTCTGAGTGCCAAGACTGAAAACATTGTGTGCAACAAGCTACTATAGTTTTATTTTCAGTCCTACTTTTCCAACAGAGTAGCCAACATCTCTTAGAGGACTATTCAAATGTAGGGACATGGGCTGTGTAGAGTGATGACAAAGGAGGGACTACAGGCTTACCGTATTTTTCGGGCTTTAAAGCGCACCGGGTTATAAGGTGCAATATCAATGATCGACTGCTAACGGGTCTATTTTCATACATAAAGCGCACCGGGTTATAAGGTGCATTAAATGAAACAAAACTCAGATAAGTCAAACTTTATTCGACTCTTTCACAATAACTCTCAACATTGTTCAGTTGTAACACATAAAATACAAAACAATACACTCACTTTTTCAGTTTATTCCTCTACCACAAATCCATCAAATTCTTCATCTTCAGTGTCTGAGTTTAACAGTTGGGCGATTTCGGCATCAAGCGAGTCATTCTCATCATTATCCGAGTCAGTCTCGTTGCTGTTACTTAGCTGTTCAGTGATGATTCCGGCCTTCCTGAAAGCTCGGATGACACTGGAGACTGATACCTTCGCCCAGGCCCCCCGACCCAGCAGCCGCCTCCCAGAGCTCCTGACCCGGTCCCTGCCCTACGGCCAACTCCCTGGCCTTCTGACCTGGTCCCTGCCCTACGGCCACCAACCAGGCCCCCCGACCCAGTCCCGATCCTGCAGCTGCCTCCTGACCCGGTCCCTGCCCTGCGGCCACCTCCCTGGCCTTCTGACCTGGTCCCTGCCTTACGGCCACCAACCAGGCCCCCCGACCCAGTCCCGACCCAGCAGCTGTCTCCCAGACTTCCTGACCCGGTCCCTGCCCTATGGCTGCCTCCCTGGCCCCCAGACCCAGTCCTACGGCCATCTATCAGGCCACCTGACTCAGTCTCGACCCCGCAGCTGCCTCCCAGACTTCCCGACCCGGTCCCCACCTTGAAGTCGTCCCCTTGGTCCCCTGGGCATCTGCCTGGCCTCCTTGGTCTCCTGGCCGCCCTCCTGTTCTGTCATGGTCTCCCTGTCCTAGTCTTGTTTCTTTGTGCCCCTCGTGCCCCCTTGAACTGCCTGTTTGCCCCTGTTCTCCGTTGACGTTTTGCCCTTCCTTTTTGTTAGGAGCGTCTGGGATCCGCTCCTTAAAGGGGGGGCTCTGTTACGTTCCATATCCTCTTTTGTTTATGCACTCTTATTTTTAAGTTCTGGCACCTGTTACGTTCCATATTGTCTTTTGTTTATGCACTCTTATTTGTAAGTTCTGGCACCTGTTACGTTCCATATTGTCTTTTGTTTATGCACTCTTATTTTGAAATCACTCTTATGTTCCTGTTTCCCAGTCTTGTCATGTCCTGTTTTCCCTCCATGTTCATGTGTCTGGTTTTCATTGGTTCATTGTTTGATTACTTTATTATCAGTTCTAGTTTTGTCATTGGTTTTAGTTAATTGCCTTTATTATCTTGTTTTGAGTTCTGTTTGCCCATTGGCTTTTGTTTCCCCTTTGGTTTTGTATTTAAGTCTTCATGTTCACCTTGTCCTTTGTTGGTTATTGTTTGATGTTCCTTGCTGATCCTGTCTTCTACCGTGTTCCTGCCCATGCCCTCCTTGGATGATTCCCCATGTTTATATCTTTTGTTTATACCTTTCTTTTCCCCTCGTGGATGTTTTATTTGTTCCTGTTTTCACCGTTTGCTTGACCCCTTGCACCAACTCAATAAAGCTGCACCTGGATCCTCACTCCTTGTCTGCCTCCCTTAACATAACATCTATGAAGTGGAAAAAAAGAGTCTTCCAGCACTTCTGAGTTTTTTGTAGGACGTCGTAAGATTTTATCATTTGGTCTGACCTATCAACACCACCCATGTTTTTGTTATAATCACTGATGACAGTGGGCTAGAGGGCTACATCTTTTGCCCAGTCGCCATCATTTTTTAAAAACCTAGTACTTTTGGTTGAGCCATTCGGATTATGGAAATTGGAGAGGCATGTAACTACACGTGTGTCCTTCCACTGAATTAGAAGTATATTTCCCTCAATCCTACACCACCTCATTTCGCCACAAGCTGTCTTGCTTTCCCATCTTGTGATGTCTTTAAATTCAGCATGAAACAGTTAACGATTCACCCTGCATGTCCCACAGGTATTAGTTCCCATTTCTAACAAATTAGCCATAAGAGCTGGGGATGTGTAAAAGATGTCAAACCAAACATTGTGGTCCTGGTCTTTGAATGGTTGCAGTAATAATTCAAATACTTTGGTGGCAAAGTCAGTGACACACCCATCATGACTACCTGTGTAAACATTAAAGTCGAGATAATACCCCGAGTCTGATGTTGCAATTAACCATAATTTAAAACCCCACCAAGTAGGCTTGCCCTTCATGTATTGTTTAAATCCTGAGGTGGTCCATAAGCGCAATTCCAGCAATCATCAATCTTCATGGCCGTCAGAAGGTGAGAGATAATGACTGCAACCAGGAATAACACATAGATGGAAAGGCATCTTTATAGAGGCACGTCTTTAAAAAGATGTTTCCGTGTGTGCTGCTCTTTTAGAATATACTCTTTTAGTTTATTCTGCTGAAGTGCCCAGGGGCGATCTCTACAGTGCACCAGTGCCGAGGGGTGAGAAGCCGCTGTAATGCTCTGTCAGAATCCAGCAGAGGTGAATGGAAGAGAAAATCTGAATGAGCGGTTCGCACACCAGCTTCTTTATACCTATATGTCCGGGGAGTGGCATGCAAATACCACTCGCCAATTCCCATTTGCCTTTTATCAAAGATCAGAGGTGACTCAGGCTCCCAAGAGTGACCCCTAGTGTCACTTCATCGACACAACGTTGAGTGAGTGACAGATAGGGAACTTGTCTTACCTTGAAAGATTACCTCAGTTTTCAATTTGAAGCAGTAAATTCAACACTGGAGGAAATCTCCCGGGATATCCTCTCTGGCTCCACCCAGTCAAATGGAGGATGACGAAGATGATGATACATTTATTATTCACGCCCAGTAATCCCTTAACCAATCATATGTGATTTTAGCTTATATTGTCATGAGTATCTGGCAGTTTTGAGAAATTAAATCAGTGATTGGACGGCGAAGATATTGAGACAGGAACCATGGGAATAATTGTTCACAAATTTGAACGCTCCAGCTGGTAAGTGTTAACATTTACTGTATTATTATTTTTTAAGTGTAAAACACACAACTTTTTGTCATTCTTTCCAAAAATTCTCCTAATTTTCACATGAATGGACAACTATATTTGTCACACTTGCTGACTATCTATAGAAGATTAAAAATCACGTATCACGGCTCTGGTGAGTTTGTCGGTTTGTTTTGTATGTTTTGTCATTTTCTCACTCATGTCTCGAAGGCACGGCCGGCATGCATGATCAACGTTTCCATGGGAACATTGATTGTTCCCAGGGAAATGCTGATCATGCTACTAATTAGCATGCCGAGCAACACCTGTTCTCCTCTAATTCACTCCCTTCTTAAACCTGTCATGTTCTCAGTATCTTTGCTAGATTGTTTTTTGATGTTGTGTACTAGCCTCACACTCTCTGCCTAGTTGGTTCTGTCTCATGTATCTGTTGGTTGCCCCAGATTTGGGTGTGTGGTTACCTTCCAGTTTTGTCAGCTGATCTTCCAAGGAGGATACTTCATCTCTGCCCACGTGTCTGGTGTTAAGTTCGCTCATCTCTGCTGGGCATTGTTCTGCATCTCACTAAGCTTCAACGGAGGATTCTACGAATCTGTTCCTGACTTCCACAATGCACACACACACTCTTCCCAGATTGCCCCTTGAGCAACTATGACACACAAGCTATTGGAGATCACTTCCTGCTTCTGCAGCCGGTGTCTGGATTTCCTACATTCCTCAACCCAGTGACTGCTCATTATTGTTAATAAATCCTTTGAACTGTTCCTCTGCTCTTGGGTCTGTTTGTCTCACTATCATTCATTACACCATGCCTTTATTTCATTATTATTTTACATGGTCATTTCCCATGTATTTGTACTTTGATGCAACTTGCATTGCATTGTTGCAAATTAGCAACCAAATGTTAAATATAAAGAAGTCATGCAGTACTTTACTCTCAGCACCAGTAGTCTGTTCTCTCACAACTTTGAAGATTTGAAGTTGCAGTGGCAGGTCTGAGAGGTTGTAACTGTCAATTTGTTGTTGAACTGCAAAATCAAATTAAAGTAAATATGTAATAAAAGTTTTGTGTCTGTCATATTTATTTGAACTTCATTTTACACAATTGTCACTATTTGTCTGCAACTTTAAATTTAAAACACAGGTTTTGGATTGTTGTCTGTGATTGCAGCATTCAACTTCAGAATGCTTTAAAATGCTATTTCAGTGTGTTGTCACACACTGTAAAATTTCTAAAATTTAGATCTACAAGCACTTGAGTTTTGCAACAGATTTACCTTCATACCAACCCTCATCCTGTTCTCTATGGCTGAAGCCTTTGATAGCAACAGACGAAAGGCCAAGTCTCCACGCACTCCTTATCCTTACCTGTCCCCCTATCCATGTTCCGAAATTCTCTTCTCTGATCTTCTGTTACTGTCATCCGGATGTGCAGTGTGTGTGTGTGTGTGTCTGTGTGAGAGAGAGAGAGGACTGGTAAAAAGGAGTCAGATGATGTGTGTACACAAGTCAAGTAGCAGAAAAATGCCATATAAACTAATTACGACTGAGGTTACAGATGTGAGGTGACTGTGAACAGCTCTGCTCACCCGAAACTGACAGGTTTGTGCTTTCAAGGCAGCAGTCAGCCTTGCAGTGAGTTTACAAGCTGGTCATTTGAATCTGGCAACACGTTTGAATTAGTTTGGTTACTAAGGGAATGGCTTATTTTAGCTGTGAACTATGGGAATAGCAACATAGGGCCATACATAGGGCAGCAGAAATAGTTAAATATGTCTCACACCTTTTCTGATTCCTCGGTTTGCCAAAATGATTAGAAACCATGGCAACCACATTACCTTATAATAACAGATGGGGCTGAAATTCCCAGTCTGGATTTGTTTCTTGGGGAGTCATATTTGTTGAAGCTCAAAGAGATGAAATGGTAAAATGTCACTGTGATGTTTGGTCTCCCAAATGTAGATTTGACTAGAAATATGAATGGTTTTCAGAACCCATGTGGCATTTTGACATGCACCTTAAATACCACCATTGTTTAGGAGCACCATCATGTATCAAAATTGGCACCTGGGAAATCCTGTCAGCATGTTTATTTTTATGGCTGCTTAAAAATTGAAATGCATTATTTATTTGCTATTAGACACATCATCACCTGTTTCTCCCTTCCTCCTTTTCCAAAAGGCCATACAAGTTCCCCATAAGTAATTATCTTGATCTCAGAGAGCAAGATATTTATTTTGGAAGGTAAGTTTAATTTATGCTGGTTTGCTATGCATCTGCCGCTGCTTGATTTTGCACAAATGTCTTAATAAGTGGGTGTGGGTTAAAGGGAAAATAAAATATGGGCTCAAACATGACAAACAAATTGTATAAATCATACTGTCATATTATTCCTGTCTGTGACTGCATACAAGGCTTTCTCTGGACAAATAAGAAAATGACTAAAATAAAGATAGCATAAATCCACTATTAAATTACTTTATTAAGCAATGATGTTTATCATTATTATTATTCAGCTGACATAGATCTGCTTCGGGTTTTTAAACAATGTACTTTTTTAACGAAAGTCACATATAGAAAAAAAAATATTTTTTTCATTATACTTTCTCCTATGCCATTCAGAAGTTGAAAAACACTGCAAATACTGTGATGCTGTCAAAACCGTACTAATCTCACTGTGAAGGTCAAAAGTTCTTCTGCTGAAATTGATCTGTGCTAATTGAAATTTTAAGCACTGCCCTCAGTGGCCAAAGCTGTAAATGCTGTTGAACATTTAAGCACATAAGCTCGAGTTTACAGGTGAACTGTCCACAAAGTGGCGCCAAAAGCAAGTTAAAAGTGAGTTGTATTTTTTGTTGTAAATGATGTAATACAGTGAACAGGAATGCATATTTTATTAACTCTACCCACAACACCCACCCCTGAATCTTACCATCAGTGGAGTAAAAATGTAATCTTAGAGGGAAAATTCCGAACTTCAGAATCACGCTCAGCTTTGATTTTGTGAATGCAATGACTAAGTAGGATTCCACAGGACCAAAACCTGTCTATCAGTAGCACCACAGGAAAAGGTCAACGCATTGGAATCAAACATTTCTGATGGCACATGCCATTTGGCAGAATGGGATCTATTTCAGGGTATCGGAACATTCGGTAGCATGAAATTTAGGCCAATTTTCTTAAATCTAGAATAAGTACTAATAGAATCACATTTATAGTGTGCCGCGGCACAGCGGTTGGGAAACACTGGTATAGTGAATGACAGTTCTCCATCAGTTATATAGGTATGTTAAAATTGCCAAGACACTACTGTATGCTCATCTGTAATACGTTTAATTCATTTGTGAGTGGCATTGATAGTATGAAGACAAGGTTAAAAATCACCTTTCCTTGCTTCTATATGGAGGAGTTGAGGTTTCTTACTCCTCAATGAGCACAAGCCCAGCAGTCTCTTTCTCAAGTTAAACATTTATTTACACACAGAAAAAAAAAAAAAAAAAAAACATGGAAAAATCCTTGTAATACGATTAACCAATACTTGTGAAAATACTTCGTCTTAAATCCCCACAATATTTTTCCTTAAGTTTAGACTCTTTCTCCTCCTCCATACATTTTTAAACCCAAACAAGTATATTCTGGTCTGAACAATTTTGGAGGAGTGGCTACTAAAAATCCAAATAATTGATTAAATAATACAGAACTGTGCATGGATACAAAAATAAACCATAGATTAATATTGATATTGTATTAATGTACAAATTACAATAATGTATAATACAAATTGAAAAGCACAATAATTGGCTCTTACAGATAGTGTCTGGTGTCACAATTTGCATATATTTTGTATCCTTTTAATGTGCTTAAAATGAATAGTAACTGTAGTTTCAGTTGAGTTAGCAAAAGCTAGCAAATGTCCAAGCTTTGTAGATTAGTTTTAGACATGATCTTCTCTGCCACCAACCAGAGGCTTAGGCTTTCGGGTCTACAGCCCCAAATAATATTTCTCGAGCCCAAATACATTCTCCCTCATTGCCATACCATGGATCTATGTTTTCTCTATGGTTGCTAGCAGCTGTGGCATAGCCCCTTTCTCACTTTAATATGAGCAGAAAGTTGCTGGACTCGGAGGCTGTATTTGCAATAACAAACAACCATACTACTTTTACTGTTTCTGCAATATATAGATACAGCTAAACTAGTAAGAGTAGTATGCTTATATGCTATTCTAAACAGCAAAAGGGACACTGAAAAAGGATGAAGAATCAGTTAAAACCTCCCCAGGGTTTGGGCAGCTGCTCAGGTAGACTTTCTCAGGCAGGTAAATGTTGTTCCATAGCAGCTTTATCCAGGAGACAGTAAACAAGTGTCATATACAGTATGTAAACTACAGATAGCTCCCTCAAAGCTTGCGTATTAAGCTATAATTATTTCGTTTTTATATCTTCTGTTAAAGCACCTGTTTTAACACACAATATTAGTTATTACAGACCTTTTTCACATTCCGGGTTTTGGAACACGGAAGTAAACATTTAAATCTTAAACATTGACAGTAGTGAATGGGAAATCAGAGCAAATATTATTTTCACTTATCCATTTGCTCCAAGACCAAAAGAAAAAACACTAATATTTTTGAAGGACTTTCCAGATGAGGAAGAAAATATAGAGAGCAGTGGATTAAGCAAGTCAGTTGGGAGAACATGACAAATTTACTGTCTTTCTCTCAGTAGCTGTCATAGAAACCCGCTTGCAGCTGTGGTAATTAATTATTATTTTTTAAATAAGTCCAGGGTAATATAACAATAAGCATAATGTTATAAATTTACACTCAGTATTTAAAAAATTGTGAGATTTACACAGATAAATATGGCAGAAATGCATCATCACAGTCTATGAAAAATCTCTGTTATCAATATTACTCTTGTCATTTCACAATATTTATATATATATATATATATATATATATATATATATATATATATATATATATAACCCTTAAAACAAAGAGCAATACATGTGCGCTCGAGGAATTTGCAAACTTTAAGTCACAAGACATTTGCATTTTTTGCTAAACTATTTTATTAAGACACAATTACATGAACCTCGCAAACGTTGACAAATAGCAACTATTATTTTCTTATTCTAAGCACATATTTTAGCATATTACAGCCTGTTAACTTCTAAAATAAGTAAAAAATACATGACAAATCAGTAATAAGCTACTGTATAAAACTGTCAATTGTTCGCAGTGTGCAATGAACTACGGAGAGGTAAATGGGACAAAATAGTGTTTTTTTAGCCATGTTTTAAAATGCATAGTATTAAAAGTAAGCAATTTCTGAACTTTGAGGAGAATATCTGATGAATATTTTATTTTTAGTTTCAGTAATTTTTAAATGCTAATTATACAGTACAAATGGCACCTCACAGATGTAACATTTAAAACTTTCATTACAAAGTGTTTTATATTTTGATATTTCATCAAAGGTGGCTCATATCCACAGTGGTCTGGTTTAAGCACAGAATATCCATTAACCCAAGAAACTGTCATCAACCAATGAGTACCTGCTTTCAAAATGTTAATTAAATTTTTAAGATCTATGTTAAATGTTCTCTTTTGGTATTTTTTTTTCAAGGTTTTTTAATATTGATTGAATATAAATGCAAATAATTCAGAGACAAATGGAAAGAGATTCAAATAGAAAGTTGAATTGAATTGAACAAATTGAAAGAGATCCAAAATTAAATGTAAGGAGTTTTACAAAAATGAAATGAATTCACAAATAAAAAGAATGAGATTTATAAATATATGTTAGGAGTTTAACAAAAATAAAGTGAATTCACAAATAAATAAAATAAGAATTGCAAATAAAACAATTATTTACAATATATTTTTAGCTCACAAACACAACTCTGTCCCGAATTCATTTGTGAATCGCGCATTTATTTGTGAATCGCATGCATTTATTTGTGGATGGCAGCTCACAATTGTGAATTCTGAAAAATTGCTTGCGCGAGAGCTGCAGGCAATCCACAAATAGGTGGACTCCACCCACCACCCTACTGAAGCCAATCAGATAATGGCCACATTACTCTGACCAATCGTAGCACATTCTATTTTCCAACAATCCCACTTAGTTTTACTATCAGCATGGGACCAGAGTCACAGTTCTCTCATGAGCATGGAATCAAGCACTTACAGATATGCTCCAAGATCGCAAACTTTTAAAGAAATGGATGCCATCAGAGGAATACTGTGACTTAAGGTTCGTATAATTTTCTCCATCAGTTATAAACATGTGTAGTGTCTTGTTAAATGTCGACAGCTGAAAACTGCCCAGACGTGGACCCCCCGCCTCCAGACCCACGACTGCTATCCACTGGCCGGCCGATTCTGACAAGTCCAGAGGACACCTACATGGGACCTCCCTGCACAAACTCCCGTTTAAAATGCTCACGCCAAGGCACATTTTAACTTTCATCCGGCATCAAGATTGGTTCGCAGCGGTAGACCAGAAGGACATTCCACTTCCACGTCTCTAGCTTGCCTCGACACCGACCCTTTCTATGGTTTGTGTTCGATGGCCAGGTGTATCAGTACAAGGTCCTCCCCTTCAGCTCCTGGAAAGGGCCTTGCTGCATTGGAACATCAACTGCCTAGACTTGCTGGCTGTATTTCTTGCCCTACGGAGGTTCCTCCTGCTAATTCGGGGCAAGCACGTCTTGATCCGTTCAGACAGCAACGTGAAGTTAGCGGACATAAATCACCAAGTCATATGTCACAACTCGCTTGCCATCTCCTCTTTTGGAGCCAGCAGAAACTCAGATCGCTGCGCGGCAGTCACATCCTGGGCAACCTCAACACGCCAGCAGATGCACTGTTGTGACAAGGTACTCTCAGCGGAGAGTGGAGGCTCCACCCCCATTCGGTCCAGCTGTGCAAGGTCAGGGGGGGCGAGGAATAAGTCATTCTGGTGGCCCCCTACTGGCCCACTCGTACTTGGTTCTCGGATTTCGTGCTCCTCGCTCCTCATGGCATCCACGCCCAGACCTCTGGAACCTCCACGTCTGGCCCCTGGATGGGATGCGAAAGATCTAAGTGGCCTACCACACGCTGTCGTAGATATGATCAACCAAGCCAGAGGACCACTGAGAAATCCCAGGAAGGGTACAGGCTTGACTGGGGAGGGTTCAACCTCTGGGCACCTCTAAGGAACCTGATAATCAAGTCGTGCTGTATGATATAGATATGATATGTAATATGATATAAAAATAATATAAATATTTAGATTATATTTTAACTAGTGTTTATGCATCAACAAAGCTTGTGCTTGCAAATATCTGTTCAGGTTAAATGAGTAAAATGCATTTTATATATGCCCATATTAGAAAATCAGCATATTATAATGATTTCTCAAGGATCATGTGACACTGAAGACTGCAGTAATGATGCTGAAAATTCAGCTTTGATCACAAATTGCATATTACAATATATTCAAATAGAAAACTTTTCTTTTAAATTGTTAAAAGAGTTCAGAATATCATTGTTTTACTCTATTTTGGATCAAATAAATGCAGTCTTGGTGAGCAGAAGAGACTTCTTTTAAATGGTAGTGTAGGTCTAAAATTAAGTAAAGTCTTCATGTAAAGAAAATGTATAGTCAGATTAATTATTTTAACTTAAAACATGATTTTAGTCATTAAGTCTCCTTACATTCATTCTCTTTCTGTCACATTCCTCAGTGATAGACCCAGGGGAGGGTCTTTGTCTCCTCAGGTGTGAATTACAATCAATATTCATGACATTTCACGCCTCCTTGTATATGACCTTTCTAACACTAAAAGTGTCTTATAAAAGTTAAATTACTATATTGTTTTGTATGAATGAGTGATCAGGATGGTTTTCACATAATTTTGTATCAAAAACTCTAGGCTACAAGATCCAGTTCTCAAAAGGCTTGTGGACAAATGTGTGTTATATGGCCTTATTTCAATGACTTAAAAAATAATTTTTTCAAAACCATGCATAAATGTTATTTTATACATACAAACATGTACACACATGTTGCTCACATATTATTGTAGCCCAGTTTTTGCTGAATACAGTGTTATCAGCCATTAATGTGTTTTAATCAACTGAAAAAAACACAAATGTCAAGGCATGTCAAAACTTCTCCAGGGCCCAAAACACCCTCAGACCCCAGAGGGTTAAATTCCTAGCTCACACATACTGTTCCTATATTATGGTGGAGAACTGAACTAAAATGTACATTCGTTTTTGCCATCTTATTCAGATGTTTCCCCTGTGTGCTGCCCATCAACTTGGAGCACTTAACTCACCTTTTTTGACTCACCAAAACTCAATACAGGACACCTTTTAAAATGTGTAATATGAGATTGTTTATTTTTCAGTTATGTCAGATTTCTTTAAGTTACAATATCATGTCTTGAAATTAAAGTGCAATACAAATAATAAAATAAATAAATAAATAAACCAAAACATATCTTTGGGTTGACTTACTTAAAAATTTAAATTCTGTCATTTACTCACACTCAGGTTTTTTTTTTTTTTTTTTAAACTGTAATATTTAGTTTCTTCTGTGGAATATGAGAATACAAAATGTAGATGCTGCTAATTAGTTTGAAATGAAAGTGAAGCTGTCAGTCCCTATCATAATCTCCTTTTGAGTTCCTCCCACAGAAGAAAGTCAGTCATTTGGTTTTGGGACAACATGAATAGGAGTATAAATGATGACTCATCTCATTTGACAAAATATTTTAGTATATTAGTCATTTAGTAGAAAATATTGTATTGAGTTCTATCAAGGATTTTGAAATAAATATGTTTTAAAGAGTGTCTGTTTTTTTTAACACTTTAAAGCAAGTCTGTTGGCTAAAGAGTATGATATTTTTGGTTACAAATTACAGGTTATCATGCATGAAACTACAAAAGACAATAAATGTGAGTACATTTTAGCCACTCAAACACTGTAATTGAACATTACAACTGGAATGCTGGCATTTTGCTCAAGTTTGTTGTACATGAACATCCCCATTGCCACGACATTGCGTTGTATTATTTGTCTGGGACGGATACTCCTAGTCAGGGTAAGAGCATTCTCCACAAATGATTGGAAATAACAGTTATGCGATAAAAACAAGTCCATTACTGAATAAAAAAGAACATGTTACACAAGCAAGATTGGGCCATGGAGCTTTGTGATGTCTTGACACCAGTAGCACAAAGGTCCCACAACTGTTTCAATCTTTATGTTTTGTGGACTGGAGCAGAGAGCACCAGTTCTCCAGTATCCTCAAGTCTTTTATTATTATTATTGTTGTTGTTGTTGTTGTTGTTGTTGTTGTCCTCCTATATCTCACAGCCCATATATGTGAAACATGCATTTTTTACATGGGTTAACATAATTATTTCTTGTGAGTAACATTGGACTGCCATAACACTATGTTATCTTTTAAATATTATTTCTATGAATCTTTATATATATATATATATATATATATATATATATATATATATATATATATATATATATATATATATATATATATATATTATTTCCAAAAGTTTGGAAAAATTTACAAATTTTGCTGTTTCAGAAGGAAATTGGTAATTTAATTCACCAAAGTGGCATTCAACTGATCACAAATTATAGTCAGGACATTACTGATGTAAAAAACAGCACCATCACTATTTGAAAAAAGTCATTTTTTATCAAATCTAGACAGTCTCAATTTCCAGCAATATTTCCCAAGTTTAGATAAAAAATAAAACTCTAGAAACTCATCTGTCAATCATTGTTTTGAGGAATGAAGACTATACAATGCTTGAAATTGCCAAAAAACTGAAGATTTCATTCAAAGGTGTACACTACAGTCTTCAAAGATAAAGGACAACTGGCTCTAACAAGGACAGAAAGAGATGTGGATGTACAACTAAACAAGAGGATAAGTACATCAGAGTCTCTAGTGTCCTCAGCTGACAGCTTCAGTGAATTCTACCCACTCAACACCAGTTTCATGTACAACAGTAAAGAGAAGACTCAGGGGTGCAGGCTTTATGGGAAGAATTGCAAAGAAAAAGCCACGTTTGAAACTTAAAAACAAAAAGAAAAGGTTAGTGTGGGCAAAGAAACAGACATTTGACAACTGATAATTGGAATAGAATGTTATGGATCTTAAACCCATTGATCTTTTGTAGGATCAGCTAGACTGTAAGGTGCGTGAGAAGTGACCGACAACCAACAAGACAGCCACATCTATGGCACGTGCTACAGGAAGTGTGGGGTGAAATGTCACATGAGTATCTGGACAAACTGACAGCTAGAATGTCAAGGATCTGCAATGCTGTCATTTCTGCAGTTGGAGAATTTTTTGATGAGAACGCTTTGAAGAAGCTTAAGAAGATCTGAAAATGTTTTTTATATTTTAATAGTAATTTTAAAATGTTATTAATGTACTGACTATATACATTGTGATCAGTTGAATGTCACTTTGGTGAATAAAAGTACCAATTTATTTCCATGAGAGCAAAATCTATACATAATTCCAAAGTTTTGCTTCCAGTATATATATTATATTTGTAAAAGTTTTGATACACTTACTCATTCTTTATTATAATTTTTTTTTTAGAGCGGTGTGACTCTGGTCCCACACTGATAGTAAAACTAAACATGATTGGTTGAAGATAGAACGTGCTACGATTGGTCTGAGTAATGTGGCCATTATCTGACTGGCTTGAGTAGATGATTGGTGGAGTCCACCTATTTGTGGATTGCCCGCAGCTCTCGCACAAGAAATGATTCAGAATTCACAAATGTGAGCTGCCCTCCACAAATTCACAGCAAGCAATCACCCAAACAAATGCGCTCAATTTACAAATGAATGCTGGACAGAGTTGTCTCTGTGAGTTACATTTCTATTTTATTTATTTGAATTCACTTTATTTTTGTGAAACTCCTAACATATATTTGTGAATCTCATTCAATTTATTTGTGAATCAACTTTCTATGTGTCAATTTCTTTCCATTTGTCTCTGAATTAGAAACCATTCTAACTCCATATTCGTTTACCAACAAGGTTGTTCTAAAGTCACAAGTTATTGATCAGCCCTTCATGAAGAAAGATGTATGGGTTTTCATATGACAGAAGTCTTGTCGAATGGATGAGAAGGTACAAAGGAAATTAATATTATTTTGATATATCAACCGACAGTTAACAGGACTTCTCTGTAAGGCCATGTACTATTGTCCTGCTTTTTCAGGACAAAAAATATTAAACACCTCAATAAAATATTTAACAGCCGAATGAAAACCGTGAATTTAAAGTAAAAAGTTGATTTCTGTGTAATCACCTGGTCTTGCATGAAGAGCTTGTTGTTAATGAGTGAATGGAACCTGCTGAAAATGCCTGCTTAGGGCAACATGAATTTACACACTGGTTTATAGTGGTTAGTGCTGTTTTTTTATTGGTCTAATTGGAGGGCCTGTACCATGAGCTTCATATATCACTTAATACATCTGAGAAATAATATGATATATGTCAGATCTTCTAATTGTGTACAAATATATTGATGGATTCAACAATGACAAAAAAGTGTAACATTTTAAGCACAGAGTTTGGCTCTTTTGTAATTATTGGTAGCATTTCTACCATTCATTTCTAAAATAATGTGGTCCACTTGCCAAGCATGAGTATTTACTGAAAAATACAAAGCAGAAGTAGATAAAAAATTTTGATACAATTTTTTCAGACATTCAGCACATGCCAATGCACTGCCACATGTGGTATTTTTCTCATTTTACTTCCTGAAAGGAAGGTGTGAATAGAATGCCAAGGGCAACATGTTCTTAAATGGAATATGAAGGTAAAACTGGTAGTGAAATATCACTAGGTATTTGCTTAATACATTTACTGGAAAAAGGGATAAAGCCAGCATAGTCTCATTACAATTCGTCAGGTGGCTAATAAGTACCAATTCATACAACTTCATTCATACAAAAACATATGACTTACATATCAACCAAACACATATGCTTCATGGTTATGTTTACATTCTGTTTAGGGTAAGGTGTTGCACTCTATGATTAGGTATAGTCATGGGGTATGGGTTAGAGATTAAAGTTATGAAAACACAGTTTTGAATTAAAACAGAACAAACACAACTTTGGGAACTACAAGAACACAAGGGAAGCATCTCTCATTGGTGGGTGTATAACTCATACAATGATTTTGTACAAAATTTCAACATTGCAACATCCATTTATAAATGTATTTAAAAAACTACTCTTTATATATTCTCAGAAACAACAGCAAGACATTATTCAAAGAAAAAAAGGACACTTCCACTGGCCTTAAAGTGAGGTCTAAATACAACTGCAACTTCAGTGTGACAATGAAAGGCAAAATATTTGCGAAATAACTAAAACCATTTAGATTGAATCTTCAATGAACTAATGTTCATAGATGTTTTTCAGAGAGAATATTTTGGTCTGCAGTGTAGAGTACTGCACTAAGACCCAAACCCACAAGGTAAACAATATTGAAAAGTCTGAGGGAGACAATAAGATATTAACTTTCTATCGCTGGCTCAATAGAGTGTTTAGGTCTAAATCGGGACTAGAACAACTCATATTTCATTCCTGTCTAGGAATGAGCACAACTGTAGAGTAACAGCGTTCTTCAATGCCCTGGAAATAAAAGGAAGGTTTGCAATAGAGTGATCATTTGCCAAATCACGCAGATCAACATCATTAGGGAATTAATGATTCCCCTTTTAAGAGTTTTTCATATGTGAACAAATAAAAGTGACAAGTTAATTAGATTTAACAAATATTTTTTTCTATAAAATAGGTGAGATTTGTCATGAAATTGTTACTACTTCTGAAGAAATGTGAAGCTTAATAGGTTCTTAGGCAGTTTGGTAATTGCATTGAAAAAGGAATGTCATGTTATTCTTATTTTCAATTACATTAAAAAAGTATGTTAATCTAACCAAGTTCAGTTTGAGTCTGTAATTACAAAGGGAAAATTATAAAACCATTTCAGAATCCTTTAATTTAGTTAAGCACTTTTCTCACTCCAGCTTGTTTCAGCATGAGGCAATGTTGATCAAACTGTAGTCACAATTTTTTCTATGTAATTATTTTCTTTATAATTAAAGAGACTACATGTAAGTAGACTAAATGTAAAGTAGAAGACAATTTTTTACAAATTCAGTTATTTAATGACTTTTTAGCAAAACTACTCATATTCAAATCTACTAGTTTCACAGGCTAGATGAATATGAATTGAGCAGTGTTGTATAAAGTATCCATTTGTCACACTTAAGTAAAAGTAAAGATACCTTTATGGATATTGACTCAAGTAAAAGTTAAAATAGCTCATGAGAAAACGACTAAGTAATAGTATTAAAGTAACTGATTTTAAATTTACATAAGTATCAAAAGTACAAATAAATTGCATACATTACAGAACAGTTCATTAAACCCATGGCAATTTATTTGATAATTTGTCACCCTCATGCCATCCCAGATGTGATAATTTGTCACCCTCATGCCATCCCTTTCATCTGCAGAACACAAACAAAGATTTTTAGAAGAATATTTCAGCTCTATAGGTCAATTCAATGCAAGTGAATGGTGGCCAGACATTTCAAGCTACAAAAAGCACATTGAGGGAGCATAAAGCTATCCAAAATTCTAAAGTTGTTAAATCCATGTCTTCTGAAGTGATTCAGTTGGTTTTGGGTAAGAACAAACCAAATTGTAACTCATTTTCACTGTATAACTTGCCATTGCAATCTCTAGACACTATCATTATTTCAAGCTCGATTTCACTTTCTAGTGCTCTATGCGTGCACAGAGACCTAGGTGACGCCATAGGGAGTGTAATTGAGCTTGAAATCCTGCATGGCCAAGGAGACTGCTAATATCAAGATTTATAGTCAAAAATGGAGTTATATTTTGGTCTTTTCTCACCCAAAAGCAATTGGATCCATTCAGAAGACATTGTTGAAACCACTGGAGTCTTATGGATTACTCTTATGCTGCATTGATGTGCTTTTTGGAGCTTTAAACCCCCACACATTTTTTTTTATTTTATTTGTGTTCTGCAGAAAAACAATAAAAGTCACTCATCTAGAATCGAATGAGGGTGAGAAATTATGAGAGAATCAATTATCCCATAAAAATTGGAACACTGAAGGAGAGTCATAATAGTGACCAGAACAGAGACTTGTGGGTATGGGCTCTTTTCATTTGGGCCAATAACCAACCACCCAGAACACCCTGGCAACTGCATAGCAATGTGCAAAAAAAACAGAGTTAAATCTACTTAACAGCATAGCAACAACCTGACAACCACCTAGAACACCCTGGAAACTGCAGAGCAATGTGCTAAAAACCGAAAAAATCTAGGTTACTGTTGTAACCTCCATTCCCTGATGGAGGGAACGAGATGTTGTGTCAAATGAAGCGACAATAGTGGTCATTCTTAAAGGCCTTATCTCTCTCTCTATGTTTCTCGCATAGTTAAACGGCTTGAGCCATTTAACGTTATAACACGCGGGAAGGCGTTCTTTTCCAACTCTTATTCTTTCAGGGGGAAAAGACCCCACGGAGACCACATCCTGCCCAGGCTGGGGTGAGGTGAATTGTGGTGAGTACGTCACATGGATTTTCAGGCCACATGTGGAAGTGGCACGCTGGTAGATCCTACATAGCGAGGGACGAGTTGCTACAAAAACAGCAACCGGGGGGCAGAGCGGACTGCTGGCAGGGGGACCATACTGCAGAAAATACACACAGGGGGATTAATCCGTGAAGGCCCACCCTGTGGAGCACCTATTCCAGTACAGAGTAGATAGTACCCTTGTGGTCTGGTCGGGAAATCCTCTGCTGAATTCGCGGACCAGAGGGCTAGGGAGGAAGGCTGGATGCCCAGGCTGAGGTGGAGCTGCCAGGCGTTTGGAAGCCGCAGGGGGACGCCCTCAGCGAGCAGACGGAGCACGGCTCATGCTGGAACGGTGGCGAGGCATGATGTGAGAAATGGTCTCGGTCTGTTTCTTCACCGCCGAAAACTGCTGGGCAAAGTCATCGATGGTGTTGTCAGATAGGCTGAGCTGGGAGATAGGGGTGTTGAGAAAGCTGGCTTTGTCTACCTCCCGCATCTCGACCAGGTTCAAACACAGGTGACGTTCCTGGACCACAAGGGTGGCCATCGCATGCCCGAGTGCCCATGCTGTGACCTTCATGGCCCAGAGGGCGAGGTCGACTGCAGAGCGCAGTTCCTGCAGCACATCGGGGTCAGGACTACCCAAGTGCAAGAGTGCCTTAGCCTGGTGTACTTGCAGGAGGTGGCGCTGTAGGCTTTGGCAGTCAGTTACGACGTCATCCTACAGGGGAGCACCGGCCCATCCCGTCAGGTGGCAGCATTTTCTGGACACAGGTGGATCGCAACCGCTCTGGTTGGGACCACCGAGTACCCGTGGGCCGCCCTGCCGGTGAGGGTAGTGAGAGTGGACGAGCGAAGAGGTCGGTTGCGGGCAGTGACCGACCTCTGCATCGTGCACCTCCAGGAAGAAAGGAACCCCCCCCAGGTTCCTTTCTTCCTGGAGGTGCACGATGCAGAGGTCGGTCACTGCCCGCAACCGACCTCTTCGCTCGTCCACTCTCACTACCCTCGCCTTGCCATCCCCAAATTGCCTCCATCGCCAGCAGGGTCATCCTCAATCCCATGGGAAGAAAGAATAACAAGGGGGGGCAGCTGAAGTGGTATTCCTTTTTAGGAAGGAAAGCCGCGACCGCAACGTTGCCATGGTAAAGTTCTCGCAAGAGAACAAGAACCATCCAAAAACGCCGCCTCGGTGTGATCGCAGCCCAGACACACGAGGCAGCATCTATGACTGTCAGGAGCATAGAGATATTGCCCGCATCCAGGAACTACACAGAGGCATAAGGGCATCTTCAAAAATACGCGTCCAGAAAAGGACATTCAATGCCTGCTGTGTGTGCTCTTTTAGAGAAAATAAACTCTTTTAAACACTTTTATACATCCTACGCCTTTGTTGCTAGTCCAAAGTGTCACTTTAGAACTAGGAAAGGAGGCTTGGGCTGCTTTCATGCACTTACTGGAGTAAAATGGTTGTGTGTGCTGTTGTGTTTATTTGTGTGTGAGAGAAAGAGCTTGCTCATGAGATTACCTGTGTCTGTGGCTCCCTTCAGTTGTATTTGTTAGTAACATCACTTTAAATTGGCAAGCTGTTATTTTAACAACAACACTTCGGGGGGGTGTTGACATCAAGACTCTGAGTGTCTATGTGTCTATGAATGTGTGTGTTGGTGAGAGCAAAAGAAAGAGAGAGAGGGATGCGCAAGGTGCTTTCCTTAGATATTAAAATATATTTAGGATATTATAGAAATCCTTATTTGGTGTACATAGCCAATGTCTTTGTTTTATTTATTTTTCATTTTTCTGTTTTAGCCTGTACAGCTCTTTGAAATAACTGTAATAATTTGCAGTTGCCTGCAAGTGCCTGTGTGTGGGTGGTTTTGGTGGGTGAGAGAGAGTGAGAGAGAGAGAGAGAGAGAGATTGAGGGTGCTTTCCACAGATATTAAAATACATTTTGGATATTATAGACCAGGGGTGTCCAAACTATGGCCCGCAGACCGCCCCAGAGCAACCGTCGATCTGAAATATTTTAGAAATAAAACAGAATTTGGCCTGCTTTTCAGAAATTATATAAAATTCATATTCTGAACACTGTGTGTTGCTATCACTATGACACCACATTTTACAGTGCATCATCTCCACTAGTGCATTCTCTGCATTCGCCACCTGCTTCATCTTTTAATAGAGTTTAGGAGTTTGGAATCTACTAGATTTCCATGGATGAAGTGCCACGCAAAAAGAATGATGCATTTGTGAATGGATGCTATCAGGATGCTATTAGATACTTTGCTCATGTACTCATTCTCAATAAAATGTCCCGATTCCAGGCATCATACTACTTAGTTGAGCTATTGTTGTTGTGTTTGAAGTTTGAAACAAAAATGTTGAGAAATGGATCGATAATCTGGAGTCATCGGAAAGGGAATTATCCGCTAATCCACTCGTGACCAAAATAGACCTGTAAGTATTTTGGAAAAACTGGAAGATTTTGAAAATATGAGCCAAAGGAACAATGTACAGATTGTTGGAATTCCTGAACATGAAGAAAGCAGAGATATGTTGAAATACGATTTCTTTCCGAGTCTGCTAGACATAGGCCATAAATTGGAAATCGAGCAAGCTCATAGAGTCCTGGCTCGCAGATCCGCTGAGGGAGACAGGCCCAATCAATTCTGGGCAAATTTCTGAGATCATCCAATAAAGATGTTGTGTTGCACCAGGCAAGGAGCAAAGGACAGCTTTCTTGGAAGAATCACAATATTTTCTTGTTCCCGGACTTTGTGAATTCGACAAAAGAGAAACGCGATCGGTTCAAGGAATGTAAGAAACTCTTACATCAACAGCAGATCGCTTTTGCACTGATGTTTCCGGACAAACTGAGAATAGACACCAAGGATGGCCACAAAGTATTTTTGTGCCCAAAACAAGCACTGTCCTTCATAGAAACAATTGTTTACTTTTTACTCTCAGAGGTTACTAATGTTGGAAAGTTATTAATAAGTGGTTAACTGTTGTTCACTTTACATTAAAGTAAAAATGTTCATTTACTAATGTTTGTAACTCATTAATAAATGGTTAACAGTTGTTCACTTTACATTAAAGTAAAAATGTTCATTTACTAATGTTTGTAACTCATTAATAAATGGTTCACAGTTGTTCACCTTACATTAAGGTATATATTTCAGTTTACTAACATTTTTTTAACTCATTTATAAATTGTTAACAGTTGTTCACCTTACATTAAGTTACACTTTCAGATTACTAATGTTGGTACCTTATTGATATATAAAGTATATTTTCATAGGTTAATTATGTAGCTAATAAATTGTTCATGGTTAAGACATGAATAAAAAACATAGGTGTCCATTTTGCATTATACCCTTTCTGAGGTTACAAGGTTTATATATTCATCTTAAAGCTTTATAAGGTACTATTAAAGTTAGTTCATAAATAGTCAATACAATGAAAGATTAATGAACAATCAAGAATATAAAAAATAAAGAAATTAGAATAGTCAAACAATGCTATGTGTGAGCATGAAGATCTGCAGAGTAGCACTATTCTTTTTACATTAACATTACCAGGAACACTTTAATAAAAATAAAATAAAGTTTTTAAAAACACTTTATTTTAATCTCTATGCTAGTCTATTTTTGCTGGATCATTCATTACATAAATGATGAATTATGACATTTCATGATTTTGATTAAATAAGGTATGAACAAGTACCTTTATTAAGCATTTATAACATGCAAGTTAAAATTGGCTCCCTTTTTGGCAGGTATTGTATGAAAGTCGCCCTTTTTTATTTATTCTTCTTTTTAAACATTCAAAAGCTAAAATCAAGAAAAACATTATTGGTTTTAACTGTATTCACCTTTAATATGACACATGTAAGGGCCACAAATGGTCTCTTCAATACCTCCTACAATAAATTGGGGAACAAACATGAATTGTATTCAAATACCACTACATCCTATGCACCAAATATGAACATTGCATCAAATAAGCCACTGTTTAAACAGAGTAAAAAAAGGGGGAAAACAGTGTTCTGTCCTTGATCAGTTAGACTCTCTTTTACTTAATCTATCTTACACAATTCCAGGTGGGTCCTTTGGTGGTTTGCAAGCTTCAGCCCTTAAACGAGAATTATTTCAGCCAAAAAGCCTCTCCTGATTCAGACAACCAATTAGATGAAAATGTAAAGTGGTGTATGTGATAGCGACCCACCGTATTCAGCCTGTTCACAGTGAGAGGAGTCAGTCTCTAACCTCTGTATTAGCTTGTTTACGACAGGGGAAATTTACCTTTTTTACATTTTTTCTATTCTGACACTGGTCTGTTGTATCCATATCGGAGTAATAATGCATTGCCTTAAACATAACAAACTGAAAAACAGATAGTTTGAATTGTACATTCACATTAGATTAGCCATGTTCAAAGCCATTGTAAAATACAGATAAATTCATACATTTTGCTGCATATTGTTTATTAATGCACCAACATGTTATGTTGCTTGACAACTGTAAACAGCCTTCAGTTACCATAATGAACTTTGTTACTGTTAGATAATTTTGTCATTCAATGTATTTAATTTATTTTCTTGATCTGCAATCCCCATCTCGATGCGGCTCAGCAAGAAAGAAATGACACAGACACCAATGCTATCAAATCCTTCTTCAATGTTTATTGTTCAGCGTGTCTTTATATGGTCCAGACAAAACCACATTCCATTGGACCCCCACCAATGAAATAGTTCTTTACCTTATATGGGGGTGACATGTTTGATCTACGTGGGATACGTGAGGGTACAGAGACAGGAAAATCCTATAGAAAATCCTTTGAACAGGGAGCAGCTGCAGCTACACCAACAAAAGAAGTTTAAAAGAGGCCTCCATTATTCCACAGTTACTTAGCAAAAGATTTGTTTATTCCAATTATGTTTAATAATACATCTAACTGTTTATAAAACATTGGTGTTTTTTATCATTACAATTGCCACTGTTTTCTAAAAGCTATAAGCCATTTGAATCTTTACATTACGGAAATTTTACCACAAAAGAGAGGGTTTTATCCACTCTGCTTCGTGACAGCCACTCCTTACCCATGGTAAATCACCTTAACGGACTGTACACAAGTGGCTTAATGTTTTAGTTTACATATTTGTAAGAGTTTGGACATGTGATACAATCTTATGTACACCATAAAGATGTAAAGAGATCTAATGATTCTGCAGGATTCATAGGAAAGTCAGGTAGAGAGTCACCAAATCTAGAACTTCACAATGTGGTTTAATGCTGTAGATATGTTTTATAATACTGATAACCTCTTCAAGAAAATCCTTGTCTTTCTCTCTCATTCTGAAACACGTTCACACCAAAGCCAACACATTCTCACACCCAACTCGTCACATATTGACGGTTTTGACAGGACCCCTTGGCGTCACATTTTAACGCTTTGGGTATACCTTTGGCGTCATTTTTCGACGCGTTGGGTAGACCGATAGATTTCTATAGAGGATTTTAAAAATAAAAATAAATAAAAAACTTTGATTAATTGAACAAAATTTTAAAAATAAAAATATAAAAAACTTTGATTAATTGAACACAATCGTAGCATATTATATATATTTATTAACATCAACAAACCTCCGATAAAAATACGTTATCCAGCATGCTCTCTAAGGAAACGCTTAAACTGCTTACTTGCACACGCTGTGGAGCGTTGTTAAACTCACCTTTGAATGCCGTTTTGGTTAAGACTACCCAACGCGTCGAAAAATGACGCCAAAGGTATACCCAGAGCGTTAAAATGTGACGCCAAGGGGTCCTGTCAAAACCGTCAATATGTGACGAGTTGGGTGTGAGAATGTGTTGCCAAAGCATATAATTGTTTTTGACCTCCTCAGTGGCGATGTCTCAGGTGGATCATTAGGAAGAGTGCTGTAGGGTACAATGGGGCTAAATACTTATTTGTCATTTTCAATTTTGTTTAAGGCGATTAAATCAAAGGTTTTTCAATAACTGCCCAGTTTGTGATATTATGGTATTTGGGGTAAAAAGCACCAAATACATTCCTTTGTTGCAGGGGATAAAGCCCCCCATTGTTTTTGTTTTTTAAGGTTTTTCTTAATCTTCATAAATATATTTTCTAGGAAAGAATGATAAAAGTCCCCATTTCCACCTGCCATTATGATGCATCTCGGGTGATCCGATCACATGTGGTCAGGTGAGACACATCGCTGTTTACACCTGGTTACTTAAATGCATCTCCTGTGACTACTTGTGTTTGGATTTGAAGGGGAAGGTCTCTGTTTCATAACAAAATACATAGATCACTATGTCAGTCTGTTACTGCATGATAATAAAGCGAAATAAAGGAAGAAAAGACACAACTGGTGATCAGAAGGTCGCTGGTTCGATCCCCACAGCCACCACCATCGTGTCCTTGGGCAAGGCACTTAACTCCAGGTTGCTCCGGGGGGTTTGTCCCTGCAATAAATGCACTGTAAGTTGCTTTGGATAAAACCATCTGCCAAATGCATGAATGTAAATGTAAAAACTTGTGAACATAACATAATAATAAAAAAGGTCCAAGGTGCCAGCTCAAGAGAACACTAATCACCATAATGGTGACTTCAAACAAAACAAATATTGATAACAAAACAACAACACTAAATTTGTATGTTTTTTTTGTTAGTTTTTTTTTTTGCCCCAATGCATTGCCAAATCATACATACTTTTTCAAGTGCAAAGGCTTAAGGGTATTTCACCATTATAACCCACAATGCAGTGCTATACTGTTATTTTACGGTGTAAAGGTTGTTGGGGTTTTGATTTATTCTTTTCATAAATTCACTGTTCAATCCTGGTAAAATAGTACATTTAATATGTACATTGCTTCAAAGGTTGATTGTTTTTATTTAACTTCTCATTGTACAGGCAAGTGAAGGCTGATGTAAGATGATAAAGAACAGAGATGTAGGTCAGAAACTTCATGAACACACTAACCATGTGCATTGTGTGCCACAAACAAAAATTTTCATGTGGTTAAAATATACATTTCAAAATGTCACTATAGCTTTCACCAAGATGATATCGTGATTTTAAATGTAAATTTTCCCCTAATGCCTTGCATAGAAAAGCTATTTACCGTATAACTAGTCACTTCACATTGAGCCTGCTCTTGATCTCCCAGAATGCAACATTTTTAACAGCAAACTATTGTATTTAAGAATCCCAGTAGATTGCTGTAGGAATTCGGCCGTAAATTTACAGCAATGTTTTACAGTGTATTACAATGGAGATTAATTTGTAAATAGACCACTTGAGATGTTATGAAATGCTACATGTGATTCAAATAAACAGGAAATGGTGTGCTCTTTCCCTTGAAGTGGTTATTTTGAATAAGCATCATCTTATGTTGTTACTCAAAAAAGCATCTTACTCTTTCAAATATTTTTTCAAATGAACATTCCTCAATGAAGAAAAACGTTTTGGTTACAAATGTAACCTCGATTCCCTCATAGTAGGGAACGAGATGCTGCATCAGTTCCTGATGCTATGGGAACTACTCACAGGAATGACAATCTCTGAAGCCTATTTAGAATCACGCCAATATATTGGCAGATGGTGCTTGATGTTCTGGCTCTTATGTGTGCGTCATCGTGGGCAAATGATATGGAGCACAGCACCATTTCATCAAGATTTTTCGACTGAAGGGAGGACCCAACTCTCAGTCCCTAAACGGTGAGAAACATTTAATGCGGCAAAGCTACACAGTGCTTTTAGCCCTGTTGTACCCTGGATCTTTCCATACTGCACAACACACATCAGAGATTGTGTGTTTGTGGGGGTGCTGTTTAAGTTCAAGCTGTCAGTGTACTGATTTTATTAATGTGGGTGTATTCCCCTTCCTTAAATACATGAATATTCCCCCAAAAATTTCCAATATGGCACATAGCTGTCTGTATTTTGCACACAGGCAAACACACACATCTTTATGTCAAGGAGTTCATGCTCATTGGCAGACACAAGCTAGTGACCCCTTATTTGTTAAACTGTGCACTGAAGCCACGAGTCTCCCATCAACTGAGCAGTGATATTGAAGAGAACCATATTGGCCTTTCTCAAGAGGGAGTCTACAATGAAAATAACACAGGCCTGGCTCACCCAGAAATACATGATATTTATCACATTCATATTCTCCTGTTTCCGCCTGAATTACTTCTCAGCACTGTCCAGACTTCAGTGGCAGGAGCTTAAAAGCAGATGACAGCACTGGTGAAGTGTGTCAGATGTACATTGGAAAGAAACACTGAGAAATTAAACAAGAGAGATTATTTTCTGCACCTAAATTATAGTGTTTTTGTTCAACAAAAGTGTGACAAGCTGCAAAAGGTTACTCCTGGTGTCTGAATTAATTTAGACTTGAAATGGCAACTAGATCTTGCAAAGAAAGAAACGATGGTCTGATGGGCACTGCAGTCACACAATGTTCAGACATCTTGTACCATGAAGCTTGATGTGAAGCTTGATGTCTTGAAATTGATGTGTTGTCTTTCCTTTCTGTATGTCTACACAGTCTGTTTATGTAAGTCCGTAATGAACTAACAATACAGGAAATAGTGACTCAAATTCATTATTTTTTCATCATTCTTAAGTGGATGTATGAACATTGACAAATTACAGTATGTGTCTAGTTGAGATTTTTCACATGCAGGTAAAGAAGTTGTCGGGCACATTATATAAAAATGTGTTTTCTTATTTATACATACACTTATTACTGTATAAAATACTCTCAACAGTCTCTAAATAATAATGCAAGAAAACATGGGCATGAATGCACATATGTACTGTTTATTTCATGAGACAAACTCATCAAAATTCATTAGCTTTAAGCAAATTCCTCTCCTGGTCTCTGCTGAAAGGTTAATGACATGCCTCCTACAAATTATGCCTTAATGGCTGTTAAAATGAACAAATTTAGAATATATTTGCATGCTTCTTTGGGGAAAAACATGGATTAAACATGGTCTGATATCATTGGAGTATGAAGGAAACAAAAACAATAGATTGTTATTTAACATTATTTAGTGAAGTGGTTAAACCTCGCAGGAATGATTAGCCTTCAACTCAAATTGTTCCACTAATAACTTGAGCTTGGGAAGCCTTTGATTTGTAAAGGTAAACAGCACATCACATTTCTGTGCCAGCTGAGCGTCTGAACACAACACCTTTATAAGAAAGGTTAATGATTGTTTTGTTGCATGTCAATTTTGCCATTTAACACATCTTGTCCATTTAATATTGTAATCTTGCCGCTACTTGCTTTTTTGTTTGCTTTCATAAAATATATTGCGATATTTACACTCACTGAGCACTTTATCAGGCACACTATTGTCTTAATAAAGACCCCGACATGGTCTTCTGCTGTTGTATCCCAGGCGGCCTCAAGGTTCGACGTGTTGTTCATGCTATTCTGCTCACTACAATTGTACAGAGTGGTTATCTGAATTATCGTAACATTTCTGTCAGCTCCAACCAGTCTGGCCATTCTCTGTTGACCTCTCTCATCAACAAGATGTTTCCATCTGCAGAACTGATGCTCACTGGATTTTTTTTTTTTTTTTTGGAACCATTCTGAGTAAATTCTAGAGGCTGTTGTGCGGGAAAATTCCAGGAGATCAGCTGTTACAGAAATACTCAAACCAGCCCGTCTGGCACCAACAATCATGCCACTGACAAAATCACTGGGATCAAAATCCACATTTTCCACATTCTGATGATTGATGTGAAAATTAACTGAAGCTCCTGACCCGTATATGCATGATTTTTTGCATTGCACTGCTGCCACATGATTGGCTGATAAGATATTGCATGAATATGTAGGTGTACAGGTGTTCCTAATAAAGTTATTTAGTGAGTGTATAGTTTGGTTATAGGATAATATTTTAGGATACATAAATACATAGATTCTTATCAGTTCTAGCATTTCAATGAATGTGTAGGGAGACTTGATCTTAATTGTTTAAATATTGACTGGAAAGAAGCAGGTAGTGTGTACTGACCTCAGTGTGGCCAAAGTTATCTTTGCAGAGTGTGAAAAAGTGAGTGATTTTCACTACATAGCTGAACTCCAGCACTCCACCAAGAGTGTTTGATTAGAGATTCAACATTTCCACTATGTCTTGTTTTACAGTTAAGAGAAAAAGCTACAAAAACATCAACTTAAATGTTGTCAGCTTGAAGGAAATGCTTCATAGTCCTCTTTATTTAAGAATGTCATTAAATGGAAATGAAAAACTATGTAGTAAAAGTACACAATGCAATTCCACCACTACAGGGGAAAGTTACTAAAAACTGTATTTGCCATAGTGCTCTTTTATGTTGTTGCTGACAGTGTCAGAGTTCATACAGAGTTAATCGGAGCTCTAAAATGTTTTAACAAAAGGTGCCCTATGGGAAATACAATTCTTTTTAATCTTATTTCATAGATTATCCAAGCATCCAAGATATTTTTTGATAAATAAAACTATACAGACACAAAGACTTGAACTCTGGCCAGATAAGCAATATATTACTTTCCTAATGAAGAAATATATTGTCTATTTAGCATATAATCCCTAAGAATTTAATATACCATAATAACACAACGCTTTCAGAGACAACATAAATATACTGTAGCAAAACAATAACATAAGACTATTTTAGCATATTGGCTTATTTCCTTCATCTTTCTTCATTATTTTTTCTAGTCTCCTCCAAAATAATCTTATGACACTCTTAAAAGCAAAAGGAAAAAGATTTCCATCTCTTTTTGTCCACCATGCTCCTGACACAATAACATATAGGTGTTTGTTTGTGAAAGCTTTGAAACTACTCCAAACTGTCAAATGACCCACATCAGTAAAATGAAAACAAATGACAGGGTAAATAACTTCAAATATGAAATACTCTGGCCATATATCTTTGAAGTGGGAGCCCCAATAGCTCAGGTGTGACATTCCGTTGCTGCCAAATGTGAATAATAGCAAATAGAGGACGAATGAACCCTTGATGTATTTGCAGTTCACCAGGCCTAGCACGGCACTTTTATTGCCTTCATATTCTCTCTTTTTTGCGCATGGACAGAAATACAGGGATCACTTTCAACAATGGAGGGCTACAGCACAGCTGGGACCAGGCAAATTGGGAGAAGGACATGAACATGAAATGGTAAAACCATGTTCACACATATTCCCAGTCTCAGTGCTGGGTAGATTACTGCTGAATTGTAATCTAGAACTGATTATAAATTGAAAGATTAAATTGTGCAATCAGTAACGTAATCTCTTGGATAATATTTGTAAATAATCTAATCTGATTACTTTCGTTCATTTTATCTCACATGCATTTGAATAGGATAATCTATACCATTTTCACATAATGTTGCTTAAATGCATTTATGAAAACTTCAAATCAAAAATGAGAGCTGAAATGATTTTTTATAATTTACTTGCTATTCGTCTGTTACTTATACAGTTAAAAGGTGTTTTTGTGTTTCATGACCCTGTAAATGCCTTTTTTAATACACTATGTTTTCCAAGACAGTAGAAAATATGGTGTGAATTATACTTTTTTTTAGTAGACAAATACATTTTTTGTCCAGACTTCCAGAATCAACAATTAGTGAAGGTCACTGATTACATCAGCAGTGTTTAGTTACATACATAATTATTTGTCATAAGAAGGCATGGTCTAATCGTTTGAGTGGTGTTTTTGTCCAAAAATTCAGAAGCATGGAGTGCAAATGTATTTAAATGGTGTAGAAATATGAAGGGGTGTAGCTCTAGGCTCTCAATCAATGATAGACTTAAATATGTTAGAGTTTAAAAGACATTTCTGTTAAAAAATTCCCTTGTAATAAATGTGTTTATTAGGAGTTGGTAATGTAAAGTTGAGAAAACATCCAAGTACACCTAAACAAATGCTTCTTTAGATTTGACATGGAATCATTTGCAGTCAGACCGGGGTGCATTTCCCAAAAGCATTGTTAGCCAACTATGGTCGCAAGTTCCATTGTTACCAACATAGATCAACGATTTGGTGTTTTCCAAAACCGCTGTTCCAACAAACATTCACAAACAGCATTGCAAAGTTGTGTGGTTGGAACTACATTTATTTACCTGTGTGCAAGTTTCTTATTAGTTTACTGTATGGACATAAATTGACATTGCTGCAGCTTCTATATATTTCATTCCATATATATTTCATTCTATCAATATTTTGACCATGTGTGCATGCAACAATTACAACAATTTATTCTGGAGCTTTGCAGAAAGTAGCGTTCTGAAACGTCATGTAAACACAAATGCATCCGTTTAAGGGATTAAAGTACTTTATCACATAGTTTCTGTCGGAAAAACATGGCTTTTATGTGTTGATGTTAACGCATTAGTGCCGTTAATATGTTTCTGAAGTGTGCGCATGTTCATATGCGCAAGTGCGTATGGGGAACACCAAAGTCTGATGTAAAGAGAAACCCCACTATTGAAATGCAATGCAATTGTCGCATTTCGTGTCTTCAGCAGCTTTCTCGCATTAAACAGCTTTCTGGTGTATGTATAAATGAGATATTATGATTTAATATTTGTGGAAGTTATTACTCCACCCACTGAGTAACAATATTAGTGACAGCTCAACCAACTTCAAATGATGGATGTGTGACATAGTAACTTCCCAACGACTGTTGGAAACAGTCATGACTAGCTAGTTAATTTCTATAATAATGCATCGTAATATGGTGTTTAAGCAGTGAGTTATATCGTTGTATAGGAAACGTACACCAGGCTATTACATTTAGGAAAGTAGAGTTTTTCATAATACTGTGTTTGCCCAGTGAAATTATTTTTTTCCACAACTCTCCTTCTGCCAACACCAACATGAATATATACAGCCTAGGACAAATACATAAAAATGATCCACAAAACATAACTGAGTACAACTGAATCTAAATGCCTGCGTTTCATTTCTGTTCAAACGTGTGTGAAGAACCACAAGTCATGCAGTAAATCTGGACACAGGCAAAGTTATACTGCAGAAGATTGATGAAGCTTAAAGACAGATAGACAAACAAAATATGCCAGTATCTTGCACAAGGGTCTAAGAGCAGACCTTACCCAATAATGGAGGAGCATCTGAGAAATCAGCAGGCACTAATTGTTTTTTAATGAGTTTGTGGAATGCACTGGAGCAACTGTGTAATAAAGAACAAACCCTGTTTAGAGACTCCAGAGCCATATAAGGCATCCAGGCAAAGGTAGCTTTAATGAACAGATGATGAGTGTCAGAGATTAGGGAAAGAAAAAGATAAATGAGGGAAATCGGAATCTTTAAAAGGGGTCAAATTAATTTTACGTATTCATAAGAGGAAAGACACAAAAAGGTATGGCTAAAGTTCTAATGCAACTAAAAGAAAAGCTTAATTAAATATTGTTCTATAGTTTTTTGTGGCATGTTACTGCTGTTTTACCTGGTGGCATCTTTGCCTTTATTTTAAATTTGAAATGTGTCATTACTTTGCCTCTGTACCATAAATAATGACTGTTTTCAAGATGGTTTTCAGAAACCCCTCCCATCTTTAATTGGTTAAAAATACTGATTATTTCACTGGTTGAGCCAATGTTACTGTGTCAGGTTGGTCAGGATGCTTAAAAAGCAATTACTGATAGTGTCACAAGGCTAAAATACCTATTGGTTGAAAGTTGTATAAGAAGCATGCTTCAGGGAAGAAGCAACCCGATCTCACAAGAATTTTTCACAATAGTACGAGTTGGCAAATTCATACCAATATGTCGAATTCATTCATAATCTTATGAGTTATACACCCAGCAGTGAAAGACGCATCCCTCATGTCCTTGTAGTGTGGCATTTGTTCCTTGTTAATTCAAAACTGTGTTTTTGTAACTTTAACCCTTAACCAAAACCCATACCTAAACTTTACCATACAGTATACGATAGCACATTACCATGCCCAGAGCCAGGGCCGGTTCTAGACATTAAGACAATTGATGTTGGATGCCCCCCTCCTCTCACATAACATATTTCTGAAACTAAAAGAATGTATTATGTTAGAGCAGTAATTTAAACATAATGTTTGCTTCAGAGTTGTTGGTGTGTTCGACTTTATGCAGGCCTGTGCAGACTGATTGGTGCCTGACTTGTAACCAATATTGGTAAGACTTTATTTATTTTTTTGCAGATTTGTGATTTTATTTGTATTTTTTTATTAATGTGGTATGTCATGTAACAAAGTGGTAGCTATCACTTAATCTGTTGAAATGCCATAAACTAATAGTTTTTGACATGTTCTACTTAAAAGTTGATCATTGTAGCAGCCTAGTAACTTATAAACAAAACTGTGAAACTGATAAAAACCTATGCACCCCTGTCTCACAAGAGCTGCATTGCAGTCAGCCAATCAGAATGGATTTTCTGGCAGGTCTTGCCATTTTTGATGCAACATGCATTATGCTTGCTGTGAATGTTCTGTAGTTCATGGTCATGCTGTCTCAGACTGTTTAGTGTTTTAAAAGTAAAGCAACTTAAACATAAGGGAGTGCAAAATAATCAATCCCATATCCATAATACATTTTGATATCATGACGTACTTTTATTACTATTAATATTCCATGTTATAATAAATAATAGCCATTTCTAAAACTGAAACACACCTAAGAAAATGCATTTAATTGTTACCTGCTTTGTGAACACTAATACCTAGAGATGCACCGATCGACCGGCCATGGACTGGAATCAGACGATTTTCCACATGCTCGGCACGGACCGGTGACCGGCTGGTCAGCCTCACATCTTTTAGATTCCAAGCCGGTCCATTTTGTTGTAAACATGCCATTGGCATGGAAGATCTTCACTGAGTGAAGAATACATAAAGTTCGCAATTTGTAATAATTGTAAGGCTAAAGTAAACAGTTTGGGAACCACCACAATAACGTTCGGAACAACAAACCTAATTAGACACTTAAAACACCATCACCCAGCTGAAAATGCCCATTTTAAAAAAGAAGCTAAAAAAGGGAAAAGGGCTAAAGCTAGACAGAGCTCAGAGCCAGCCAGAAGTCTCTCCTATCTTTCCTTGGTATGAGGAGTGAAAAGACCAAAGCAATTACAGGAAAAATTATGGAATTCATGGCCCTGTTGAACAGCCGTTCACTGTGTGTGTATCACTTTGCTTTCATGCTTTTCTAAATTAAAGTGCATCTGTTAGGAGTTACTGTCTTTATTTTTGAAATGACATATGCTAGCCAGCAGGTGGTGGCAAAAGATCATTTTTATGTGTAATATGAGAAAGTTGGTGACATAAAGTGAATCCTTTAGTCATTGTTTACATAGAACAGTGCTCTGTGAGTTTCCACATTGGATACATACTGTTTAAAATGGCGGAGGACATCACAGTTTCTATAGTGAATGACTCTTGCGGACCAGCTACCATGAAATAGAGAGGAATACCCCCTCTTGGACGTCTATTTTCCACTGTTAAAGCTGACAACATCTCTGATTGGGTATGGCAACAGGTGATTGCACATGCTCCATCTCTCTCTCTCTCTCTCTCTCTCTCTCTCTCACATACACACACACAGATACACACACATCCAGCCATCTATCCTTGTTTATCCAATAACTTGATAGAAACAGCACAAGATGTGATACTATTTCTGAAGTGAACTTTTTGAATTTCTAATGAAGTCTTGGACGCATCATTTGTTTTGAACCAGCAAAGGCATATTCTTATCCGTCGCGTAAGAAAGTAGTTCCACGCACAAATGTGTTTTTATGACCATACTTGGTTTTTCCTATTTT
Source organism: Moxostoma hubbsi (assembly GCA_032164185.1). Taxonomy (NCBI): domain Eukaryota; kingdom Metazoa; phylum Chordata; class Actinopteri; order Cypriniformes; family Catostomidae; genus Moxostoma; species Moxostoma hubbsi. Next base: position 20,191,009 of record JAVLUX010000025.1, read on the forward strand.
TTTTTTTAAATGTACTTGTTCATTGAACTGTTATAAGCAATATCACAGTTGCAATCGTGCTATATGGCACTACATCAGCACTGCTGTAATTACCTACAGCACTCGGCCTGCGGCCGAATCAAGGCAGTGCTGATGTAGGGCCATATCGCACTCTTGCTTGTGTGAAATTGCTTAAATCTACAGTACATGTACACTAATGATCTTTGGGAAATATCTTGAAACCACTTTCAGCATTTTAGTTTCAGTTGAATGCTGGTATAATGTAATTCACACTTTTGATGCAAATGTCACCTCCATTTCTAATATCACACTCCCACATGTTCCTAGGTCCATGCAGTCAGCAACAGTGATGATATCAACCATTCCTACAGTCATCTACTTTCAAATCAGCGGGAGCACACATGCCAGTCCCTTCCCATGTTGTCTGTACTTCTGTGAAGACCAGCAGGACTGGCAGTATAATGAGAAGTGTCTCAACAACATAATAACCACTTCCTTAAGGTTCGCTTGCTTCGGCATGCTTTGAAAAAAGCCAGTGAGTCTACCAGGCATTTTGTGTTTTCTAGTGGTCTGCTATTCTGGTTCCAGTGTATGACCACTTTGTAGAATGAGTATTTGTTTCATCTTCTTATTCTTTCCTGTAACATCAGCTAGTAATGAAAAGACTGTACAAACGATAACCTCTTTCACTCAGGTCCTCTCTCCTGCCAGACCAAGGTGAACTGCATAGAAATGTAAATTGTTGTATTTAACAGGTTAAAATAAAGAGAATTAAACTTTAGTGTTTAGGTTTTTCTGCAAAAAACCTTTTTCATATTATTTTACCATCCGCAATGCAGTTCAAGCAGATGCTATCTGTGCTAAAATCACGCTGCACCTCATTCTTTGTATGTAAATTAGCTTTATCACATATTTTTCCTTATTCTCAAAACTCAAATTGTGCCATCCACAGAAAGCAGGCAGTAAACTATACTGGTTGTTGGAGCTATAGACTTATGGGCAACAATTTAACACATTTTGTAGTATCTTAGGGGACCTCAGTTTGATACTCGCTACGAGGTCTTCTCCCAGTCCCATTCCCCATCTTCTCCCCTGTTATTTTCCTGTATCCCTCCCCACTTTCATTTCGCATTTAGTGAGAAAATGCTGAAAATATAACTTAAAGGGTTATTTCACCCAACAATGAAAATACTGTCAATATTTACTCACCGTCATGTTGTAATTACTACAACAAAGTTGTATTACTAAATTCCTGCCATGGAACACGAGAGACATTTTTAAGAATGTTTCCGCTGTTCTTTTTTTTCCATACAATGAAAGTGGACTTTTCATTTTAGGTGAACTACCCCTCTAAATGTGATTCCTTTAGGAATAAAATATATATATTAATAGTAAAACTCAACCATCAAAACTTCAAAGGAAAATAAATAAACTATCAATGTCTTAAATCAGTGTAAAGTCTGCAGTATTCTGGACTTAAAATAGCTTAACCTCACTAAATTAAGTAGTGTTCACAAAATGCATTACACTGAATTGCACATCAGGTCAGATGTTGTTTATTTCAAGGACAGATAATATGGCTTGATAAAATTTTATTATCATCATTAGGCTGTCTTGGCACAAATTTCCTTCCCTCCTTGTTTATTTCCCCTAAAGCATAGCTGTAATCAGGGCACGCCAAACCAAAAGCAAACCTAATTAGAGGCTGCTTTTTGGCTTTCCATGATTAAACTGAAATTACAGTAGGTAATGGAAGGTGAAAGTAGGTCGGTCAGTAGGATTAGCACGACAGAGCAAAAAGTGAGGTTACAAGTGCAGTTTTAATTGCCATAAAGTAGTTGTTGCTAGACATCCTCTCCTCCCCACTTCCTAACAATTTTCTCCTCTCATAGAGAACCTAAAAAATTTGCAAACTTTTTACTCCTCCAGAATGTTCTGGTCTTATGTTTAAAAGCATTTTTTATACTGTGCAGATCGGGGGTCAGTTACGGCGTTAAAACAGGCAGGGGTGAAATTATCATTTTGGGAAGTAATGGGCACAAGTATGCTCTTTAAATGACAAGGAAAAAGACTCATTGTTCCAGACTTTAGTAAAAGCAAAATGCCAGCTGCCTGCCTTACAACAAGAATCAGTTATGCTCTGCACTGCACTATGAAAAAAGTGTCTTGAATGACCACAAATATAAATGTATTGTTTTTCCTTTTTTTTTCTCAGTACCATGAGAGTTTTGTGGCTTTTTAGTTTAGATCGTCTGTGTTCTGCAACTGCTTTCGGGTCCTTCAATAACGTATAACCTGAGAGTAAGGGCAGCCGGTGTACTTTCTGGTTCCCTCCTAGGGTAAGATGTGCCCCCCTAGGGAGTTGGTGCCCTACGCAGACTGTGTAGTTTGCATGTTGGCAGTGGAGGTACTGCTTCTTCCATTCAATCGGTCACTAATTCTAACCAGCTAGGTTTTTAGAAACTTCTATGCTTCTATTACGAACTAAGAATCACATGTTGCTTGCCAAGTTGTGCACAACGGTACCTGTGTGGGAAAATTTAAATAAAAATTGCAGACACAGTACAAGTAAGTGTTCATTTCGAGGGCAAGCTAGTCTTCCCCAGAGTCTGATAAATCAGCTTGAGTTTCCCTCTTGCTTGTGAAATGGGCAGGGTGTGTGATGTTGGAACCGGAACAGTGTATTAAGGGGGGGGTTTTAAAGCAACGCTGTGGAGCTATCGATTTTGTTCTCGTGGCTCGGTGTCCGAAAATATTGGCCCTGGCCTGATAGTGGGAAGCACCTAATGAGACAAAGTTCCTACTTTTGATGATTATAAAACTTGTTTATCATACATTTTTAGAGACAGTTGCATAAAATATGGTACATTATGTTATGGTCAGAGATATCAAGTAGGAATATCCTACATCCGGACTTTAAATGGAAAGCAGACCAAATTTCCTGTTTTAAAACTGTGTTTAACAAGCAAATTCACAGGGTTTTTAACTTCCGTACACACACTCTGAAATTGTATGACAGGTAAGATGGTGTTTGATAAGTTATAGGGGGAAAAAATCAGTTGGTTTCTCACCTCCACCTTACCTACAGCACATAGCTCCAGGGTGCAAACACCTGGTGCCTTGGTTATAAATGATTATCCAGATGTTTCCTCAAATTTAACACAGTCTCACAGTGTTTTGACCAGGGCTAAAGATGCAGATGTGTTTGGCCAGCTTGTTTCCTCAGGTAAACTGTGGAACACAAAATATGTTAGGGACTGACAGTCTCGGTCACCATTCACTTTCAAAATATGGTGAGAAAAAAAAAACACACTGAAAATAAATGGTGACCAAGGCTAATAATAATATCTTCTTATTATGTTACATGGAAGAAAGAAAATCATACATGTTTGGAACAACGTGATGTTGATGACAGAATTTCCATTAATAATAATTCTGTAATACATGTTAAATGCGCATTACGTAATTGAATATGGGGAGTAAACGTCTATTATGTCATTTGTGAAAGTAACGAGTTACTCACTACTTGAGTACTCTTTACTTGGATACTTTCTTACTCTTACTCAAGCAATTATTTATGTAAGTACTTTTACTTCTACTTGAGTAGTTTCTTTTTTTTAAAGTAATTGTACTTTTACTTGAATACAGTTTTTGGCACCTCTGCCTTCATGGCGCACATTTAAAATAGGTCAAAAGTCATGGTTACATCTCTTTGTTTCCTGAGGTAAAGAACGCTTAATTAATTGAGCAGATTAATAATTTCTCACTGTTTCATTGCCCTTCCATCCTGCTTTTGCTCACTCATTTACACACACATGATTTAAAGCTTTTCATGTTATCTTAAACTACTTTTCCTGTGGAGCTATGGTGAATATGCCGATGTCCTTGCCCATGGGTCATATTTTATTTATGAATCTGATTAAGCCTGGCGCAGTGTCCATATGGGATAGGGATCCATAAAAGCGGTGAAGGAGCAGAAAACAGCGTAATTCTGTTTCATTATCTGCAGCTGTATTAAAGGGGAGACTCCTGGCGTTTAATTGAGAACAAGAGCTCTCACAATGCTCCTTGAAATTCCCTGCTCGGCTTGCTAAATCAAACTTTAGTAAATTTCAGCTAAGGGCATTACGTGGTGGTGGTACTTCAGAGGCTGGCATCCAACAATTCCTTGAAGTATAGACAAATGCATGCTTTTTAGTGAAGTATTCATTATTATGCCTGAAGGACTAGGCCCACCATATGTACAACCAAGAAACATATTAAACAAAGTGGTTGTTTGATTATGCTTTACCTTACCTTACTTTGCACTTCATTGTTCAGTAATTTCAAACTCATTATGTAATGGCTACATTATACAAGATAAACAATGGCTTTTCTGAAGTGCTGCTCTGTCTGAGGTCCACTGACTGATCAGTTATGGATTGTCTGGGGTGCAATGAGAGCACCGTGCTCTTTAGATAGCGTTCTTGCTTGTCTGAAACAAAGCACTGTAGATTACTATAAAAGTTGTGTGTAAGGCAGTATAAATTCTTCTTTAGTTAAGGCACCCTGCCTTGTCACTTACGCCCAAGTGTCTTACCTATATTCTGGTCAGTCTGACTGTTCATCTCTCCATCCTTCTGAGCAAATGAGTCACTAGGATGCCATCAGAGGCCCATCAATCCCCAAAACGACAGCTTGAGGGCCCTCCGACAAATAACTGCATGCAGGGGAAGCATTGACAGCCAAGGCAGACGAATATGACAATAATGATTTTATCTACAGCACAGAAAATAAAACTGTCAGACCTATTAGGATTGAAAAGGCAGGAAAAGGGGGAAGGGTGGTAGATATGGAGAAAGAGGGGGAAGGGGAAGAGTGTTGGAAGGCTTGTGAATTGGAGGGGATTTTAATAAAAGAGCCAGACAGCTGGGCTGGATGAGCATTAGTCATGTACCTATAGCACAGTTTATTGTTGTAAAGATGATAAAATGTTGTTGCCTTAGGTTAGTCACATTTTACTGGTAGGAATGGTCATAATAACTTGTCTCTTTGATATATTGATGTGTAATGTTGTGCCACTTGTGTCACCAAATGGAATTCAATAACGATTGTTTTTAAATACATTTCACGAAAACTCCCCCAAACTGCCATTGGTCAAAAAAAACAGATAGGACTCCCAAAACTTACCATTGGTTAAGCAAATGTTTTTATAGCATCACATAGAGCCACAGTGTGTACACTATTGGGAGGAAACGACCTACGAACGGCTTGCTAACAGTATAGTTGTATCTGCATATTAAGCTGGAATAGGGAAAAGTATTGAAAAACACACCAACTTTCAAAAACAAGTTTTTGAGCTTTCAGTAAGTGTTTTTGGCTGTGAAAGGAGTAATTGTTATTGTAATTTTTGTAGATTAGTGAACAGAGTTCAAATTAACTAATTTTGTGCATGAATCATTGCCTCTCACTGCCTGTTTTTTTAGACTTAGTTTGGGTTCAGTGCCAATTTGTCTTTCTAACAGGTTGTAGAACATTTGGAAACATCTGTGATTCCACACGCAGTGACTGTAGATGAATGGGATTCATTCTTAAGACCTGATTGTATTACTTTCCTGAAGAAAGAATTTTGGCAATCACATTTCTCTCTCCTCCCAGTAATCTTTTGATAATAACTATAGTGTGAAAATGAATTAAAAAAAATAACTCATTTGGATGAACTCTATTAAGTTAATTAAGGGCAGTATTTCCATCCAATACATATGTATAGCCCCAACTCATACAAAGTTCTAGTAATGGGTCGTTCATGAACGATTCGCACATTTTTAAACAAATGTTTTATGTGACTCAGAAGAACGAGTAGTCTCAGAGATTGATTTGTTCATTTTGTGTTGGCCATGCATGCGCATTGCTCAACCTCAACCTTGAAAACCGCATAGGCGCTGTAAAGGAAACAGATATTATTTAGTTCACCTTTCAACTCTTTTGTTCAGATTCATTCGTTCTTTTGTCACGTGACAGCCGTAAGCGCTATGCATTGCTCACACAGGAAACAGAAATGATTAGTTCAAGTCACTGGTCCGAGTCATTCATTCTTTTGTCACGTGACAGCCTACGCTATGGACTCGTGATAAAAGAATGAACTAATTTTGGTTTCTCGTAATTTGTCCATTATAATTTCAATTTGATTATTGGGACTATAATCAAAGTTTGCATAAGTTATGGATTTGGCCATTGAAAATGTAATATTTTAATTTAATTCGGCTCAAATTAACAAAATTAATAAAGATTCTCTCATTTTGCTGAATGAGGCTCAAAGATCCAAGTCAGTAAAATGATCTGATCTTCCCATCACTACAAAGTTCATACATGCAATGAAATGTAATTGAATTGGTCCAACTTAATTGTCAAATAAAGTTTCAATTAAATGGTTACATTAACAAACTATTGATTTACTCTTGTCCAACTCAAACTAATTTGCATTAATCCAACTGGGCCTGAATAAATTTGTTTAGTGCACTTACAGAGATAATCAGTACTCTAACATGACCAAAAATGAGAGTCCACCCACAACCTAAGAACAAGTGCAAATCTTCACCACAATGGTAACTCCAAAAACAGTCACCTGCAAAGCATGCTAGGAAATTGAAATCCCCTGCTCAGTTTCATCAAAGCTACAAAAAAGTCTAACTCAAATTAAGTAAACTTCAATTTAAAAAAATTTACTGGATAGAATGTAATTAAATCAAGTTAAGACAAAATGTTCTAAAATTGTGTTACCTTAGTTCATTTTAATTAAGTAAACCTGCAAAAATAGTTTTTTGTGTTTCACAAATTCTTCTACTTCAGTTGTTGTGTTGTTGATTCACATTTTTTCTAGATTATTGCTGTGCAGAGTGATCAGATGGATTTTAAATAATTGCAAAAAAGCTTAATTGCCCAAAAAAATTTACTTTATAACAAAAACCCAAATTTCACAGTTTTTTGGTCCTGGCACTAAATGACCAGCCAACATAATTTCACTAATCATATCAGCAGCACCTGGAAAAGTGTGAACGAGTACTAGTCAGGTGAAATCACTCTATCAAACTGATTGGATTTTCCCTCTGAAAGGAGGGAAGAAGTGCTTCCAATCATTGTGTTCTTGTTAGCAATGGTTACCTCTAAAAAAAAGACATGCAGCCATCATCACTTTGCATCAAAATGGCCACACATGCAAGGACATTGCTGCAAAGAATAATGCACCTGAAAGAACCATTTACCAGATCATCAAGAATTTCAAGGAGAGAGGTTCAACTGCAGGGAAGAATGCTTCAGGACGTTCCAGAGTGTCCAGCAAGCGCCAGGACCATCTCCTCCTGAGGAGTCAGCTACGGAATCGTCTCTCCACCAGTGCGGAGCTTGTTCAATATTGGCATCAGGTTGGTGTGAGTGCATCTGCACACACAATGAGGCGAAGACTTTTGGACAATGGCCTGGTGTCAATAAGGGCAGCAAAGAAGCCACTTCTCTCCAAGAAAAACATCAAGGACAGACTGAAATTCTGCAGAAAGTACAAGGATTGGACAGAAGAAGACAGGTGCAAAGATATTTTCTCTGATGAAGCCCCCTTCCGACTGTTTGGGACATCTGGAAAATCGATAGTCCGGAGAAGAAAAGGTGAACGCTCCCATGAGTCCTTTGTCACGCCAACAGTGAAGCATCCTGAGACCATCCATGTGTGGGGTTGCTATTCATCCAAGGGAGTGGTCTCGCTCACAATTCTGCCCAAAAACACTGCCATGAATAAAGAATGCCATGAATAAAGAATGGTATCAAAACATCCTGCAAGAGCAACTTCTCCCAACTTCTCCCTCGCTCACAATTCTGCCCAAAACACTGCCATGAATAAAGAATGATATCAAAACATCCTGCAAGAGCAACTTCGATCCAGGAGCAATTTGGTGATGATCTGTGCATTTTCCAGCATGATGGAGCACCATGTCACAAGGCAAGAATGATAATGAAGTGGCTCAGAGATCATTACATTGAAATTTTGAATCTGTACCCAGATCTTAATCCCATAGAGAACCTGTGGCCAATCCTCAAAAGGTGAGTGGACAAACAGAAGCCCACAAATTGTGATCAAATCCAAGCACTAATAAGTCGAGTATGGATTGCCATCAGTCAGGATTTGGCCCAGAAGCTGATATCCAGCATGCCAGAGCGAATTGCAGAGGTTATGAAGAACAAAGGTCAACACTGTAAATATTGATTTATGCAAATATTGTGTTTTTGCCAATAAAATCCTTTAAAACATATGAAACGCTTATCATTGTTTTCCAGTATAACATAGAAACATGTGAAAAAATACAAATACTGAAGCAGCCAACTTTGCAAAACACAAAATTTATGTCACTGCCAATACTTTTGGCCATGGCTGTAAACATGGTAATGCCATAGTAATTTTTTTAATGCTTTCATGTGTGCTACTTAGTGTTTTGATACTCTTTTGGTGGTAAAATATTTACCTGAAGTGCCATTCAAGCTGTAGATATGTTGGACTTAATAAAGACCTTTTTCATCACTGGCAAAGAATTGGACACAATTTCAGGTTTCTATCACTGGACCTACCAACAGTGTAGGGAAAAGTAAAAAAAAAACTAAAAGTGACTATAGAACCATCAAGGAAAAATGAACGTGGTTCGACCAAATGGACGCTATCTGGATCGGCGAGCAATTGGAGGGAGAGTGCACTGGACTCAGCCATGGCTGGAGTCCACCATGGAGGACAGTACATTTTGTTATATTAACTCCATACTCTGCTTGAAAGCTTCACATTATTTAGTTGACCAGCCACTGGAAGTTTAACTGTTACACTTGTGTAAATACACCATGCAAAAATGGCTTTTTTGCAGCACAATGAGCTAGTAGCTAACAGCTAGCGGTCATGTTATTGTTTATTGTTTTGTGTTGCGTTTAAGATGATATCACGGCAGTAGAGGTGGCGCAACTATGACGATCAGCCTATAATCCCACCAACGTTGAGGTGGAACTAAACAGTAGTGGCAAAGTAAGATCAGAAAATTAAAGTGAGTAGAGTTGAGTCGAACCGAACCGTAACGTGCCGTGGAAAAGTGCCAGAAGAGCATCAGTCAGCAGAAAGAGAGGAACCAGAGAGAAACTGTTCCTGTGTGTGCAACAATACTGATTGACTCATTTCTGTGTGATTATTTGGCCACTAAGTGCCCTTTTTGTTTGAGTTTTGTGAACGAAGCTGAAGAGTAATAAAATACTCATGTTGACCATTTCCGCTGCCTCCTGACTAACCCTTGTCCTGAGAATCTCTGTTACATCTGTATTTTCAAATATTCTGTGAGCGTGTTGGCAAGTGAAAGTGTGCACCGAACATGAGCTTTCTCATTTGCAATAAAGTGTAACATCTAGGTTACGGATGTAACCTCCGTTCCCTGATGGAGGGAACGAGGCGTTGTGTCGAAGAAACGACACTGGGGGTCTCTCGAGCGCCTTTTGCATCTCTGATCTATGAGAAAAGAACAATGAGAAATTGGCAGACAGAATTTGCATGTCCTGACCCTGGACATACGGGTATAAAGGAGGGGAAATGCATCTGTTTCATTCAGGATTTTTCTGAGGAGCTGATAATAGTTCGGCCACAACAGTGGCTCGGTTCAGCGTCTTTTCAATGTCTCGTTCCCTCCATCCAACCTAGACGTTCCCCGTCTGTCGCTCACTTCGATGTTGTGTCGAAGAAGCAACACTAGGGGTCCAATTTAAATCACGGCATGTGCTGAGCCGTGTACATGTACTGCTGACACAGGAGCAGGCAGGTATTTTACGTGCCAAAGCGACCGGCTGTGTCAGACTGCACGTACCCTTACCCAACGCCCCATAAAATTGTCAGAGCCGTCTGGTTCTTTACCCTCGACAGGGGGGAACAAGGCAACGTTGCCAAGCATGGGAACAGGAAGTGCCAGCTGCGCCTTTTCTCTCTATGTTTCTCGCATAGAGTTAAAGTGGCTGGGGCCCTCATACACATTGGCGATTTTTCCCAGTTTCCTATTCTTTCAAGAAGAAAAGACCCTGTGGAGACCACACCTGCCCAAGCTGGGGGAGGTAAGAGTGGTGAAATACATCACATGGGCTTTTAGGTCACATGTGGAAAGTGGTGCGGTGGTAGATCATGCCTCATTGGGAGGGATGAGTTGCTACAGACACGGTGACCAGGGGGTAGTGGGAACTGCCCAAGGGAGATGCAGGTCCGCTCGCAAGGGGACCATATCGCGGAAAATACACACAGGGGGGAAGTCCATGTAGGAGGCCTGACCTGTGGAGCACCTATTCCAGTACAGGGTAGATTGAGTACCCACATTGGATTTGGTCGGCGAATTCCTCCGCTGAATTCATGGACCCAGAGGGCTAGGGAAGAGTCATCCAGGGAGCCGAGTTAGTGGGATCTCCTGGGATAAGAGCGCATGATTTTACCTCGGTCAGTTTGTCAGCGTGTTACAGAGATCTACCGGCTCGGACCTGAGAAAACACAGGATGAAAACCAACTCAACCCTGAGATTGTAAAATCTCGCAAAGGTATTAGGTGTTGGCCAACCCGCTGCTCTGCATATGTCTGCTAGGGAGGTGCCCCTGGGGAGTGCCCACGAGGATGCATCACTTCTTGAGTGTCCTCAGACCCGTAATGGGGGGGCACCTATCTGGGTGTGATAGGCCAATGTAATGGTGTCCACTACCCAGTGGGAAAGCCTCTGTTTGGAGACAGTCAAACCAACAAAGCTGACAAAGAGCTGCTCAGAACGTCTAAAGCTCTGCATGCGGTCCAAGTAGATATGCAAAGCAAGTACCAGGAACAGCAATGAAGGGGCTGGGCCTGCCTCCTCCCGGGGCAGCGCTTGCAGGTTCACTACCTGGTCTCTGAAGGGGTGGTAGGAACCTTGGGCACGTAGCCCGGTCACGGTCTAAGGATCACATGAGTGTCTGCCGGACCAAACTCCAGGCAAGTGTCGATGACAGAGAACGCTCGCAGGTCCCCGACCTTCTTGATGCAGGCAAGCGCGATCAGGAGGGCCGTCTTCAGGTAGAGGGACTGATTCTAGTGTCTCTAAGGACCACTGAGAGATCACAGGAGGGGAACAGGCTTGGCCGGGAGGGATTTAACCTCCGGGCGCCTCTTAGGAACCTGATAATTAAGTCGTGCTTACCCAAAGACTTGCCGTCTACTGTGTTGTGGTGGGCCTCGATAGCGGCTATATACACCTTCAAGGTGGACTTGAGTCGCTGCTGGCTCCAGAGGAGATGACGGGCGAGTTGTGACATGTGGTGGGAGCGTACGCCGCCTTGACGATTTATGTATGCTACCGTAGTGGTGCTGTCTGATCAGATCAAGACACCTTTGCCCTGAACTTGCGGGAGAACCCTCCGCAGAGCAAAGAATACAGCAACAACTCTAGGCAGTTCATGTGCCAGCGCCCGCGGCTGCGTGCCCATTGCACACGGTGCCCCAACCCAATTTGGAGGTGTCAGTAGTGACTAGGATGCATCGGGATACCTGCTGCAAGGGAACTCCTGTCCGCAGAAAGCAGAGGTCTGTCCAGGGTTTAAACTTTTGGCGGCATGCGGGGGTGATGATCACATGGTGCATGCCGCAGCGCCATGCTCATCTCGGGACTCAAGTCTGGAGCCAGTGCTGAAGTGGTCTCATATGTATCAACCCCAGCGGCGCGACCGCCGCGGAAGACACCATATGCCTCAGAGCCTCTGGAAAAAATTTCAATGCATTTCAACACTGACTGTGCGCACTCGTTGATGAGGTGGAGAAGGGAGAAAGCCGCTAATATGCGCCGTAGATCCAACAGCAATCGCTCAGAGATGAGAGGAACAGTGTGTGACTCACAGCTCGCTGCATACACAACCATTGGCTCCGAAGAAAATTTCTGAATGAAACAGATGCATTTCCCCTCCTTTATACCCGTATATCCAGGGGCGGGACATGCAAATTCTGTCTGCCAATTTCTCATTGGCCTTTTCTCATAGATCAGAGATGCAAAAAGGCGCTCAAGAGAGACCCCTAGTGTCGCTTCTTCGACACAATGTCGAAGTGAGCGACAGACGGGGAACTAATTAATTGAAAAAAAAACAGACTCAGATGAGCGATTCGTTTGTGAGTCGGACATCTTTAGTTCTGATTCAAAACTGGCTGTGGTAAATACCGGTGTGGTGTATGATGTAGCGGTGCAGCTTTTGTCAAAGCAACATGCTACCTAATAAAAAATATAGCTTCGCTACTGAAAAGCTATTTGATTTTAAAAACTAGCGAAGCTACCACCTCACTACACAGAAATGTAGTTAAACTGCACATCACTGCCCCCTTTGCACAAAAACACATAAAATAACATTACATTTTACACATGCAAAGCATGCTGGGAAATGTAAATACTTTTTTTTGAGTGTAGGGTGAATTTATGCTTGATTGTTACAGAGAAACCATCGTCACACACTTTAATTAGACCTAAACAGCTTTTATTTGTATTTTTTATTATAATTATTTATGCAGGTGATTTAGCAGGCAGTATCAAGGAGGGTAATCAAAAGCTCTGGCATTTCCTCTGAAGCTCTCACCACCTTTTAGAAGAACGCAAGCCTGAATAAAAACAATGTGATCAGCTCAATTGACTGATCTGGGGAGCATTCATATGCAAACACAGGCTAATACAACCTTTCACTCTATCTTCATCACACCCACCCAGACCAAGATTATCTCTCCTAATCACCTTAACCCTTCATCTCAACCTACTGTCTGCTTGCATCTAATCTGGCCAAATGAAATAAAATCATGTCTGGAGCGCTGTAATGAAGCATTAAAATTGTGTGCAAATATTCAAATTAATAATTCAGGTGAATGGTTTGCATTATCCATGAGAAACGGTATGAGATGTAGAAACGTGAGAGCATTTGCTTCTTGACTGGGTACTTAATAACAGTCGTTGCTCTGTTCTGCATTGGGAGTGTCATTTAAATATCACTACAGGTGCCCCCACCGCCATTAATGATAATACATTTAATTTGAATAGACCTTTATCAGAATGCATGTGTCGTCCCATCCGACTCAGTATAGTAGCACTATTTAACTCCCATTTGCATTATGATCAATGGAAAATCTTTATTAGTCAGTCACACACACTTAGAAGAAATTGACAATAAACAGCAACATTTAAAACCATTCCTTTTTCTTGACATGGTACATTACTATGGGTGTCATTTCACATTATAAATGTACAATAGTATCTTGCCACTTAGACTGGGAGGTTCTAACTTCATGTTTAAATGTTTAAAGCTGTTTTTGCGACATGTACTCTGACTTGTTCTGCTGCCTTTTAATGTGCTACTCCACGTTTTCTTAACTATATTTTTTCTATCTTTTTATTACATTTGAAAGAGATAAAGGTGCATAGCTTTTCAACTGTGATTAAAAAGAGCATTTAAGAGATTTGAGGAAAAACTATGCATTGGCAGAATGTTTTAATACGCTTGCAGTTGGCTGTCATTGTCTAACTGTGCAATCTCATTTGAGAATGTGAGTTCATTTCTGCACAATAGCCACATATTAAGACACTCACTGAGCTCTTAATCTTTTAGTTTTAATAATACACTAACCTTAGCATCACTGCAAACAAAGGAACCCAAGAAATAATTTTAATACCACTCTTTTTATTTTCATGCTTTTTCAAATATGCATGCTTTTTTTTTTTTTTTGGCTCTAAGAAATCAGTTGATGCGTGAAGTCAAAAGGATGGATAATTATCTTTTGTCATTTAGGAATGCTTTTGCAGTTTACAATCCCATGAGACAAGAACGTGATGTGGAATCTGAGAGATACTCATTAAGGTACAGAGCATTTATGATAAATGATCACAAAAAAAGTAGATTTATTCGTGCAATACCTTGGTTGACATTCACATGGATAATAATTTTATGTTTGACCTTGCTTAATCAAAAATGTGAAGAAAAAAATCTCTTTATGTGTCCTGCTTGGATTATGATTATCTCCCTGCATATTGGCACAAAAATCATCTTCAGGCAAACAAAATTGCACTGTGATGAATGTTTGGTACCTGATATTCTAAAATGACCTTGATGTCTAAAACTGTTGAAATCTCTATAATGAAAAAAAGTAAATGGAATGGAATAAAGGCCATTGAGAGGTGGAACACATGACAGTTATTAGTTACACACTGTGCTCAGTTGAATACTTTGACTATGAGAGGTTTGTATGGCTCTGTAATAATGTGTATAATTGAGAGGAGAACTGTTTGATCTTGTGAGTGTTTACACATTCACAAACAAGCAATCATCTAGGCAAGGCCTCATATTTGTTTTTCAATAGTTTCAATAACATGAGGCCACATCTGAAGTACATGTACTACTCCATGTTTGAACAGTTGGGTTTTGCATCTTCATTTTGACATATTTTATTGAAAAGTGTCTTCAGTGTCTACAAATGGAATGCAAGTATGCAATCTATTGTCATATCACCATTTACACTAATCTAGTCTAATGTCTTGGGTGCAAGTCCCCAAAACTATACAGTTGTGTAAATCAGACCAAAAACTACACCAAATTGGAAATGCTGCTGGCCTTTTCTGACCTTTTCAGCAGAGTTCCGCTCTGTGCATCGTCTTCTAACCTATTTTGTGGCAATCTTTCATTTGGCTGCTATTTGTCAGAATTTCACAGTGCCTTCACCAGAGGGCTCTTTCTGTTTACTTTGTTAGTGCAGATTTAATGAATTCCAATTATTATTTGAATTAGAGTCAGGGTCACTATTGGTTTGAAGTCAATACTGTGGCTCGTTGTCTTTGAGGAATTTAATGAGTTCTGGCTTCTACGCTGCATTGCTTTGAAAGCGCTCTCTCTCTCTCTCTTCTTATTGTTAGATAAATAGATGAGTTGAGAAGTTGTTTTTCAGCACTAGCTTGGATCACCGTCTTCAAGCATGTCTCTGCTTTGGCAGTCTCTGGTGGTTTTTATGCAAACACTGAGTGTGGAGTATCAGGGGACATCAGAGCTCTATACAAACCACCTGTGTTTGTCAGCTCTGTGGAACCATAAATAAGTCTGCAGTGAAATACTAGAAATACAGAGAGGCTTGGACACACCCTGTCCACATGTGAGTTAGAGAAGGACTACACTGAATGAAAGAGTGACAACTGGAGAGTTCATGGGATGAGAGATTGAGTGTGCCCTCCCTTTGGAGTTTCCTCTGCTCCTGGGGATAACAGTGGAAAATAGAAATAAAAGAAAAACACTACATCAATATCTCTCTCACTCTCTCTTTCCCTCTGGTCAAGAAGTAGATGGGATAAACCATTGTAGATAACACTTTACAATAAGGTTCTATTTGTTAACATTAGGTATTATGAACTTACAATGAACAATATTTTTATAGAATTTATTACTCTTGGTTAAAGGTTAATGTTAATTTATGAAAATACAATAGGTAATTATTAGTTTATAATCCATGAACTAATGTTAACATATACTAATTCATTGTAACATTAGAAGTTGTACATGTAGACATTGCCATTAAAGGGATAGTACACCCAAAAATAAAAATTCTCTCCTTCCCAGATATGTATGACTTTCTTTCTTCTGCAGAACAAAAACAAAAAAAAATTCTAAAAATATATCTTAGCTCTGTTGGGCCATTCAATGCAAGTGAATGTTGACTAGACCTTTGAAGGTCCAAAAAGCACATAAATGCAGCATTAAAAAGGACTCCATAAGACTCCAGTGGTTAAATCAATGTATTCAGAAGCGATATTATAGGTGTGTGTGAGAAACAGGTCAATATTTAAGTACTTTTTCACTATATCTCTCCAAAGTTATTTTCACATTTTTCTTCTTTTGTTTTTGTCAATTCATGTAATATGTGCATATCGCTACCTACATGGCAGGGAGGAGAATTTATAGTAAAAAAATGATTTACATTTTGATCGGTTCTCACCCACACCCATCATGTTGTTTCAGATGATATGGATTAAACCATTAGAGACTTGTTGATTGCTTTTGTGCTGTCTTGGTGCTTTTTGTAGCTTTAAAAAGGAATTCTGGCATTGAATGGACCTACAGTGCTGAAATATTCTTCTAAAAATCTTGTGTTCAGCAGAAGAAAGAAACTCACACACATCTGGGATGGCATGAGGGGGAGTACATTTTTGAGTGAACTTTTCCTTAAACCAAGATGAATAAATGCTGTAAAATATTGTTCAATGTTAGTTCATGTTAACTGATATCAATGAAAACTAACATTATTTTCTTCCTCAGTATAATATATTTAATCGTATAATATATTTAATGAGGTTTATGCTTAAAACAAGAAAATCTAATTCACTGTATGTCGTTTTGCTTGTCAAGTAAATGTATCTTTTTTGAAGGATGTTTAAATGTTTAGATTTACACTGGAAAACAAGACAAAATACTTTTATGCCATTTTCTAATGGAACCCAGTGCCATACTGGTCCTAAAGACATGAATCAACAGTTTGTGTACTATGCAGAATGGTGCTTATATTTGTCTCATGTTTTCTCTGTAAACTTGAATTCTTCCTTCAGGGCTTTTTCTAGTTTTAATACCAGTGAGAAGATAAAAATTCACACATTGCAGATAAATCATATGCACTATTAAACATATTTACATAACACACAGAATTTCAATGTATACTTTTCAGAGCGTGTAATCTTTCATAAGGCAAAATTTCACAAAGTCTTTTTCACAAATATACACAAACCCAAACTCAGAGACAACCGTTGCTCTAGCTTCTGATGAGTAAATGCAACAGGCTAAGAGAAGTCCTGATGCTGCGAGAGGCTTATCTGGAGGTCATGCACATTTCAGTAAGCTTTGATCCCCTCTGGCCTTGGGAAGATTTTTTGACCTCCTGGTCGAGAGCCAGAAGAGGGAGCAAATGAAATCGGACACGGTCTTGTCGGAGAACAGAAAATAAGACGCAAGGATTACGGGGAGCCACTGAATAGCTTCGGACCGAGAGTTGGGAATTAAAGGGTAGATAACAATGGAGCGGGTTATGGGTGTTATCGTCGTGTGAGTGGCATGTCGATTCACAGGCATTTCAGCAGGATGCTAGCCCTTATCACTCACATTGAGAGCTCTGTGCACTCACAGTAGTAGACTAAAACAACTTCAGTTACACTCCACTCTCTTTCACTTTGTCTCACTTTCGCTTGGGGTTCACTGGGGTTAATGCAGTGTTGTAATACCTCTCTATTTTTTCATGCCCACCACAGATAGCTGTTGAGCTGTTGCACGCAGCGGTGTGGAGATGTTCTCACATCTCTGTGATAAGGGGTAGTCAGTTTGCGGGGTAACTTAAAGATCCCATACTACATTAACCTTGATTGATAGGTAATGATGGGACATGAAGGTTTTGTTCACACTGCACCCAATTCCGATTTGTTGGACAGTGTAGTTAATATCTGGTATATCCATATTAGTTGCCATAGTAATGACTTTAAAGAATAGTTCACCCAAAAATGAAAATTCTGCAATGCAAAAAATAGTGTTATCTTATTTTCAAGTAAAAATATTCAAACATCCTTAATACCAGACATTACTTAAAAAGCAGAATAACACACAATGTTAAGTCTTGTTTTCATAGAGATCTAACAAAATGTAGGTGGGTTGATGCTTAAAACTATCAAACAAAAAGAAAACAATTGCCAATGGAAAAAAAAAATTCCCCCAGGTTTTATATTTTTATTTTTATTTTTTTTATTTCTTGTTATAGGCGTTTTGTTGATGGCAGCATCAGTCACAATTACCTTCATTGTATGGTGACAAAATGCACTGAGAGTAAATTGGGGAATGAGGTTGTCATTCTGCCAAACATTTTCTTTTTGTGTTCCACAGAAGAAAGTCATAAGGGTTTGAAACATGATTCCTTAAAGTGTCAGTGTTGCAGAGACTTTCTACTTCAACAAATGAAAACAGCTGTCATTGTGAATTGAGTGGTTGAAACAGGAAATTTTGCCTCTGTTCATGTCCATTATAAAATCTTGCAGTGGTAGGCTACTGAACATCTAGGTTACTGGTGTAACCTCCATTCGCTGATGGAGGGAACAAGATGTTGTGTCGAATGAAGCAACACTAGGGGACTTTCTTGAAGGCCTTGGTTACCTCTGAACTTGAGAAAAGGCCAATGAGAATTTGGCAGATAGAATTTGCATGTCCCTCCCCTGGACATACGTGTATAAAAGGAGGGAATCGTGCATCTGTTCATTCAGGTTTTGCACTGAGGAGCCGAGAATAAGGTTATGCCATTACAGTAGCTCAGTTCAGCCTCGTGGCCAGGGGGACACAACGTCTTGTTCCCTCCATCAGGGAACGGAGGTTACAAAAGTAACCTGGACGTTGCCCATCAGTTGCTCACTCGATGTTGTGTCGAATGAAGCGACACCAGGGGTCTCTATTCAATTATGCCATGCGCTGAACCGTGAACGTGAGCTGCTAGCGCAGGTGCAGGCTGGCATTTGCGTGCCAAAGCAACAGGTTATGTCAGACTGCATGTACCCTTCCCCAACGCCCCATAAAAAATCATCATAATCTTTTTAGGTTTCCAGCATCCCGGATGGTGGGAACAATGCGACGTATCAAGCATGGGAGCAGGCCACACCAGCCGCGCCTTTTCTCTATATATATTTCTCGCATAGATTAAAGCAGCTGGGGCCATTTAACGTTATCACACGTCAGGGAAGGTGTTCTTTTCCAACTCCTATTCTATCAGGAAGAAAAGACCCCTCGGAGACCACCACCTGCCCAGGTTGGGGGGAGGAAAATTGTGGCGAAATACGTCACATAGTTTTTAAGCCACATGTGGAAATGGCATGGTGGTAGATCCTACCTGCTGTGAGGGATTCCACAACCGAATTCGCAGACCAGAGGGCTAGGGAGGAAGAACATCCAGGGAGCGTGACTTTATTGGACTCTCCTGGGCGAAAGAGCACACATTATCACCTCAGTGGAGGGGAAAGGTGCTATGTGCAAGCGGAACACCCGGTCAGACGTTCTGCATTCCCGAGTTCTATGTGCTCGGACCTGAGAGAACATGGGACGAGACCGACTCAACCCTGAGATTGTAAAATCTTGTAAAGGTATTGGGTGTTGCCCAGCCCTCTGCTCTGCAAATGTCTGCTAGGGAGGTGAAGTTGGCCAGTGCCTACAAGGATGCCACACATCTCGGCGAGTGACCCAGCCTTTTTAAAGAACTGCTCAGGACTTGTTCTTCATCCTTCCTGACCTTGCACAGCACCCGTGCAAATCTGGGGGTAATGCATACTTGTGCATATCCCGGGGCCAGCTGTGTGCCAGCGCTTCTATCCCGAGGGGAGCCTCCACTAGGGAGTACCAGAATGGGCATTGGGAAGTAAACAGGTCTACCTGTGCTTTGCCGAACCACTCCCAAATCAGCTGGACCACCTGGGGGTGGAGCCTCCACTCTCCAATGAGCGCGTCCAGTCAAGACAGTGCATCCGTTGCCGTGTTGAGGTTGCCCGGGATATGAGTGGCGCGCAATGACCTGAGTTGCTGCTGGCTCCAAAGGAGGATATGGCAGGCGAATTGCGACATGACGAGAGCGTACGCCGCCTTGGCGATTTATTTACGCTATTGTGGTGGTGCTGTCTGAGCAAATCAAAAGATGTGCTTCCCCCGAAGTAGCAGGAGAAACCTCCGCAGGGCAAGGATTACAGCCAGCAACTCTAGGCAGTTAATGTGCCAACCCAGCCGAGGCCGCATCCAGGAGTCGGTGGCTGTGTGCACATTGCACACAGCTCCCCAACCCTGTTTGGAGGCATCTGTGGTGACCAGAATGCGTCAGGACACCTGCTGGACACCAGGTTGAGGCGAAGCTGCCTGGCGCTTGGAAGCCACAGGGGGACGCCCTCGGCAAGCAGATGGAGCATGGCCCGCGTTGGAATGGTGGTGGGGCATGATGTGGGAAATGGCCTCCATCTTTTTCTTCACTGCTGAGAACTGCTGGGTGAAGTCGTCGACAGTGTCACCGAATATGCTGAGCTGGGAGATGGGGCATTGAGAAAGCTGGCTTTTTCTACCTCCCACATCTCAACCAGATTCAGCCACAGGTGACGTTCCTGGACCACAAGGGTGGCCATCGCCTGCCCGAGTGTCCGCGCTGTGACCTTCATAGCCCGGAGGGCGAGGTTGGAGTTCCTGCAACATGTTGAGGTCAGGACTACCCAAGTGCAGATCTTTAAGTGCCTTGGCTTGGTGAAACTACCCGGTGGTGCTGTAGGCTTTGGCGGTCAGTGAAAACGTCATCCTAAAGGCCTTGGAGGGGAGCACCAAGTGGCGGCATTTTCTGGACATAGGAGGATCGCAACAGCTCTGTCCACCTGGGGGACCTCCGCTGTCGAGGGTAGTGAGAGCGGATGAGCAAGGAGGTCGGTTGCAGGCAGTGAAAGGTGCCCTCCATGACCTCGTCAGCTCATCATGCACGTCCAGGAAGCAAGGGACATGGGGGGTGTGGCTGTGAGTGGCGCCCGGACCCGAGGAACCCATCGTCTAGCTGTGAGGGCTGTGGGGAGGATGGAGGATTCCAGTCCAACCCCACACTCACGGCGGCCCGGGAAAGCATGTCGGCTATCTGGGCGTCAGCCTCAGACTGGGCATGCCGACCCGAAGGAGGCATTTTTTTTTTTTTTAGGAAGGAAAGCCATGACCACAATGTTGCCATGGTTAAGTTCTCGCAGTGAGAACATGAACCATCCACAAACGCTGCCTCAATATGATCTCGGCCCAGACACACGAGACAGTGTCTATGACCGACAGGAGCGGAGAGAAATCGACCGCATCCAGGAACTACACAGGGCAGAAGGGCATCTTTAAAAAGATGCATCCTGAAAAGTATGTTCAATTCCAGCTGTGTGTGCTTTTTTTAGAGAAATAAACTCTTTTAGGGAAAATACTCTCTTTTAGAAGGGCTGTCGAAGCGCCAGGCGCAAACCTGCACTGCCGTGCAGAGAAGGAGAAAGCCGCTGAAATGAGCCGTAGATCCAACAGCAAAGGTTCTACAGAGGTAGTGGAACAGAAGTGATCTCAGCTTGCTAATCGCACAACCGCTAGGCTCCGAAGAAGAAATCTGAATGAACAGATGCACGATTCCCTCCTTTTATACCTGTATGTCCGGGGGAGGGACATACAAATTCTGTCTACCAAATTCTCATTGGCCTTTTCTCAAGTTCAGAGGTAACCGAGGCCTTCAAGAAAGTCCCCTAGTGTCACTTCATTCGACACAACGTCGAGTGAGCGACACACTGGGAACTCATGAGGTACATAAGATCTGAAGCTTTATTGTATTTTACATAACCATGCATATCCTGTGTTCGAAACTGCTCTTTTGCTCAATCATTCAATATTCATTTAAAAGCATCAGAGAAAGAATGAGCAAAAATTAGTGCGTTCAGACACAGCTGTACAGAATACTGCAAAAATGTGTATGATGTTCCAAAAAAAGAAAAAATAATTATGTGAATAAAAAAATAGATCTGATCAATTCAGACTGAATTCGTATACAAATGTAATTTGGATCATGTTTGTAAAAATCTGTTTTCTAAAAGCTCCACCTGTTCTGCAACTGAATGCACAGAAAAAAAGTAATCACAAACACGTCTTGCCAGTACTATTCAATGGTTCAAGATAGCAGACAATAACATTTTTTATTCAGATACCCAGATGTCATTAAGAGAAGCCTTCAATAGTGGTGGAACACGATTTTGGAGGTGAAAAAAACACACATCTGTGAAAATGACTAAGCAGGTGCAAAAAATCAAAAGTTAAGTTTAAACTTTAAACTTTCTCATGTTTGAAATTTTTATTTTTTTGTCAGATTTCACTGATAGGTTTCAGCTGTTCTGAGTATACTGTTAAAATGACTGTAATTATGTTTTTTATCATAGAACTATCAAAAATGTACAGATGTAGTTTTGCTTAATTCACACTTAAAAGTAACAAGATTATCTTCTAATAATGATAATTTATTCATAAAAAATAACAACAATATATTAGTATAGTATAACTTTCTATTCATTTACATTTAATGTAAATTACGTTTACACACACACACACACATATATATTCTCTCTCTCTCTCATATATATATATATATATATATATATATAAAAGCAATATCAAACGAGCAAGAGTGCGATATTGCCCTACATCAGCAGTGCCTCGATTCGGCAACAGGCACGAGGCAGTAGGCCGAGTGCCGTTGGTAATTACAGCAGTGCTGATTTAGGGACATATAGCTCGATTGCGAGTTTGATATTGCTTATATACAACAGTTAAATGAACAAGTAAATTTTAAAAAATTAGAAAAAACTGAGTACAGTCATAAAAAACGCATTTGTACATGGAACTAGTATCTTACGCAATGGATCAGAATCTGCCTTTGCTGGTTCAAAACAAATGATGTGTCCAAGCCTTAATTAGTAATTCAAGAATGTCACTTCAGAAATAGTATCACGGCTTGTGCTGTTTCAAACAAGTTATTGGATAAACAAGGATGGATGTGTGTATGAGTGTGAGTGATAGAGAGAGAGAGAGAGAGAGAAAGAGAGAGAGAGAGAGATGGAGCGTGTGCGATCACCTGTTACCACACCCAAGCAGAGATGCTGTCAGCTTTCTGAAGATTAGATTTCTCAGTGGAATCCAAGCGGGGGTATTTCTCCCTATTTCGTGGTCTTTCACTATAGAAACCGCAATGTCCTCCGCCATTTTGAACAGCACTCGTTGTGTAATTAATCAGTCTGTTGTGTCTCTCAGCTGTGATGAGCTGTAATGCTGAAGTTGTTCGTTTAAAGCCGTTTAAAGCTATTTCCTAGCTTTAGTAGTAGTAAGAAATGCGATTACGAAGAGCTGTTGTATGTAAACGGCTGACGTGGATTCATTTCACGTCACCTAACTGGCTCATATTACACATAAAAATTATCTTTTGCCACCACCTGCTGGCTAACATATGTATTGTCAAAAAAAAGGGAAACCATAGTTCTTGACAGATCTACACTTAAGTTTAGAATGGCACGAACACAAGCAGAGTGATACACACACAGTGTGTTTGTATGAATGTATTTATTGGCATTGTACTAACATGCCCTAAGACAAGTTTTACCTCTATTAGGTGTATATAAATTGCATTGTCAGTGGCAGATTGCAGGACCATTTACTTCTGTCCACAAACACTGAATGTTGGTAGACTTTTCCTGTTTTACCAATAATCATAGCGATGATCTAACCAGACCAAAACCACTGTCCTCTCCTATGATGTTGTATTTCAACTGGACCTTGGAGGCCATTCCATCCCCAGTCACAACAAATTAAAGCAACCATTAGGGTAACCACAGGGCTCAGCATTGTTTCCAAAGAGGAACTGTGGCACTCTTCCAGAGCAGACTAATGAGGAAACAAGGGGGTATGTCTTTGGGAGTTTTCTTTTACTTTCTTTTCTTTTAAGTTTCTTCGCACAAGAATGAAAATTGGCCAGTCAGACTATTTGTTGGCACTTGATTATTGTGACCAGTACCGTAGCTAATGGAGTTAAAAGTGGTAACAATTATAGGGGCCCACAGGTCCATGGGGGGCCCACAACAACATTTTAACTGTAGTTTTTTTATAGGAAAGGTGCCCAGACCAACATAACATCAGGGGAACAGAATTCCTCTAAATTGCTCTAAAACTCACATATTTTAACATTGTGATTTGTATTAATGTATGGGCTGACCATTCAAAGGTTCACAGTATAGTCTGGCAAAGCCAGTCCAACTAAAAGGCATAAGGTCTGGCCAAAAACTGCCCATTTAGAAAGGAAGATACCATCTAATTTACGTAATCTGACCATCCACAGTTCCTTTTGTTTTTCCTTGCTGTTTAGTGGAGGGTATATCAGACTGTAGATTATGCCAAAATAATAGACAAGCATAAAAAAATAAAGTTAATATGGCAAAAGACTGGAACAATTACAGAAAATATGTATAGATGCTGTGATCAGAAATTATGCCTGCTAATATGTACAGACTATTTCAAAGACAACTGAATACAAAGCAGAATATACAGTTCTGCTCGTGTATATCTAGGCTACTTGTTACTAAGTGCTTCAAACTAAACTCTGAATACCTTTCAAAGATTTTATACTACTAGCCTGGCAAACTTTGGCAACTCCATTGATTATTTGATCCTCAAAAGTGCTCAATATATTAATCTACTACCTTTGAAACATGACTTTGTGTCCCAAAGGATTAAAAAAAAAACACAAACATGTGTCCTTTCTCACCCAATCAGATCAGATCCAAATGAAGGAATTGCTTGCCAGTTTTGTGTGCAATATGCAATCAGTCAGTCAGTGAACAGTCTGAGGCTGAAACTAGCCACATTATTCCTTTTTACCGATTTATGTAAGTTTCATTGAGAGTGACACTTGCACAGGTATTAGTTTTAGTCAGAGTAAAATAGTTCATGACAAAGGTAACACAGCATGATATATTCTGCCCCATAGTGAAAATGACTGACTACAACTGGAGCAATGGGTGAACCTTCACCTAATAGGTAGATGGAGAAGTAGGAATCAGCTTGTACAGGGAAAAAAAGAAAAGAGTAATATATGCCAAAAATCTTTCCTGACACATTTCCTCTAAGCTCCATTGTAAGATAAGCTGGTCTTTTCTCTGAAATGTGTGCAAAGCTACTGTATTTTTTGAAGTCTTCAAAAGAGAAGGAAAAAATGCATAAAGAACAATGGAAAGAAAAAAAGCATGATAGATGAAGTCATTTCTCCAATACAAAAAAAATGAAAATCAAAAAGCCTAATCATACATTATGCAAAATACATAAAAAATAAATTAAAAAAAGAGTATTGTGAAAGCTCACATTGCTTTTGGGAGGGATGTAGGATGTGGAGTCTCATTGGCAACTGCCAGAGACCTAATATAAATGTTGCAAAGATAGACTTATGGAAAATCATAATACTGCATGTCACGTCATGAACATTAAGGTTGATGAGAACCCAACATAATTTTTAAAGTGCCGTATGTCTTTCGAAAGCTCCATTCAGCTTCCTTACACTTGCTCTAACTACGCGGTCAGTTGTACATTTTAGTATAATCTCAGAGGAATGCATTGTAATGGCATGAGCAATCACATACATTATGGATGCCCTGTAGAGCTGTTCTCCCACTGAGTCTGTCAGTTTAGATGACAAATGCAGAGTGCTCCAATGCATGCCAGAGACTTTTCTCCTCCATACCTTGTGCTAGACTGCCATCAAGTGGACTGTTTGGTCTGTGCTGTGTCATTTAGACTCATTAAAACCATAATGTGTACATCTAAAGACGTGGGTTTGTTTTAGATTAGCTATTTGACACAATTACTCTCTTAGCTATCCCCTCTAACCCTCTTCCTCAGTCAGTTCGGTCTCCTCCATCATCCTGCTATAGCAGTCATTCGTCTTTCAAGCCAGGGCCCTCAAAGCTAACATCTTGGTCCTGGGCTTCACTCCATCTTTTTTGGTAAAACAGCAACATCAGGGCTGGATTCAGGCTACCTCATCAGGATTTCTTGTATGTGTGTTCTTCAGTGTAATGAATCAAGCTAAACCCATAACTGTCAGAGTAGTCAGAGAAACTCATAAAATGGTAATCTGATGATCTCTAGGAATATGGAGAACTGATGAATGGTCGTCACGAGGTGCTGCGAGTGTTATTTTATCTCCTCTATATGCAAATACAACTTTGTTTTGGAAGACAAATGTTGTAGTGCATGTCTGAAAACCTGTCAGCTTACTTAATAAAATGAAATTTGTGAAAATGAAATAAACATTTGAAATAATTAATCTTTACAAGTAAATCTAGAAGTGACTTTAAAAGGAGTGTTGTATAATTGTTTAATATAGATGAACGCCATTGATAGTAGTAGACAGTTACTGAAAAAGTAATTTGATTACGTCATGGGAAAAGTAATCAAATGACTAATTACTTTAAATTTACTTTCCAAAAACATTCTCACAGGAAAGTTAGCTTTCTGCTCAACTAATCTAAAATGTTTATTTCTTCCTTGTTCACTGTCGCACTAAAGTCATACACTCAGCCCTCACATTTCTCCCATATAATGACTTCGTGACTCTTCAGCTTTCACAGAAACGCAAACAGCCATAAATATGAACATAATAAATTTTTTTATGTATTCTACTAACCCACGAAATGTACTTAAATGTTAATAACTTGACTGCAAGTCAGTGACTGTAATCTGATTACACAAATGTAAAATGTAATACATTACACTACTTTTAAACTTATTAGATAACAGTAACGAATAACTTTGTAATTACATTACTCCCAAAACTGGTAATAGAACATGCAAAAATGAACTCAAAGCCACATATGCTTTTCTTTGCATACATGCCAAAGGCATAATTGCTTTTTTCATTTAATATCACCTTTCTTTTTTCAGTATTATTGGAGTTAATCTGTAGCATAAGTATGAGTCTATAACATACATTATATGGCCAAACATATGTGGACAACAAAACACCACGCCCACATGTGCTTGTTGAGCAGTTAATTTTTATATCATTGACATTAACATGGTGTTGTTCCCCAATAACAGCTTCCACTCCTCTGGAAAAGCTTTCTATTTTCAATGTGCTTCCAACATTATTATAAGATGTGTCTTCACTGGAATTAAGAGGCTTAGTTAATTAGATGCAGATGTCCACACACTTTTGGCCATATGAGCTTTTGTACATTGAACAAATACTATACACTGTGTAACAAAGAAATAACACCTTACCCTGGTCATTGCTTTTTGAAATGTGACTCATTGATCAAATGACTACATGGTTACTGCTGTCCACAGTGCTTCTCCTTTAGCTGTTGGTCTGTCTTGTCTCTCCTATGCACTTGTCGCATATAGGATTGGAGAACAGCTGAGCCTTAACACGCTAGGCGTGAAACAAGAAGCAAAGAAAATTAAGCATTCATGTGATAGAAAGAGACACTGAGCATCCCAAGCTACTCAAGCAACAATACCAAAACCAAAAACAGATGTCATGCTGAAAATATAGCACTATTTCTGTCAGTGCTGGAAGCTGTTGTTGATGTTCCTTTTTTCATTTTTGGCTCTCAATCAAAACTGAAAACATAATGTGCATGAAATCTAGTAAGATGGATTAGGGTTTTGTTTTTTGTTTTTTGCTTTGGGTATTTTTCCATCTCTCAATTTTTCCAGCTGGAGACTCTTAAAGGATCTCTCATGAATACGGAATAGATGGGCGCTCCTTGGAAAAGTGCTTGTAAACAGATGCAGCACTTATGAGGTCTGGGCCAGGGATGCGAAAGAGCGAGAAGTAAAACGTCATTATGCAAAAGATGTCTCCTCTGGCTTTGAGCCTCCCCTCTTTTCTGGCTGCCATCCACTTATTTTCTGCTCTCTTGTCTCTCTCTCTCTCTCTCTCTCTTTCCCTTAGCTCTTCTATTATATTAGCACCCCCTGGTGTCGAGATGATGGTTGTTATTTTCTGTTTAACAGTCATTCTTAAATAAACACATAAAAAAATTTAGATAGTTTTTTCTAAAAACTGTATGCTTGAGAATGTCTTGAGTACACTGAATACTGTCATAATTGTTTATAAATCATACGGGCCATCATCTCAACAACCCCTGAATACAAAGCCCCGTTTGGACTATATTAACAATTGGAGCATCTAGCCACGCATCTCATGGTAACACTTTTAGTTTATTATAAGCTGCCTCCGAGCAATTTAATATTATAAGTTGTCAGTACCTTTTAACATTACACTGGCTATACTCTTGCTGCAAAAATGTATTCAACTATGTTCTTGTGTGCTGTGTAGTTTGGGCTTTTGAAGCTGAAATATGGATATGATCTTGTCTGGTATCCGCAACGGGACCTGGTAGTTACAAGACTGGCATACATTTGATTGATATTGTGGCGTGTTTAAAGATTATGTGCAAGTGTTATGAATGCACTTATAATATAATGCCCTTACGTTCGATTGTGTTTCATGTTGAATGATAATGGGAAAGCTTCCCTTCGGGGGTTCAGTGTGTGCACATGCACAGTGCAAGGGAGGGGTGTGAGAGAGAAGTGAGGGAAAGATTTTGAGAAAGAATTGTTCGTTAGCTTCGTGTTGCCTCTTAAATGTTGCACAGCCAAGAATAAATCTTAGAAAAGTAGAACGACTGCACTCATTCATTAACATTGATTGTTACAGTATTATAGTAGCAAGTTGAAAATAAAAATATTTTTCAGAACACACGTTCGCTGAACAGCCACTGTTCTTAAAGAGACATTTGTTATTCATAATGTAAACTCAATGTAAAAACTACAAATTATGCATACAAAATGCAGATATTTACAGGGGCCATAATAAATTATGAAATATTTTAACTTCAAACACTTTAAATATTGATGAATTTAACAAATAACATTTTTTACTATCTATGCAAAGGTTTGGTGAAATTTGGCAAATAGTTGAGGCAGTTCTGTCTCACGCTGCTCTATCTTTTCTAACTCATCTGAACGTGTTAATTCTGAAGTGATCATCCCTACACCTTATTAACTTCAAAGACTTTGTCGTCCATTGTGAGAGCTTTGAAGGTCTGAAAGGTGCACGGCTCAAAAATAGTGATCATTTGGTAATTTTTGGGGAAATTCAGTTTGGAACGACTCTACAGCTTGGCTACCATTATTATTCTTCAATCGAAAAGTCCTGCGAAGGCATCATTTAGTGTCCAAAAATCTTTTCTAACTCATCTGAATGATGGGGTGCGTTACATTCCAAAGTTATCATCCCTACACCCTATTTCTTTCAAAGACTTTACCATCCATTGTGAGAGCTTTGAATGTCTGAAAGGTGTGGGGCTCAAAAATAATGGTCATTTGGTAATTTTCTGGGAAATTCAGTTTGGAACGACCCTACAGCTTGGCTACCATTATTATTCTTCAATCGAAAAGTCCTGTGAAGGCATCATTTAGTGTCCAAAAATCCCCTAGACTAAATTACATTGACAGAATGTTACAATGAGCTACAAATCTGTTTTGAAACGTTCGTGATTTCAAACTTCAACTGTCAAAACTTACACAACTCTTATTTCTTACTTTCTTACTGTTAAACCTGTAAAGATTTCTAACTTCAAGCATTTAAAACTATTTTAAACTTTCAGACAAGGTTTTGTCAGACCAACATTATAGTTTGTCTCAGCAAACTTACATATCTAGATTAATCGGTACTTTTAAACCACATAAAGTAAAATAGCAATATTTTCTTATTTCCACCTAAACCACCTAAACATAGGCGAAGTCTGTGTAAGATTGGGCGAGGTCTCAGTTCACCCACCTCATACAGCCTACAATCTTTAATTACTAGCAGGAAGGGAAAGCTGACTCTAGATCAGTGGCCATGGCCAAATTCATCTTAAAACATAAATTGCTTGAGTCACTGCATGGGCTATCTTTATTTCTGAAAGAATTTATCATCTAAACAAAATATATAAAATAACGTAGTGAAATTCTTACATTAATACATATTTATTAGATTATAGTTGCATTGAAACAAGTGTATCCGCATTTGTAACATTACATTCCTTGCATCCATCACATTTAAATCAATAGCCTAAGCATACAATCAAACTCGAAAGGATCCAGCAATGAGATGACTGAAAATATATTCATCATCGTTCCTTGAGCTTGTGAAGAATACTCTCTTTATTTTAATTTCCAAAACATTAAATCAAGTCTATTCTGTAGGTGCCGGACCAATTTTAACTGTGTATGCAGGTCCAAACGATTTTTTATTTTTTATTTTTTTGCTGCGTTATCAAAGACTGCTCACTACATATTATTTAATTTGCTGTTTATTATATTTTATTAATATTTATATCATTATTAATATGAGTATCCTACTGGCATCTGTGTAAACAACAGTAATAACTATTCAAATGGAAGGTTTTATATGGAGTGTGAATATTTACAGTTGGTAGTAGATGCCATTTAATACAATATTTTGTCTTGAATGCAGGTGTTAAATTGAGATGGGGGGAACCTTAAAATCGTGTGATTGCTGTTATAACATCCGTTCAATAAAAAGTGTAGGTGTCTAAATATGAATATTCATAGGCCTGTATGGTTAGATAGATAGATAGATAGATAGATAGATAGATAGATAGATAGATAGATAGATAGATAGATAGATAGATAGATAGATATAGAACGTTTTCTAAATACTTTGGAATACTGCTTCAGCGGTGGTAGTTCCCCTTCTGTCACTCACTCGACGTTGTGTTGATGAAGTGACACTAGGGGTCGCTCTTGGGAGCCCTATTCACCTTCAGATCTTTGTGAAAAGGCCAAGGAGAATTTGCGAGCCATAAAGGGAGGCCAGCAGGCATGTTCATTCAGACTTTTTCTTCGGAGCTAAGCAGTTGTATTAACAACAAGCTGAATACTACTGCCGCCCATTCACCTCTCTGCAAAGCATTGCTGTTGGATATATGGCGCATTCCAGCGGTTCTCCCTCCACTCTGCACTCTGGCTATTTGGCTACCTACGGGTACGAGACTGATTTGGTTGACGCTGGAGGCGATTTGGGGGTTTCAGTGGGTATGGTTCCGCTGGGTAAAATCCCCACGGACCGCCCACTCCCGGTACACTTGTTTGCTCCTGTCCAGCACTGAGATGAGTCAGGCTTGCCTCACCACCAGCCTTATGTCTCTTCCGGAGCTTGTGAGTCAGATGAGATGTTGATCGCTGCATCAGAGAGCGCCTTGGTGATGTAAGACACCGGAGGACTCGACTGGGCTGCCGCCTTCAGTGCATGCTTTGCGCATCTATTTGTATTGCACACAGAGCTTTAAACACTCTGAGGAGCTCTTTGTCTGCTTTGGTGGACAGCGGAAAGGGAACGCTGTCTCCAAACAGAGGGTTGCCCACTGGATCGTGGATGCCATAGCATTGGCCTACCAGGTCCAGACAGTGCTCGCCCTCCTAGCGGGTTCGAGCACACTCCACGAGAGGTGTGGCATCCTTGTGGGCACTGGCCAACGACACTTCTCTAGCAGACATATGTAGGGCTGCGGGCTGGGCAACACCCAATACCTTTGCAAGGTTTTACAACCTCCGGGTTGAACCGGTCTTGTCTCATGTTCTTTTAGGTGCGAACAGGTAAGTACGTTTCATACACGGACATCTGGCTGGGTGTACCGCTTGTGCGTAGCGACCTTTCCCCTCCAAGAAGGTGAAGCCGCGTGCTCTTCTCTCCCATGAGTGTTCATGACTGGTGAACCCTGGATGTTCTTCCTCCTAGCCCTCTGACTTCTGCAGAGGAATTCGTTGTCAGACCCTGTACTGTACCAGGGTAAGTGCTCCACAGGTTTTCAGTTTCCTTGTTAACCACCTGTGATGTATCTTCTGCGGCACGGTCTCCTCCTTCCTTGTGGTAGACCCGCGTCTCCCTTGGCAGAGCCCTCTCTGCCCCAGTCGCTGTGTTTGTAGAATCTCCCCCCCCCCCCCCCCCCCACGAAGGGCAGGACTTACCACCACACCTCTCCCATGTCCGGCCATTTGGCCCGTATGGTGTATTTGCCACTTTTTACCCTCCCCTCCTCCGCAGGGCTTTTTCCCCCTGAAAGAATAGGAACGGAAATGGATGCCTTCCCTAGCGGATTTTATGAGCATTATTAGGTGCCAGCTGAATCATTTTTATATGGAGAGAAAAACTTAGAGAGAAAAGGCCGTGGCTGGCGCGGCCTGCTCCCATATTTGGTACATCTAAACAATCTAATTTATCTTGTTTTAAGGATTTTTTTATATTTTACAGGAAAACAATACAAAAATTATTATCAAGAAATTTATTTTGCCCTAATCTCACAGGTCTTACTAGAAAAAAATAAATTATGATCTAACACAAATTTCCTTGATAAAAAAATATGATCATGCCTGGTAACGTGCATGTAAAATGTATAGAAATAGCATTTTAGCTTAGCATAAAGCTGACAATTTACACAAGGTTTATATCTGTTTCTTGTGACTTACTTCTCTGTCTGCTTGTATGAATGTAACACATCATACGAAAATGTTCTGTTCAAATGCACTTTGGATCGCATCATTTATATGTATAAATGTTTTCAATCTGAAAGGAATAAATATTAAATGAAACAAATTAGCGAAGTAATCTTTTCAGTAATCAAAATACTTTTTTTAATGTAACAGTATTCTAAATACCAGTGACATAAATTGTAACTGTAGTGGAATACAGTTACTTATATTTTGTATTTTAAATATGTAATTCTGTTACATGTATTTCATTACACCCAAACGTGCATACAGTTATAGCAATGAATAGTATAATAAACGTTTTTGTTAGGCAATTCTTGTATACAAAGAATACAGCTTAATCATTTAAAGCCTAACATATGAAATAATTGTCAGATGTTGCACGTTACTTGAATTCAATAAATACTCATTTTTAAATATAAGTAACAAAATAAAAATTATTGTTAATTTTACTTTATCAAAATCAGCAAAGATTTCACATGATGAAGTGCACCAAAACATGATGGTAGCTATTTTGGAAAGTTATATAACAAGGTATTCTACTTCCAGTACAGCATGAAAACTTCGCACACATAGTAATGATGATGTAGAGGCTTTAGAAAGTCATGTATCAAATATAACAAATGCAGCATTATATGGTTAAAGAGTAGTTCAAAAAATGTATTAAAAACAGGAAGGCAAAAGGGTCCTGTAAGAGGTCTGGGGGTCCTCATATTCACAGGGACCTGTTGTGGGTGCCTTGTATTAGCTCTGGGGGCCACATATTTAATCATATATAAACATTTGTTTTTAAAGTTGGGCCACGAGACCTTGTAGCCTATAGGGGCACTGGCCCCATTTGCCCAGTCCATAATTCCACTATGTACATAGGGTGACCAGACATCCCTATAAAATCTGATGTAGAGTAGTGTCCCGCATCTCGATAGTGTGACCATCGGGATGCCTTTTGTCCCGATAATCAGTTTTAGCCTAATATTTTACGAAAATGATCATCGCTGTGCTTCATGCTTTTTCCGTATTGAAAAACTTCAATACGGAAAAGCATGAAGAATTGTAAAGTATCTCACAAAAGTGAGTACACCCCTCACATTTTGTAAATATTTGATTATATCTTTTCATGTGACAACACTGAAGAAATAACACTTTGCTACAATGTAATGTAGTTAGTGTACAGATTGTATCACAGTGTAAATTTGCTGTCCCCTCAAAATAACTCAACACACAGCCATTAATGTTGTTATGTTTTACTTATACCAAGCTAACTCTGGTGCGGTTCGATTGATATTTGAACGCAACATGGACCAAAGACGTCTAAACGGAACAAAAAAGGAAGTAATTTGCCACTGACCTCAAGCATAGCTGGTTCTTCTTATCATAGGAGGTATGCTGCCCATTACAGTTCAGTACAGGCGTCGGAATCGCCGTCAGCTGTCCTTGGAGCATATGTCCATCAGTCTCTCCATCTCTCAGACATGGCTGTCTTGTTCATGTTCCACTCAGTAATGCAACGAGTGACAATGATTTTTGCACAAGCCCACTCATCAAAGAACGTGGTTTTGTCAATCAAACTGAGAGCGGGGATTCATGAGTAGAAGTGTTCGAGACTGCTCTGAATGTCTTTCCACTCTGGGATGTCTCTCAGTAGGGCCCACTCAAGTTTTTCTGTGTTCTCCAAGTGGAGTGGTAATCCACCGATGCCGAATAAAAGTTTATGACTGCACTAAAGAAATCATCTGCTCACATGTCGCCAGCTTCAACCAGGGCATTCAACTGCTTTTTAATGTCACAGGGTATAAATGGTTCCTCCAGCCTGGCCTGCAAGACTTTTCTTGTAGCGGAGTGGCACAAGATTGAAAATAATAACTAAAAAACTGTACCCGACAACACCATCCTGAGAAGTATGAAACGCAAGATGTCAATTAATAAGGTCACACAGGTTAAATTAACTAATGAAAGGTCAGAGACATGGGTACAAGTACAAAAATAAGCATTTTATTAAAAATACGATTAGAATAAAACACACAATCTTAAAATGAGAACTGGCCTTAACCAGGAGTTGGTGCAAATAGCAGGACACACACAACGCAACTGAGGTTATGTAATATAATATTTAAAATTATAATATATTTGAATAGACACAGCTGCCAGAACTGGGGTTTACTAGCAGGGGCAGACAACAAGGACCAGTATCAGCCCTTGAATAGAGGACCACCTCATTCACATGTGTGTGCGTGCACACACACACGCACACACACACACACACACACACACAACACAATAAGACTGAATATCTGTGAAAAACACCACCATCAATACATGCGGGAAAGAAAGCTTAATACATATCCTCATAAGATCAATCACATGAAACAGCAGTGTAAAAGCTATATTCGGAACTTTCTCAAAATCACCGGAAATGCAGCCGCTGCTTACTTCCGCGTTGCAAAATAAGGTGGATAGAAATCGCTTAATTCCATGCGAACTGACGATAAGAGACATCTGCTGTAAAATGTCATGAAAACTAATCTAAACTAATAATTTTATCCATAGTTAAATATAATGTATATAATATTAAACATAGTTTAATTAATTGATTTCTTTATTTAATTTTGTAATTGATAGTTTATTGGGGGTTTTTCTGGTCACCCAACATGTACATGCAAAAATGCACCTCCCACTACAGCACCCCCAACATAAATCCTGTAATAAAGCCCTGTAATGAAGCTTGAACGTACTCTGCCCTCAGGCCACGAGACAAATGTGTAGCTGAGAGAAATCTTATTTTCCTCCTTTTCGCTCCGTGTTGCGACATAGATGAATATGATTGCAAGTTTCTTTCAGACGTGACGAACTGCTCAATCCACTCTCCATTGACTCCATCCATTTCCTGTGAGGAAACAACAATGACACACCCGTGTATGTCATAGGATGGAATAACACCTGTTTCCCAAAGCAGCACGTAGGTCTCTTAAAGTAGAATTTAAGAGCTTTGTTAGAGCTGTCTGGTCCAAAGGTGCTGAAACTTTGGTTAATATATCTAGAAGTTTGTCTTCTCAAAAGGAAAAAAAAAAATCTGGAAACACAGACAAACAAGGAAATTGTCGATGCACAGAAAGTTATAGTTCACTAAATAAAATTAAATTATGTAATTATGTAATGTAATTAAATTAATAATTCACTAAAAAAAAAATATTATCTCATCATTTACTCACCCTCGTGCCATCCCAGATGTGTATGACTTTCTTGCTTCTGCAGAACACAAATACAATTTTAAAGAAGAATATTTGAGCTCTGTAGGTTAATTCAATGCACGTGAAAGGCGGCCAGAACTTTGAAGCTCCAAAAGGACATAAAGGCAGCATAAAAGTAATCCATATGACTCTATTATTTTAATCCATGTCTTCTAAAATAATACAATTGGTTTTGGGTGAGAACATACCAAAATATAATTTGGAGATCATAATTTCTAGCTCAATTACACTTCTTGGCGTCATCTAGTGCTCTGCGTTTGTGTCAAGCAGTAGGAAGTGGAATTGAGCTTGAAAGCAAGAGACTGCAATGGTGAGATGTACAGTGAAAAAGTTATATTTTGGTCTGTTCTCACCCAAAATCAGTCATGAAGACGGATTAAACCACTGGAGTTTTATGGATTAGTTTTATGCTGCCTTTATTTGCTTTTTGGAGCTTGAAAGTGTTGGACCTCATTCACTTGGATCTACAGAGCTGAGATATTCTTCTAAAAGTCTTCATTTGTGTACTGCAGAAGAAATTCATTCACATCTGGGATGACATGAGGGTGATTAAATGATGAGAGAATTTGCATTTTTGGATGAATTATTCCTTTAAATTTAAGTGAATTTATTTAAAGAAAAACTGA
Source organism: Moxostoma hubbsi (assembly GCA_032164185.1). Taxonomy (NCBI): domain Eukaryota; kingdom Metazoa; phylum Chordata; class Actinopteri; order Cypriniformes; family Catostomidae; genus Moxostoma; species Moxostoma hubbsi. Next base: position 20,227,028 of record JAVLUX010000025.1, read on the forward strand.
TGGCTTTTGTAAGATAGGGCTTCAGATGAATTGATGCTCAGCTTCTTAAAGATTATTAAGAGTGATGCAAGAAATGCATGTGACATCCCAGTTTCATGAAAATTCGTACATATTTTACGAGTTGGCTATTTTGTATGATTTCGTATGAGTTTGTTCATATAAATTTGTACGATTTCATCATGTGCAAATTCCCAGATGTGTAATGTGGAAGTAAGCGCAAGTTTCACACACAAGGTGTTAAGGACTTACTTAATATTAATCTTATGCCCTAACCCAAACCCCTTATTTAAACTTAAACATTCAGTAGAGTGTATAAACATGATAGGAAGCTGTTGTGTGTGACAGAAGCAAGTAAATGTCACATATTAGATAGAAACAATGTCCAGCGATGTTATTGTCTGTAGTGAAAGTCGTAGTAATTCAAACGAATGCAGTCGCACAATATCATACAAATTAGTCAAAGGGTGTCATTGCACACTCTGTGCACTCTTGCACACTCACATTCTAATCTCCTTTGTTAACCATATTTTAATTATTTATCAAGGTCTATTTATTTAAGTTATATACTGCAGGGTCACATTAGTCACGTGTGTACCTTAAGAAATCTGTTTAATAAGAACATATCTTATTGTATGCTTATCAAAGGCCTATTGTATATAACATTTTACAGAATTATAGTTCATTTACAAACGTTTTTATGTACAATTTACTTGCCACAGAGATTAAGTACTACTTAAGGGCTACTGCTTCTACTTAGTTCTTCGGGAAACCCTGTCTAAGATATGTTGAAATAAAAAGCAACCAGCACTGGATAGATTACTTCTTAATTGTAATCTGGTACTGAATACAAATTACATGACAAAATTGTCGTCAGCAATGCAATCTTTTGGATTACATTTTCAGGTAATCTAATTTTAATGCTTTGGATTACTTCTGACATAATTCTGGTATAGTTATTGTCATATGCATTTGAGTAGGATTTGTTGGTACCATTTTGACAATGTTGCTTAAATGCATTCAAGAAAACATACTTATTGTATAAAAATATGAGAATTTATATATTTTTTGGTGCGTGTGTTTTATTCGCTATTTGTCTGATCCTGAGTGAAATAAAAAAAGTCACTTAAAATGTTCTTACTCCAGCAATTCTGGCATTACAAATGCAATCATTGTGTCTCAAAAGTTGTCACAAAAGCAAAATCACATACATGTGCATTTTGAAGCTGAGTACAAAAGCAATTTGAAAAATAAAAACTAACCTTACCTTAATAGTGCAAGTGGTTCAGCATTTATTTGTTGTATTACCGCTCCATCTTCCTTGTCAAAAACAATCAAAGACTTGCTGAACATACTGTACATCAGCTGTTTTAGGCTGATTTAGAATTTAAAATGTAATAAAAAAAAAGGATTTGACTTTTTATGGATTATGTGATTACATATTAATCAGGCCTTTGCCTGATTAATATGTAATCACATAATACTTAAAAAGTAAATGTAATCTGATCATAAGAGCAAGGCGGGGTGTGAAAGTGCGAGCACGAGGTGATCATCTGTGTCACTTGACTGCAATCGGGTCCTTGAATAATGTATAACGTGTGATTAAGGGTAGCTAGTGGAGTTTTGGTGTCCCCCTAAGGTAAGATGGTCCCCACCTAGAGAGTTGGTGCCTTACACAGACTGCATAATATGCGTATTGGGAGCGGCGGTATTGAAGTAAAAATACTTTATCCTGTCCCAGCCTAACATGCTGAGACAAATACTGTATTTGTAAGTTAACCATTTGTAGGTTGATTTCCCCATAAAATGTAAACACTTGGACCTGTGGTAACAAAACATAGCCCAGTGGTTTAAGAATCACGACCAGCCAAGCCAACGTCCCTTTAAGTCAAGTCTGGTCACTCAGTGGCCATGTTTATAACGGCTCCGGGCCGCAGTATAGCCGTATTTACTTGAATGGAGAAAGTCTAAAATGTTCAAAATGGTTGGTCAATATTATTAGACGAGCAAATAACAAACTTTAAACCAGCTATAAAATCTGACAACAATCAAATTAACAATTGTGCTTCTTTAGCTCAGAACATACTAAAAATGCTATTTTTTAGGTTGGTCCAACTAGTTTTATTCAAACTAATAAAAAAAATTTTGGTTTAATTTGGTTTGTTTTTTTTAGCTCTTGTTTAGTGCAACTAGTGCCACAAAAATGACAAACAACACCTTTAAAGGAATATTCTAGGTTCAATACTAGTTAAGATCAACTAACGTAATTTGTGACTACCACAAATATTTATTTTGATTTGTCCCTCTTTTTCGAGGAAAAGAACCAAAATCGGGGTTATAGTGAGCACGTGCAATAGAAGTGAATGGGGTCAAATCATCAGTGCTGTTGATTGATCTTAACTTATATTGAACCCAGAATATTCTTTTAGTGTATCACAAAAGTTATTCTGTTTTTACAATACTGGGAAAGACATTACATATTGGTTCCTTACAATAGAAAACAAATGGAAGTTTTGAAAGATGAGGGAAAAGTCTGAGCATATTGTAATATGTTTGGTATTATAATAATTATCTCAAAGAGCCAAGGTGTTTAGGATTACAAAATTACTCCAGTGTAGGGCTATAAGAAATAAAAAGAGCTTGTGCAAACATTGCAATGCATTATTTATTGATGTGTACTTTACACTGCAAGGGTTTTATTCTCCTGGGAAGAGTGTGCCCAAGCAAACAAATAGACTTACATTAGCTGCATATATCTTCTGACTTTATCTGTCTCTATTTTTTCTCTTTCACTCTGCAAATACCAAGCTTATGCCCCTTTGTTGGAGGGACAATACAAACCTCAAAGACTCTTATTACTGCAGAATTAGAATTGACATGAACTGAGATGAATAAAATAAAGTTTGAATAAAAAAAAAAAAAAAAAAAAAGCTCTGTGAATGATTGTCCATGGATCTTGGTCAGCAAAATCAATTCAAACCATGTCATAAGTTTTAGACTGGATCTCTTTTCATTTATGTCTGAGATTTGTTTGATGCTCCCCTGGTCAAAATGTATGCTGCTGTGAATAGTTAAGTGAGTAGAAGATGAACAGATCTCCAAAAGGAATCCAGTTAAAGATGAAACATTCTTTTCAACATTTTAAGCAATATTAGTATATTATTTTTAATTTGTACAATTTTAGAGTGAAAAAAGGAAAGTAGCACCATGCAAAAGTTTGGACACCCCAAGGTCTCAGACCTTAATTAGCTTGTTAGGGCTATGGCTTGTTCACAATTATCATTTGAAAAGGCCAGGTGATGCAAATTTCAAAGCTTTACATATACTCTGAATCCTCAAACCTTGTCCCAACAATCAGCAGCCATGGGCTCCTCTAAGCAGCTGCCTAGCACTCTGAAAATTAAAATAATTGATGCCCACAAAGCAGAAGAAGGCTATAAGATAGCAAAGTGTTTTCAGGTAGCCGTTTCCTCAGTTTGTAATGTAATTAAGAAATGGCAGTTAACATGAATGGTGGAGTTCAAGTTGAGGTCTGGAAGACCAAGAAAACTTTCAGAGAGAACTGCTCGTAGAATTGCTAGAAAGGCAAAACAAATCACCTGTTTAACTGGAATAGACCTTGAGGAAGAAGACCTACGACAGAAGACTCTGTCGTAGTGGTGCACTGTTACTACTGTGCAGCGACACCTGCACAAATATGACCTTAATGGAAGAATCATGAGAAGAAAGCCTTTCCAGCATCCTCACAAGAAATTTCAGTGTCAGAAGTTTGCAAATGAACATCTAAACAAGCCTGATACATTTAGAAAGTTAAAATCTAACTTTTTGGCCACAATGTAGGCAAGGTATGTTTGGAGAAAAAAGGGAGCAGAATTTCATGAAGAGAACACCTCTCCAACGATTAAGCACAGGGGTGGATCGATCATGCTTTGGGCTTGTGTTGATGCCAGTGGCTCAGGGGAACATTTCACTGGTAGAGGGAAGAATGGATTAAAATAAATACCAGCAAATTCTGGAAGCAAACATCACACCATCTATAAAAAAAAAAGCTGAAGATGAAGAGGATTACTTCAACAGGATATTGATCCTAAACACAAATCAAAATCCACAATGGACGACCTCAAGAGGAGCAAGCTGAAGGTTTTGCCATGGCATTCCCTCACATTCCCCTGACCTAAACATCATCGAAAATACGTGGATAGACCTCAAAAGAGCAGTGCATGCAAGACGGCCCAAGAATCTCACAGAACTAGAAGCCATTTGCAAGGAAGAATGGGCAAAAATCCCCCAAACAAGAATTGAATGACATTTAGCTGGCTACAAAAAGCTTTTACAAGCTGGGATACTTGCCAGGGGGTGTTACTAAGTACTGATCATGCAGGGTGCCCAAACTTTTACTTCTGGCACTTTTCCTTTTTTGTTATTTTGAAACTGTAAAATTTCTTAAAATATTAAAGAAATGTGTCATCTTTAACTTTATGCCTTTTGGAAATCAGGCCATCTTTTGCTCACTTAGCTATTCACAGCACCAGAAATTTTGATCAGGGGTGCCCAAACTTTTGCATGAAACTGTATATTATAAAAGAGTTAGTTCTGTTGATCCTCAAATAACTGACAAGCATTCCAATTGTACTGATATTACTTTATCAGCACTGTGTGCTCATTCATGGCTGTTACTACAATCACTTATTCATAGATATTCAGAAATCATATTAAAAATATGAATTTGCTGTATTTTAAGCTATTTCTTATCTGTATGATATTCCTAATTTCAGAGCAGAAAATCCAGATGTGATAAATGGACACGTTTATAAAGAGCATTACAGTTTGTGTGATGGCATCAAGATCCCTTTTTTTAAGAACTGATGTTGTTCATATTAAAGGAGAAGCCCCTATGTCACATAGGGGAAAGTAAAGGGTTTGAATCTCATCTTGTGCTTTATTCCATTCGTCTCAGAGGATTTGGAATAATGTGTTTTAGCTGTCCAATTTACAGTATCGCCTGGACAAAATCCCAGAGCTGCCACTCCTCATTGTCCTTTCAAATGAATCCCATCTCCACAACCAGACCCATACGCGGACCCATACATCGCTGGCTTTCATTCATAATTGGTTTTTAAGCAGTTGGTCATATCAAGCAAGATATTTCAATGGAACGATGTGTTGTGAGATGGGGAAAAAATACCTAAGCTGATTGAAACTACTTTGACGTGATGTTCATTGGCAGATGCGGTAATGGTATAATTATTTTATCACTGACTTGCATTGTGGATTAGAATCTTCACACGAGAGCGAGAAGTTTATTCCTATCTCTCACAATGATTATTTGAGCAGTGGTTCAATCACATTCTTCAATGTGTAAATACATTTGGTGTGAGACTGAATTTGGTCACAGACAGGAGCATCTCATTTACCTTCTTTTCTCTCTCTCTAACCTTTCCAATGGCAAAAACTTCAGACGAAGCTTGATCGTCTAACCTGTGGAGGCAGTGTTTTGAAGCTCTTAACAGCTCTGTGATGTCACCAAATAGGGGCTAGTTCTCACAATTTTATTCCTGTGAATATTTGTCAGAGTAGTACACAAAAAAAAGTCAATTTATGTATAGGCACAAACCTTAAAGTCTTAGCTACAACAAAAAAAAGAAAAGAAAAAGATATTCAATATCTCCATCATTATCACCCAGGGCAAAAAATACAATTCATTGAACATATGTTGTCCTTTTGTGACAACATGCCCTAAAAGTGTGTTTCACACTACGGTTGATTACATTAATTAGCAATTGTCCTGTACAACCCTTTAAAATGTAGCCTTTTTTGCATTCAGGCATAATTTTAAATAACATCTACAACTGCATTACTGGCCCATATTTTGCATTTTCTATAGATTGTAGAGGTGTATTTATACTTTTTGAAGTCACCATTAAAAATTATGCATGAGATTGAATTTCAGAAAAGAGTGTACTTGTCACGATTCACTGTTGTCTGCCCTGTGTTCTCCCCTGGCATTTGTTCCCCATGGACTACACTTCCCATAATTCCCTGCCCTCATCACTGCCAGCTGTCTCCTATTGTTCTCGCCTGTGTTTAATTGTCCTTGTGTATTTAAAGCCCTGTTTGTTTGCTCACCGGTTGGCAGTTGTTAATGTATGTTCTTGAATGTGTTTGACCTACCGTGTTCTGCCCGTGCCCTTTGTGGATGTTTTCTCTTGTTTATGTTTTGTTTCCCATCGTGGATGTTTTATTTTGTTCCTGTGTTTACCAGTTGTTTGTTTTTTGTTAATTTTCATTAAAATCCTTCGCTGCATCTAGATCCAGCTCCCTTGACTTTTTCCCTGCATTACAGAACAAAACAAACAGGGCTTTAAGTACACAAGGACAATTAAACACAGGTGAGAACAATAGGAGACAGCTGGCAGTGATGAGGGCAGGGAATTATGGGAAGTGTAGTCCATGGGGAACAGATGCCAGGGGAGAGCACTTGGCAGACAACAGTGAATCGTGACATACAGTGATGAGGGCAGGGAATTATGGGAAGTGTAGTCCATGGGGAACAGATGCCAGGGGAGAACACAGGGCAGACAACAGTGAATCGTGACATACAGTGATGAGGGCAGGGAATTATGGGAAGTGTAGTCCATGGGGAACAGATGCCAGGGGAGAACACAGGGCAGACAACAGTGGATTGTGACAGTAGTCGACTAAATGTGTGATATTAAACATAATCTAGTCAAAATGTATTTTTCTTTGAGGCTAATTTATTTTCATGTTTACGTACATGCCAGTACATTGAAAACACAAAAAAATGAACAAAGAACAATATTCTAAGTATGCCTGAGGATGATAGCTGAACAAAACCTGGTAAAAGTGTTACAACATTCTCTTACATGAATTAGGTATTTATGATGTTATTATTTGTGTTGTGATGTGACCTCTCCACTGGTTGTGTTCAGTTTTGTGTGTGTTCCCACCTATGTAGCTGGCAGATACACTACCATTCAAAAGTTTGGGGTCACATTGAAATGTCCTTATTTTTGAAGGAAAAGCACTGTACTTTTCAATGAAGACAACTTTAAACTAGTCTTAACTTTGAAGAAATACACTCTATACATTGCTAATGTGGTAAATGACTATTCTAGCTGCAAATGTCTGGTTTTTGGTGCAATATGTACATAGGTGTATAGAGGCCCATTTCCAGCAACTATCACTCCAGTGTTCTAATGGTACAATGTGTTTGCTCATTGGCTCAGAAGGCTAATTGATGATTAGAAAACCCTTGTGCAATCATGTTCACACATCTGAAAACAGTTTAGGTCGTTACAGAAGCTACAAAACTGACCTTCCTTTGAGCAGATTGAGTTTCTGGAGCATCACATTTGTGGGGTCAATTAAACGCTCAAAATGGCCAGAAAAAGAGAACTTTCATCTGAAACTCGACAGTCTATTCTTGTCCTTAGAAATGAAGGCTATTCCATGCGAGACATTGCTAAGAAATTGAAGATTTCCTACAACGGTGTGTACTACTCCCTTCAGAGGACAGCACAAACAGGCTCTAACCAGAGTAGAAAAAGAAGTGGGAGGCCGCGTTGCACAACTGAGCAAGAAGATAAGTACATTAGAGTCTCTAGTTTGAGAAACAGACGCCTCACAGGTCCCCAACTGGCATCTTCATTAAATAGTACCCGCAAAACACCAGTGTCAACATGTACAGTGAAGAGGCGGCTGCGGGATTCTGGGCTTCAGGGCAGAGTGGCAAAGAAAAAGCCATATCTGAGACTGGCCAATAAAAGAAAAAGATTAAGATGGGCAAAAGAACACAGACATTGGACAGAGGAAGACTGGAAAAAAGTGTTGTGGACAGATGAATCCAAGTTTGAGGTGTTTGGATCACAAAGAAGAACGTTTGTGAGACGCAGAACAAATGAAAAGATGCTGGAAGAATGCCTGACGCCATCTGTTAAGCATGGTGGAGGTAATATAATGGTCTGGGGTTGCTTTGGTGCTGGTAAGGTGGGAGATTTGTACAGGGTAAAAGGGATTCTGAATAAGGAAGGCTATCACTCCATTTTGCAATGCCATGCCATACCCAGTGGACAGCGCTTGATTGGAGCCAATTTCATCCTACAACAGGACAATGACCCTAAACACCCCTCCAAATTGTGCAAGAACTATTTAGAGCAGAAGCAGGCAGCTGGTATTCTATCGGTAATGGAGTGGCCAGCGCAGTCACCAGATCTGAACCCCATTGAGCTGTTGTGGGAGCAGCTTGACCGTATGGTACGCAAGAAGTGCCCATCCAACCAATCCAACTTGTGGGAGCTGCTTCTGGAAGCGTGGGGTGCAATTTCTCCAGATTACCTCAACAAATTAACAGCTAGAATGCCAAAGGTCTGCAATGCTGTAATTGCTGCAAATGGAGGATTCTTTGACGAAAGCAAAGTTTGATGTAAAAAAAATCTTATTTCAAATACAAATCATTATTTCTAGCCTTGTCAATGTCTTGACTCTATTTTCTATTCATTTCACAACGTATGGTGGTGAATAAGTGTGACTTTTCAGGAAAACACAAAATTGTTTGGGTGACCCCAAACTTTTGAACGGTAGTGTATATCAGAAGCCTGCTATGTGCTTCATGTCAAAGATATGTTGCTGAGAGCACTGAGCAAAAGCCGGCTCCTGAAAAACTCCCAGTGACAACCTTCCATGGGTTTCCACCAGATTTCACTCTGTTTTCATCATACACCAAATTTTACTCAGAGATTGTAATTGTTGAAAGGATTGTAATTTTATGGTTGAAAGATTAGAAGATGGGGTCAGTCAGACGCATGAATTGAGTCATTTCTAAGTACAATGTAATCATATTTTCAACATAACATGAGTGTAACTGGTATTACAAACACGCCTTTGCTTCAATTAATAGTCAAATCAGATTTTTCTGATTGACACCCCATGGTGTGTTGACATTCAATGGTGTGTTACAGTGTGCATCAGATATTGAATTCAGGATTTATTCTCTTCCCTTTCTTTTCTGTAATTTGGCTGGTAGGAATCCATAGGAAAGCTTTTTAGGAATCTTTCTGCTTGTCATTATTGATATAAATGCATACAGTATGTAAAGAATCCAAAACAGAATGGAAATGTACCCTCTAAATACATATAAATAACAAGTTTTTCATGCAGTCCGTTAGATATGATGGTTTTAGTCTTCTCTGTAAAAATGCATGTCAGCCTGATGAAAAGTGACATGCATGTACTGGATATAAGGGATACGCATTAGTTTCTGATGGCCAGCTTGAGTATATCTAACACATCTTACTGATGACTGCTGCTATTGCATGCTATATTTGTACATTTAATTTGTTCATTTCAAACATTTGTTCAACTTTTGGGAGCTTTCTTGGACCCACACAAGTAGGACTTATGTAGTTCGAAATATTTCATATTGTAACGTCTTTTATTGCGCTTGAAATATATTGAAAATATATTTTAATGTAATAAGAATATATTAAAGTATAATGTTTGATGTCATTAATTGCAACTTAATATCAGTTGTACTTCAACTTCAGTGCAAATAAGCATGTGATTTTAAAACATTATCCATATTGCATTTGAAATATATTTTTATTATTACCTTGAATGTCCTTGAATATAAACTATAATGCTTCCTGTTTACAGTTGAAGTGCTACTAAATATGTACTTCAAAAACACAATCTAATACATTTAAAATATCTTTATTAATATACTACAATGTAAATGCATTGTATTTACATACATAAATGTGCATTTATATTAAATATTTACATCAGCAACATGTGCTATGAATTGAGCTAATGGAGATTCACTTTGTAAATACATTTTTGACTTGTAGTGCCATTTTTGTTATACATAAAAAAAAAGTGTCCAGGTCAAAGTAAAAAAAAAAAATTAACAAATTGAATACTATTTGAGTCTGCGTGTTTGTGTTTAGCTTTTCTCCATAGGCATTACAAAATATTCAATCAAGATTTTTAATCCTTACAAACCAACCAACTCGCAAAATTGTAAAATCACAACATTGCAATATTTGGTTTGAATAAAAATAAGCATTTGAAAATCTGAAAAAAGACAAACATACAAGTCTGTGTACTTATGAAGGAATCAATTAACTACTTATCCCATGTTATAAAGGATGTCATCAAATCATTCTGTGATTTTGTGTATAGTAATAAATTTTCTTTCTGATTTATTATTATTATTAACACTACAACATCCTGTATTGACTAACTTTATGTAGGAAGCTAGGTCGATTAACATTTTATAACGATACCTAGCTATAAACAGTAACTTCTGATTTGTGGATCTCACTTTAGTTCAGTGGGTAATGTACTTTTCTGGGAATTTGGAAATTAAACACACACACACACACACACAAATCAATTTGAAATCACAGTGAATTGTCTTCTACAGAAAAAATATGCCTGTGCTTATAAGCTCAGCATTCAAGAGAGCTTCTTTGAGTTACTCACGTGGCTTGTTCATTGTGGACTACTTTTCTGGGTAAGATAAGGTCAACTATCAAAAATAAATAAGAACATTTACTCTGACTGACTAAACATTTTTAATCTCAAATATTTCCATTGCAATCAGATAAAAAAATTAAATAATTTTACCTTTGGGATTAAATTGATTTCTCATAGGTTTCACTTTTTCATTCATTAATTTTTCTTTACATTAATTTTTTCCTAAAGCACCGTGAGATACTTCAGTGAAAGGTGCTCTATAAATGAAAGATTAGTTGTTGGGAGCTGGCTGCGAATGTTAAAATAACATTTTGAAACATGTATAAAAGTTGACTCTATGCTTTTACATCCTAACTGTGTTTATGGCAATGATATGTTTTAAAGTTAAACCAGTTCAATGTGTTACACTATTAAGCTGTGCCATATAAAGTGTGGCATTGCCAAGATTCAGACCTACGATATTTGGACTGAGCACCAGAAATTCTAAATATGGCAAACGAATCTTGGAAAAACAGCTTTATTTTCCCATACAGACTTCCCACAATAAGTGACTTTTGTTCAAACCAGCTCCATCAGATCATTCTTTCTTTGTCCATTACAATTCTTGAGTGGCGATTACAGAAAGAGGTGCCAATAATATTCAGAGCACTAGAAAACTGGTGTCCTGTAGTAGGTCTCAGAAAGCACTGCACTAAGAGGTAAATATCTGTAAGGTCTGCGTCTTCATATGTATTCAATATCTTCAGGTATGTCATGACAACATTGTCAAAATATGTTTTATCAATCAATAATGCCATAGCTCTGTAACACAAGCACACAACATTCTGCTGAATAGACCTATATACTACTTAGTAGTGCAATATTCATACCCTCTACTCAGAGTGTTTTAACCCAATAATAATTCAGTCCTTCAGCTGTAAATGCCCATTGTTCTCAGATGTTGTTTATTCCCATTCCTTTAACCGATAACAGACTGCTATCTGGAAGAAATGCAATGTTCTCCAAAAGTCTCCCCAACTGCTGTTGTTACAGTTGACAGTATGTGTAACTAAAGTTTAAAACACTGAAAGAACACTTTATTGAGGAAAAAGAAACCATTGGAGGGAACATGTGTGCTGCCGTGGACGTTTGTGAGGGATGACTTTCACTGGACCAGGAAGGATAAAAAACAAAACATAAAACCCATATCAGGCCCATTATGTACTCCAAAAAATCAACAGGGCTCTTGTGTAATAAATTGTGGACTTTACCCTTGCATTTTCATGTTTATATAATTGATTAAACAAACCTAACCAATGTCAAACAAGGGTGGTGAAATTTCCTGTAAATCAGGTCACAAATGCACCATCACGTGTTTAAAGGTCATGTTAGGTTACAATTAAAACTCCAGCATTACTGACAGACAGTAGTGAAGACTAAACTGAAGCTGGTTAGTAGTATTACAGAACATAAAGTGTTTGTAGCGAGTTTCATCATCATTTTGCAAGGTTTTAAGTTTCTTTTTATTGTTTTACAGCCAACACACAAAAGAAGTCTTAGTCAAGAAGAGCGGGGTATGTCTTCACAACATGTATTTTCAAATAGTCAAATGTCAGTAGAGAGTGTCTTGATATTCTGTATGTATTGCTCACCAGGTCATGGAGATTCATCAATCTACTGTGATTCTGCTCCTGGTCTTGTGTGTCTCATTGTCCACTTATGGTCAACCTGAAGATGTAAAGGTACGTTACAGGAATTTCCTCAATCAGCATGTGTTTGGCAAAATGACTGAGAACAGATGTGACAGTGAGATCCGCAGCAGAGCAATCTCGAGAGGCCAAACTGACAACGAATGCAAAGATGTTAACAGCTTTATTCTAGCAAATAAAAAACATGTTAACACAGTTTGTAAAAAAGGAGGAACTCCAAGCGGAAGATTTTATGAGAGCAACCAGCCTTTTCCTGTCATAACGTGTACATTACTGAGAGGGGAGAGACACCCAAATTGTGAATACAGAGGTAAAAAGTCTACCCGTTACATTGTTGTGGCGTGTGACCAAGGATGGCCGACACATTATGAGGAAGGCTTGATTGTGCCTGGTTGATGATAGATATCAGGCTGAATACAGCCTTTCATAGCTTCATTTTGTTGTACTTTTTTTTTTTCCTACTCTTTTTTTTTAGTTCTAATTTTCTGTATTTCTTTTCAACTGGAAACATGTATTCTGGGTGTTAGAGCAAGCGTTAACAATTTTGACCCTTTATAATAATAAAAAATGGTGTACTTGAGACATGAAAATGAAAATGAGACATGTGTGATGAGGAAAAAATAAACACTTGTGAACAAAATGTTTTTATAATGAGACATTTTCAATCAAGCTGCAATTTTATAAAAGCATGCAAAAAGTATACAAATATAATTTAATTATTTGTATTTTTGATGCAAATACTGTTTGCTATGCTATTACCCTTAGAAAGAGAAATGTGTCATTATTATAAAAAAAAAATCTTTAAAATGTCATTCCCACCACTGAATGCTATTAAACACAATCCATTTGAGTTTGAGATGTGGTGAATATTACACTATGCAAATAAATACAAAGTTGGGTATTATTAGTAGACAAATTCAATTAACTAGTGGGGTGTAGTTGTTAATTCTAGTGATGTTTTCTTTAACAGTGTATTCGTAAGCTATGGTAAAGTGTAGCATTCTTCTATTAATTTCTTTCTGTGATGTGCTTTGCGCATGCGTGCCTTTAAAAAGAGGGAGAATGAGGTTAAAATGTATACAAACATATATTGTTCCTTGACTCTCAATAAAAATGGCTCTAGTAGCTGCACACTTGTCTTCTTTATTTTCTTACATCTCAAAGCAGCTGTGAGTTCTTCAGGCTGACTGCACTTGATGATGACATCACTGCAATTATTGTGTGTAGCATTTTTCTTGTAATGGAATTTCCCAAGTTGTGTGCTTGTTCTATTGTTGAGACTCATCTAATTTGTTTATTTTAGAAAATCCAGTAAAATTATATTTGTTTATATTAACCCTTCAAGCTCTAAATGTGTTTTTAAAGATTTCCTGTTTCTTACTCCTCCTATTGGCCATATGTAACATTGTGCTTTGTGTGGATTGTCTAATTATGTATGCATCTGATTACATTGAGTTTTAAGATAATCACCTCCTCTAAATAATGGTATGTGATATTTTCTGTTCCGTATTTTTTCGTGAAGTTATAAGTGAAAACAACAACATATATAAGCAACACCAACATAATTGTCAAACACATATACTTGCATGTATTAGAAAGTAGAGCTTCTAACCAGGGGTGGGTTTACGATTTCTGAAGCCCCAAGCAACCGACTAAGCTGGGGTCACATTTTGAAACTTTTAGCTTAAAAAAATTACATACAATTTATTTTAAATCATTATTTTAAATTCATCCTATCAACCATTGTAGCCAAATACATTCAAAATGTTTAATGAAATAAAAATCTAATTAAAGTTATTTAATGCATGTTTTCCAGTTTTTCCACAATACAGTAACAATAAAAAAAAAAGCTATTTTTACCTACATAAATTTATACAAAACAATTTTTTGAACAGGGTGTGCAAAACCTACTACTTCACCCAGTAACATATTGGAATTCAATTGTTATTTATACATTTTATAACCCAAAAAGTATTTATTGTTGTCCAGTTTGTCATTATAATATGATATGCTATTATTATTACTTTCAGGATTTGTTGTATACAATAGTAATATATTCCTGTCTTATTTACTTTACTTTCACCTGGAGCTTATATTCTGACGCTGAGGCTGTATTTTCTGTAAGCATTGTAGGCAACATTCATAACCGTAGCAGTAAACATACAAGGCACAGCAGCTCCTCAGTACACTATAGCAGAAGGGAAAAAACATTGCCGTTAATGAAGTGCTGAAACGTTGCTTGGTGCAGAATAATCTGGATTAAAGTTAAGCATTGTAACAGTCCCCTCTTTGCAACCTGGACTTGTTCAGAACTTTAAATCTTTGTGACACCTGCGCTAAAAAAAAACAAAAAAACAATCTAGACACAGTTCAACTACTGAAACAGAACGCTGGTATCTTGACATGCATTTTTGAAACCTGAAGCTCTTATTAACTTGACACAATGTCTAAAAATGTGCCAGTCCTCTGTGAGACACTGGCGAAACAGCGAGACGCGGTGCAGCATGTACAGATGTTCTTCCAGCGCATGTTTACACTGGAAAACAATCAGAGGTGTAGTGGTAAAAAAAGAGGTGGGTAAACTATAAATTCTGGTGGACCACGACGTGGTCACCCGGTAAGATGGGCCACTGCCTACCGGTGTATGTGTATCCTGATGACATCGCTATAGGCTATCATTTGATGGTACTTCCAAGGGTATCACTGGTTGTTCCCTCATCATAGGTCACACAATCACTATTCAATTCATACATTCATTTAAGTTCTTGTTAAAGAGACTCAAGAAGGAATAATATGGTTGAAATCTATAAAGTTTACTAAATGACAAAACAGAGAGAACTAAAATATTTAAGAGAGATAGAGAGGGAGGCTTATATCCAGGACTTCCAATGCAATGCACTTGTATTGATTAGGGATTTGGGATTATTTTCATAGTCGATTAATCTGTTGAATATTTTCTTGATTAATCGATTAGTTGTTTGGTCTATAATAAGTCATGAAAAATGTGGATCAGTTTTTCCCAAAAGCCCAGGATGATGACGTCCTCAAATGTCTCGTTTTGTCCACAACTCACATTTAACAAGCTGGAATCAAAGAATTTTTTACTTTTGTCTTAATCGATTATCAAAATAGTTGTCGATTACAGTTTTTTTCCAATTGCTAATGTAGCAGGTGCAGATTAACGACAGAAGGATGAATCTGGTGCCATTATAATATGATAATGTAGTGAGTGTTCAAGCAAAGGAGAAAATGAAATAAAGTTTGAATTTGTCATGCTTGGTTTGTTCCGATCAGAGCATGCGCGGAGAGCGCATTTCTGAATATTCCGCTCCGCTCGCTCATTACGCTCAGGGTCGCTCGCTCAACCCAGAATGACCTGCTGGTTCAAAAATATGTAGAATAAGGGCTGCCTGCCTCCGACTAAAGTTTTTTTTCTAATCGACTAGTAGTTGTTCATTTTAGCCATTAGTGGACAAATCGACCCTATATTAATTTAATTACTTAAATAGGCTATACAGGATGGATGAGCGTTAACGTAGCCTAATAGAGCCGCACTCAAGCGCACGCCCGCACGCATAAAACTTGCCACAAAGAACCGGCAAAAGTAATTATTAATGTGTCAAAAATAGCAAGGAGACATTTAATTGTTTATTAATAAACTGGTGTTTTCTGTGTCGCTGCAAAGATGAAGTTGACGATGCGGACTCGCCATGAATGCCAGAGAGAAATGCACATTTGATTACATAATCAGAGAATAGCCTATTTCTTTTCGTTTTGAATAGTTTCGTTTAATAGTAAAACATTTCAAGCTTTTTATAATAGATAGCCATAGCCTATATTTCTCAAATCTGTGAGGCACAAGCTGAGTTTCAGCGCCCTCCAGTTCACGTGCAATGCAAGTGATCGCCGGCGCCTTACATTGTCTGCTATATATTTGCTTCTTATTTATTAAATAGCCTGCAGGCAGTTGGTTGATAAAACATTGATCAAAATTAAGATACAATTTATACAAAACGAAAATCTTTTACAAATATTTATTCTACAAAACAAAACTCAATGAAGTGTTCAAAAATCATATCTTATGTATACTTTGGGCTAGTGACTGATGAATCTTGATGCAGTCTGCTGCTTGCTGGCTACGCAAGAGATTGGTCAACACTGACAGTAATGCAGCGCAATATGAAAGACTTCGTCTTAGGTTTAACAACCTATGAAACTAATAATGAACAATATAAAACTAAAACGGCATAAGCTTAATTTAAAATGGCTTAGGAACTGTAGGCTATTTAGAGGAGGATAAACGCAATTTAGAGGTGGATAAACGCACTTTGGAGGTGGGTAAACGCTATTTCCGAATTTTAGGAGGTGCGTAAACGGCGTTTACGTGCGTTTAGCCTCCACTACATCCCTGAAAACAATGAAAAAACAGAGCAGATGCAGGCAAAAACACGTTCGGTGTGAACACATCCGTTTGCGTGTATCAGTGAGTGAGAATATATATTTATATATATTTTTTCATAAATTACAAACTGGAACCCTACTAAAAAAACTCTGACCCCTGACCCCAGCAGCTTCTAATGTGAACTGCTCCAAGAGTGCTGACAATAGCATATTTGCACGTGTACCCAGAACAACATGTCACCCCTCAGCATTGTTTGTGGAGCTTTCCTACTAGGACGGGGCACCCCCCCGACATCCGGGGGCCCCACGACCCAATGGCAAAATTAGCAGGAGTAGTATGGTTAGTATGCCATTCCAAACTCATCCATTGTCTTCAGCAAGTCATGTGATCTCAACATGGCAGCCCCCATGAAGCAGCCCAGTACCATGTAAAATAAAATTACAATTCTTCCAGCCTTCTCGGCTTTGAAACTATTAATTATATATTTCTAATAGGCCTGTCAAGCGATTAAAATATTTCATCACGATTAATTGCATAATTTTTTGTAGTTGCGTGGACAAGATGGACCAGATGTATTTTTCAGTCATCCACACAAAACCTTGAACAACAGAAAATGAACACAACACAATTCAAATTTTGTACAAAATATGGTAGTTGTAAATGTATTATGACAGATATATTTGCTTCTTTTTATGGAGTTCTGACAGACATAATCTTTCCAGGATTACAGTGGAATTAAATAGCTCTGGTCATGTGACTATTTGCGCCACTCATGCAAAAATGTGTGCACTGTTATTTACAATTGACAACTCTGTGCAAAATACATCAAAAACTCCTTTTAGACCCAGTCACAATTGTAACTGGTGGGATTAAATGGGTTAATCCCACCGTTTACAATTGTGACTGTCAGTGTAGATTACCTGCAGGGTTCCAGCAATGTCTCCAACTTCTGCATTGGCTAGTGCAGTATCAAACAGAGACACTGTGACAGAAACTTTGAGACAGCAGCAGGGTTTTCATTAGTTGGTAATCAGTAGTGCCGCTCCCTATATGCATATTACGCATATTAAGTCTGCATAGGGCACCAACTCCATAGGGGGGCACCAAAAACTGCACTGGCTTCACTTACTCACACATTGACTGTGTCTCATTTGGAAGGATGCGTCCTCCAGGAAAATATAAATTAAACGAAAGAGTTACACTTCAAATAATTCCAACATTATTTTGCTGAATATAACAGATTTAAATCTAGTCTAGATATCTCATAGTGACTGTGTCTGTTCCATGAACTACCAACCACAAAATCTTCACTAAATAATTTAGAAAAATTTGATTACGGTCAAACTTGAACAAATGAATGATAAACATCATAGAAAGATAGGGCTACTAAACAAATCTCTTTTTACCAAAGCACTAATTTTAAATGAAATGATTACAGATCATAGATTGGATGTGCTCTGTTTGACTGAAACCTGGCTTAAACCAGATGAATATATTAGTTTAAATGAATCTACTCCCCCAGGTTATTGTTATAAGCATGAGCCTCATCTGAAGGGTCGAGGAGGAGGTGTTGCTACAACTGTTGTTACAGTGAATTTTTGGTGTTACTCAGAGGACAGGATATAAATGAAAGTCTTTTGAACTAATAATGCTTAATGTGACACCGTCAGATATAAATTAAAAATCTCTGTCGTCTTTTACCCTTGCTACAGTGTATAGATCACCCGGACCTTATTCTGGTTTCCTTGGTGAATTTGAAATTTTTTTTATCTTGTAGTTACTGTACACAGAGCTTTAATTGTTGGCGAATTCAACATTCACATAGATTATGAAAATGATACATTGGGAGTAGCATTTATCGATATTCTCAACTCGCTTGGAGTCAGACAAAATGTGACAGGACCAACTCATCGCCATAATAATACGCTAGATTTAATTCTGTCATATGGATTTGATGTTGATAATATAGAAATTCTGCAGCAGAGCGATGACATCTCGGATCATTACCATTGTCTCTTGTATGCTGGGATCAGCTGATGTTACTCAATCTACACCATGCTATCGTTCAGGTGGACCTATTCTTTCGAACACTAAAGATAGCTTTTCTAATAAACTTACAGATCTATCTCATACACTCTGTGAACCCCAAAGCTCAGAATAATTTGATGAAATAATCAAAATATAAATGCAGTCTTCTCTAGCACTCTTGATAGTGTCGGCCCCCCCCCCCCGTTCGATTAAAGAAAATGTAATTTTATCATCATTACATTGGCTACCTGTTAAATTTCGTATTAATTTTAAAATTCTGTTAACTACGTACAAAGCTTTGAATGGTCTAGCTCCGCAGTACTTAAGTGACCTTCTACCATGCTATATTCCATCACGTTCATTACGATCGCAAAATTCTGGCCTGTTAATAGTTCCTAGAATATCAAAATCCACAAAAGGAGGTAGATCCTTTTCGTATTTGGCTCCTAAACTATGGAATAGTCTCCCTAACACTGTTCGAGATGCCGACACACTCCCTCAGTTTAAGTGTAGACTAAAGACTCATCTATTTAGCCAGGCATACACCTAATTTATCCTTCAACCCACAATTAGGCTGCTTTTGTTTAGTCTGCCGGAACCAGAAACCAGAAACATTGATCATGATTTATAACTCTGCAATAAATTGAATGGCATCTATGCTTATATTATTTTATTTGCTTCCCTGTCTCGACTCCTATCCTGAGGTCACCAGAACCGGCTGGATCCAGCTCCATTCCTGCTTCGTGTTGGACTCCACTGCTACGTGTCACTGTGTGATGAGGACTAAATGCAGCCAGTGCCAGCCAAACATCACTTCAGTCTATTATGATGGACTTCAGAGGATGAAATGATGCCAACTCCAACCATAAGACAAGGGATACTTCATATGCCATTGTCTGAACCTTGGACTTCCTCATCGGAATTACTGGCCAGGTTGAACTGCAATGCACCTCACTGATCTCTGCCTGCATCACCTCTGTCTATTGATGAACTACGATCTTGAAATGGAATACATAGACTAACAATTGCCAACAAAATACTTCATCCACCAATTAACAAGGACAATTGCATCTATGTGAACTTCTGCAGTTAATTCAGGATGGACTTCAAAGACATTAGTCATTAATCATACATTTCATACAACAACTGTTTAAACACTGTCCCTTAACACTTACTTAGTTTAATTATTTTAAACCATGACTTGCTCTATACATAAGCAATAATGGCATTATATTCATGATGTTAGTCAGAGGGGAACTGGCCCCCACAGTGAGCCTGGTTTCTCCCAAGGTTATTTTTCTCCATTAACCAACATCTTGGAGTTTTGTGTTCCTTGCCACAGTTGCCTTCGGCTTGCTCACTGGGATTATAAATGAAATGATTATTTAATTACTTATTTTTAAAACACAATTCACAATGATGACTTATAGACATTATAGATATTACAGTTTTATTGTTAATGCCTGATCTTCTGTAAAGCTGCTTTGAAACAATGTGTGTTGTGAAATGTGCTATACAAATAAAAGTTACTTATCTTGACTTGACTTGAATGACTGATGTCACCTCCAGTGTGTGATGTCTTTTCACAACACACAACTTTAATTAGGTCACGGTATCATAACATAAACATAACAGGATGGACAATAAATTATGGGACGCACACAAAAGCTCCACTATTAGTGTTAAAATGACACATTTACCACCAAAGATGAATACATGTTAGTAAGAGAATGTAATATTTTAATATTCATTTGATTACATGGAAAGAAAATTAGAAATCCAAAGATTTAGTGTTTCTATTTGACAAAAATGTTTGACTTGCAGCTCTAAAGGCATGAGGAAATCTTGTACAATAAATTACTGTATTAATTAGTGTAATTACTGTATTTAGACATTTGATATAATGTGTGATATTGTTAATAGCCTTTATTCTTCAATTCTATTGAAAACAGTCATTTGTTGAAATTAAAAATTATAATATAGCCTACCAGGCTAACTTGAGGCTAATATAAATTGACTAACTTAAACGGGGAACTTAAAAGGCACTGAATTGTAGAATACTGATATGACTGTAATCTTAATCTCATGTCAGTGTAGCCTACATGATAAACATGTTTTTCAAAATTACAATTCATTTCACTTTATTTTATATTTTTAGTATTTTTACCTTTAAATCACTCTGTTATTCGGGTCTTTTATTTTGTAAAATAATAAAACACCATTTCCTGTTTGTGTGTGGGAGTCAAACGCTGGCTTCACGTCGCTGCTGAACGCGTATCCAGATCGATTTTAGCTGCTGCATACCTTCCAATTCACCGTAAATCACTCTTCTAGGGTTTGAGTGAAATTCAGTGGTCATATTCAGACCAGGTTCTACTGCAATTTCCCCCTTAAAGCCATTGTTAAAGCGTTTATATGTATAAAACAGGGGTGAGATTGCTGACAGCTGAATGTTAGCTAGAGCTGTTCATACAGAACAACCTGAAACATAAATAACAACAACATCCTCATCTCTATCATCCTCTCCACTTGCGGGTCACTGAACTGGTCCACTCCTGCTTTATTTGACCATGATACAGCTCAACAACCGCTGTTAAAATCCACATATATCCTGGAAAACTGCTGTGAGTGTTAAGCTTAGTTTGGTGTACATGTTATGTCCATTGTCTCGTATATTTTGGTGAATTTTCCCCTTCTTTACTCCCTTTATGGGCAATTATTTGTGAGGTAGGGTAACAGCCTTAAAATGTAATATTTGTTAGTGGCCTTTCTGAAGCAATTGGATCATAATAGTTTAGACATATTTACATGTAATGTCTTAAATGCATGTAATTTGCAAGTGACTACCAGCTTCTTTTTCAGATGCTTAATTTGTATGTTTTATTTATGTAGGACTGAGTGAAGATTTTGTGTTGGTGTTTATGTTCTAGAACAAGTGACTTTGTTACCTTGCTTAGGTGAATATCTCACTGCCCTGGACATGACGGGCCCACGGCGGAAGGTCACCAGGAATCAGAGTTTGTGGGGAGGAACGTTCAGCTCGCTCGGACATGAGGAACCCAAAGACTATATCAATGAGCTCTCACATGAGGTGCTCTGCCATATATTTAGGTCAGTGTAGCATATGTGCATCCACAACCTACCACCCATTACCACTTTTTAATGTTGGTATTTCAGTGGTGAGTCATTGTGTAATGAGCACACCAGTTCTAGAGATTTCTTGCAGCACTGTCATGGATTGACTCAAATTATAGAAATGTATACCTTAATACCGTGAAATGACTTGAATTAAAATACATAGGTACATCTCCCCACAGATACCTGCCCATGCAGGACATAATGTGTATGGAGTTTCTGTCACGTAAACTGCGGGAGGCAGTGACTCTGTACTTGCGAGTGGTAAAGGTGGTCGACCTTTGTGCCAGCCGGTGGTGGGAGTACATGCCCTCAGGTAGGCAGAATACTTCTGCTCAGTGTGAAAGTTCACTGCTGAGATTTGTTTCTGATTAAAACTGGTAATAATGTCCGTCTAAGGGCTTTTCAATTTCTTTGTAACTTTTTGAATTTATATTAAAGGTGCACTCAGTCATTTTTTTGCTAATTTCTAAACTTTTGAACCAAAATAAATATGAATAGTATAATATTATTTTTGAAAATTATGTTTAAAATGATGTACACTCAAATAAGATGAAGGCCTGGTCGCAAATAGCACACTTCATGTCGACTTGCAGTCTCGCCCCGTAAAAATCACAAGATCGTAGAGTGTCCCATTTGGCATTTCAGAGCTCAGAAGGCTGCTCATGTGTGCCTCCTTTGCCCCCTTCAGCTGAGCCATTATTGGTGTGAGCTCCACAGCGGTCTACTACCCAACAGTCCATGCTTTTTATCCTCTTGACCAATCACAGCGGGCGTGTATAGCATCACTTTTTAATCTGATGTGTATAAGTGGTTAACAACTTTGTTTTATTCAGTTTTCCAGAGATGGAATTACTCTTATTCAGTATTTATTAAATAGATTTTTTACATTCTTAAAAGTAATCTAAAGCTAAACCTTTGTTATTATTGTTCTTTCTAAAAGGATTAGAGAGTCTCTAAAATATTAAGGCATGTATTGTCCTGCACATAGCTGTAAGATTGCTTATTTATTGATATAGCAACATTTGTCTTCTGACGATATGTATACCTACAGAAGTGTGTCAGTGTAAAATATAATGATTTTTGTGATCTATGGCGGTGTGAGCCTCGTGTTCTCCCTTCTATACATTTGAATGTGGTTTAAGAACTTACCTGCTATCTAGATTTCCAAGTCATCTTATTTGTTCTTTTAAATATTGAAAAAGATGGTTTTGTTGGTGTTATATGTGCTCTTTGTTTTTCAGAGGATCTTGATTACATTGTGCAATGCTATATTATCAGTGTGTTGCTTTAAATTATTTAATAAAAACAAATATCCAAGAGATAGTGTTATTTTACCCTGTTTATACAATGTCATGACTTCTGATCATTTTTAAAACTATGTACAAGAATATTGTAATGTAAAAAAATGCATCATTATCACTTTTATATTTCTTGCACAATCATATACTTGATGAATAGCACCTCATCGGTCTGCATTCGCATATGTCACCAAAATCTGGACTCAGAGGAGGACCGCAAGGGCTAGGGCCATTTGGGACGGTGCTGAAGACTATAAAAGTGTCTTTTTCTCTGAGACTGATATGACTATTCTATATATTGTGCTTGTATGAGCGACACCATATTGAGATCATATGACCAGTAAAAACCCTCTCAATAATCCTTAGTAATTGAATGGAATAAATCAATGATGACTGACTGCACATTTTTGCAATGACTTCAGTAACTGAACATCTGTTTTTCATCTATGCCACTAGGTGTCAGCGCAAATTATAACACGTTTTACTGAATGCACCTTTAATATTAAGGATCATAATCATTAATTTGACAGTAGAACACTCACTTCTACAGACTTCTGCAAAATTTGAATGCCTGTCATTCAGAATGTTTTATATATCCCATCCAAGTTTTTTCATTAAATGTTTGGGATATTTTTGCTACTGATACATGTGTAGTACTCTCAGCTCTGTTTAACACATTTGACCATATTTAAATCTTCATGTTTTGCCATGCAATGCAAAATGTAACATTTCCAGCACATAAAATGTTAAAGTGCACAATTTCTGTGTATACTTTCAAGTTATATGTATGGAGTGGTCAATGTATATATCTAGAGAGCAGGGTGGCCGTTGGGCAATATAAAGCCTATACTTAATATACAGTATACATGATATTCTGTATATCTAAGTTTAATGATGGCAAATGAGATTGATACACAGAATTTAAATCGATAAAGTCTGGAATTGAATCCATGAAGCCATAACAAGTGACCTTAAAGCTATGTAATGAAATGCCATGTAATGTAATAGATTATTTGAACTGGTGTGTGTTTGTGTACATCTTAGGTTTCACAGACTCCAGTTTCCTCATGCTGATGAAGAAGATGCCTGATTTGGAGCAGCTGTATGGTCTTCATCCACGTTATCTAGAGAGAAGGAGGGTTAGAGGTTATGAGGCTTTCAGTATTCCTGGTGTTTTGGAGGCTCTACAGGCCTGTCCCAACCTTATTGTGAGTCCATGATATCCAAGTCAGTTAATGGAGAACATTATGTCCTCACACTCACCGTCAAAAATAATTGTGTACAAGTGTTCTTATTTATGTGCACAGAAGATTATTTTTGTGCAAGATTTCAACGATTGTTGCCATAAATTTGTTCTTTCCTTTGATACTCTGAAATAAGACTTGTTGTTAGGTATTCAAGTGTAATAGTGCAAATGTAGTATTCAATTTCTAACAGTAATATAAAAGCATTTCAGCCTTTCACATTCTGTATTTTTAAGTGTAAGATGAGTCCTAATTTTTTTCTATTTTATTTTTCCATATAAATGTATCCTAAATTCAGAAAGAAACAAAATATGTACTTTTGGATGGATAATTTCTGTATGAAAACATTTACCTAAATTTTAGGCACAATTATGTGGTATACTGTACAATAACTGTACACGCTCTTATTGCATACCATGACACAATGAGGGGGGAGTTTTCAAGTTATGCAGTTATATCATATATAGCATTCCCATCTCAATTGGTAAGACATTTATTCAGTGTGTGTATATGATTAATATAACATGTACAAAACATGTAAAAATATAACCTGTTTAATATAAGGGAGTTGTTTTACAAAGATAATTCAAATGACCTTGTATGAACTTTATCTTTGCATTAGAGAGGGGGGTACACAAAAGGATGTTGAATGTTTGAAGGGGTGTGCCACTGTAAAAAATTTGGGAACCACTGCTGTACACTAATGGGTTATTCAGCAACTCAACTCAACCAAAGGCCCCCGACTCAATTTAGTTTTCGAGCATTTTTTGAACCATTAAAGTAAATGCATAAATTATGATCAAAGGCAAAATATGAAATAACATGCATCAATATTTACTAAGGAAAAATAAAATAATGATTCTGCCACCTTTCTAAGATTTCTTTTTACATTCTTTTGCTCCAAAATAAAAGGCTTTTAATGGCATTTAATATTTTGGCTTTCATCATTATTTTTGTTTATCTTTCAGAAAAAGTACATTGGGGCGTTCAAGTGAAAACTTGTTTTGTGTATCTAAAAACGTGTTTGCCACTGCGATAGCAACAACAGAACACAGCACAGCTGCACATAAAACAGAGAACAGAACTTAATAAACATGACTTAAGAAACTGTAGTCGAAGAATTTATAAAAATCTATGCTCAGACTTATTTTTTTCTGAGAAACAAAGAGAAGGCAGGCAGCCACAGTCACACTGTGTCCTAACCTGACAGCATACGACATGCGATAATACATGTTTTCTATGGTAATCAGAGTTTTTGTCCTGACCAACAGTAACGAGCGATGGTACATTCTATCGATCACTTGTTTTCTATTTTCAGCGTCTGCGATGAACTGGCACCAGTCCAAAAACTTTCACAAAAATAAGGCTGGGCATAGAAATGCATCACTTTTTAAATAAAAGTTGTAAACACAACTTTTTTCACAATTTCTCCCTTTGTGATAAGAAAAATAAATAACGTCATATAGGGTTTTAACAACACAGGTTTGAGTAAACAATGACAGAATTTTCATTTTTGTTGAACTATCCCTTTAATCCTATTACTGTTTCTGTGTGTCATGAATCATTGGTCTCCTCTCTACATTCTACTGTTGTTGAAATGCAGAAAATATTTGTGCTCGTAGGGTGTGGAGACATCACATCTGGAGCTGGTGGAGGCGATATGGAACTACATGCCTCAGGTTCACATTCTGGGCAAGTTCAGGAACCGAAACGGGGCTTTTCCTATTCCATCTGAGAACAAACTCACCATTCCAGTTGCAGCTAAAATCCAGACTCTCCATCTTGTCGGTTGGTTTTAAATCTTCTCCAGGTTACAGACTTTTTAATATCACTACACATCCTGTCACAAACCTTTCTGCATTCTCATTCCTACAGGTGTGAATGTGCCGGAGATCCCCTGTCTGTCCATGCTCCGTCATCTGTACCTGAAATGGGTGCGCCTCACCAAGCCTCAGCCCTTTAAAGACTTTCTCTGTGTAAACTTGCGTACATTTGTCATGAGGAACTGTGCCGGTCCCACCAATTCTCTAAAGTATGTGCCTCTTGTCACCGGTCTGGCCTCCGCCCGCAACCTTGAGCAGTTGGAGCTGGTGAGGGTGCCCTTCTTAGGGGGACTGATTCAGCATGTGGTGGAGGACAGCTGGAGGTCAGGTAAGAACAACATCATGTCTGCTCATTAGGTGAGAATTATATTAAAAAGAAGTATAAGAGGAGTAAATTCTGCTGTTTGATATTGTCGAAATGTATGTTGTCTTGTTACTTTTATTGTCTTATTATCTTCATTTTTATTGTCTTGTGGCAAGTGTAGTCAAATCTCTTTGTGTTTTACAGTTTTTTTTGCTTTTTTATTTATAATTCTTTAAGCATGGTCCGTAATAAAGGATATGTCAGGACAATTAGTCATATTACTAAATGTACATGTCTTCTAGGGGGGTTTCGTAATTTGCACACAATTGTATTTGGTGCCTGTAAGAATGCACTTGAAGTCGACTTGGGCTACCTCATTATTACTGCTGCTCGCAGGTAGGTATTCAGTGGATATTCCATGCATTTTATACTTTCTCTGATTACGCAATAGAATTAAAGGTGCTGACAGAATCGGCTCTCATTGTCCAGATTGCATGAAGTTCGAATCCAGCCTTCCTTAACCAAAGATGGGGTGTTCTCTGCACTGAAGATGGCTGAACTGGAGTTCCCCCAGTTTGAGACTTTGCACATTGGATATGTTGATGAGTTCTTATTGCAGTGTAAGTCTTCACTATATAATGTGAATGATTACCTCTTGCTATCAAGAGCTTGAATAGTATAATATGAAAGTATAAATGCAGAAGTAATAACAAACAGAATGGACAGTGTGGTGTTTATGTAACTTAATTGTTTATATAACAATTGTGTATAAACATTTTAATTGCATTTATTGTTTTTAAATGTCTCTAAATATTGATATGAGCTAATTTCCTCACATTCACCACTCTCAAATTCAAGTAGCACAATTTCAAGTGAATATAAATTCCTTAAATACTGAAGTATTTAATTTTTTCTGTTAAAATGCTTTCTCCTATCCAAGCTAAAAATGCAGAGACAACTATAAGTAGGCCATTTTTAGGTAAATTTTTGGAAAACTGTCTCTGTGGCGCTATACAATTTCCTCTGTTTGTTTTGAGCGACCCATCCATACAAACACAATTACATTGACTCAACCAATTGCGGAACTTGGGGGTGGGACTATCTCATTGTTTGTCCAACAGCAGCTGTTTCAGAAAGCTGTTTTGAAAACAGTTTATTTTTGCAATTCTGTTCAGTGGCACTAGTAGCACAGAAATTACATACTTCAGTTTTAATAAAATAGCCTGCAACCCAGAAGCAAACTTCTCACTTGGCCAGTATGCTAAAGATGAAATGGCTAATATTATCCTGGCATCACCAATAGCATTTAAACCTTAGGTTGCATTCATGGGCCACAACTTGCTCGTTGTGTTTTAGAAACATGTGTTGTTTTAAACAGGTAAAATGAGCCATGCTGAGTTAGTGAAATATGGCCTTGCTGATGTGATTGAGAATCCAGGAATCATCACAGACATTGGAATGAAGGCTGTTAATGAGGTGTTTGCCTCCATCAAGTATCTTGTTATTTATAACTGTCCACATCTTCATAACCCGCACAACTGGATTACAGGTAATATTTGGGGTCAGTTCTTTTAGTCATAATGATACTGAGTTTAGGTGCCTTGTGGACTATTTTGTGGACAATATAAGTAATGTCCCGGGTATTTGGTGGTGGTTTTTATGTTGTTTTATGATGGTGTTTGTATGTCACATACACACCGTAAAATGCCTTTTATACATCGATCGGTGACTCACTGATTTGCTGCTTTTTGTTTTAGATCACTCTCGCTGGAGTCGGTTGGTGGACCTCACTTTGGTGCGCTGTCATGCTATCAAGCTGGAGTCTTTCAGTCAGTTCATCGAGATGCTTCCCAGCCTGGAATTCATCTGTCTGGACCAGATGTTTCGTGAGCCTCCTAAGGTGAGTATGGCACTGACGACCGATTGAGAAAATAAAACAATAACTTTCTTCCAGTTGTGTCTTCCCATTTATGTCTTCTGTCTAAATCTGTCATCTGTCAAATCATCAATATTAATAATCTTATGCTACTCCCAATATTTGA
The DNA here is from genome assembly GCA_032164185.1 of Moxostoma hubbsi. Classification (NCBI taxonomy): domain Eukaryota; kingdom Metazoa; phylum Chordata; class Actinopteri; order Cypriniformes; family Catostomidae; genus Moxostoma; species Moxostoma hubbsi. Next base: position 20,255,489 of record JAVLUX010000025.1, read on the forward strand.
ACTTAAAAAAATGTCTGGAAACATGAAAGTGATTTTGGCTCAAAAGACTGATAGACTTAAATGTTGTAAGGCATGTTAATGTAACTTGTATACCGCAGGGGTGTGCGCGTGTGGGACTCAGTGCAGGCACAGGTATCGGTGTATCATCTGCCCTGGTCAGCAATCAAAATTCCAACAACGAAAATGACAACAACAATAACAACAATCACCAGAACAATAACAATGCAAACATTCCACCAAATAACAATGACAATCAGGCAGAAGACGTTCCTCAACAACATCACCGAGGTGCAGAGGGTGCGTATACCACCTACATCACCATCTGACATTAACTGTCTGTTATTTGGTGCTGATCTGAAATCTAATTTGCTGACTTCATTCAGAGATTCCTGATGTAGAGGGCATGGTGGCAGAGCCTGTTCTTGTGGCTGGCAGTCCAGCAGAAGAAACCAAAAGTTCCAGCCAGACTACTAATCCTTCACCTGAGCAGGATGAGGAACAAGCAGGTCTGAAAAAAAAAACACTGTCAATTATATGATCATAGATGCAAGCTTTCAATTATCAGCCATTAGATGTCAAACGTGTTTGTTTTGATGTTAAAATACTTTCTCTTATCCCAAAAATAAAATGCAAAGAATACCATAAGTGAGCCATTTGTTGGTTGATTCCCCTGATGCTGTGAAAGCATTGCTCTGTTTGTTTGAGCATTCCAACCTGCCTGACTTGGAAACATTATCTCAAGCAAAGCCACGAGTTTGGGGCAGGAATATCTATTTGGTTGACCAGTGGCAAGGAGAGTGTTCTGGAAACCTGTTTTACACCATTCACCCCTAACTTTTTTGCTTTTTTTTATGTCCATCGTCCAGGACCTAGTGGAGTTCAGACTGCTGTGAAGAAGCAGTCAGTGGTGGTGTCAGACTCAGACAGTGAGGATGAGTACAGTCCAGTCAGAACACAGGGTGCCGCCCGCTCTCAAGGCCAGTACACTGAGACAGAAGCCCAGGAGAAGAGCAGCACAGCTGTGACTCCACATGGTAGTTAACATTCAAAACTTTCACACTGTCATTGTATCAGATCACAGTACAATACAATCCCATTCAGCATATGGAGTCATTCATTCATCTTGTCTCTGTACTTTATTTATTGTTAGACTAGGTACTTGATGTTAAACACCTTATTGTGGCTGATTTTTATTTTTTTTATAATCAAGTTAATACCAAGTGGAAAAAACTCTGCCAGTACAGTAAGACAAAATACACTTATATTAAAAATATATTTTCTGAAAAAGCCAAAAGCTTAGCTTAAATATAAATGTTCACATGAAAATTTACACAAGGTTAACTATTTCTGCTCCAAACTTCAAAACCAGTGTACACAACCACATCTTTTTCTTCCATGTTGTCATATCACCCACTGTCTGCACGTACTGTATGTATGTAACACATTAAAAGAAAGCGTTTCACCGCTGTTCAAACATTCAGTGGATCGCATTATTTATATGGACAAATGTTTTCCAACTGAATAGACAAAATATTAAATGAAACAAATTACAATAATATGCAAAGTTATCTCTTCAGTAATAAAAATCCTTTTTGAATATAACTGTATTCTTATTACAAACTATTTCAATTGTAACTGTAGTGGAATACATTTACTAATATTTTGTATTTTGATTTTGAATCCCATTGCATGCGTTCCATTACTTCCCAACCCTGTTTATAATAAAAGTCTGCTCCTCTTTGTTGCATAGGCTATAGTCGTTTTAACTCATATTACCTCAAATCTCCAACCCTCTGAAAATACATTTATTCTGCTCACTCCATCATAGCAAAATGCTGTCAGTGTGACCACGCCATCAGATGTAGAATAATACCAAACTAATTTAATCATGATGTCTGACTTATGCCGAAGATTTATAAATGTTGTTTTATATTGTGATAGGTAAAGGAAAAACGCCACTTCGTAGGCGTGGCCCACAGCCTCATGAGCTAAGCTGTGAGAAAGGCTGTCAGGTAACCAGCGAGCAGATCAAGGCTGACATGAAGGCAGCCAGTGAGACAGCTGAGCATGGGGGCAGAGATGGAAACAGTGGGGCTGGACCTGCTTCAGGCTATGCTTCTGGGAGCTGCGTTTGCTCCATTCGCTGGAGGGAGGACTCAGCCAATCAGGTGGACCAGGGTGGGGCGGGTAGGGGTGATGAAGACATGGTTAGGACGCACTGCACATGCAGCAGGTCTCGTTCTGCCTCTGAAAACAGGACTCGCAGTGGCCACAACCAGCCACCAGGGGGTGACAACTGCATGCCAGAACATCACAGCCAGGAGCAGAGAGCAGAGGGTGATGAGATGGAGGACAGCTACTCCAACACTCCATCCAGAACTCAGAGCTCATCTGAGGGCCATGCAGGCCACCAGCAAGGCCTGAGAACAGATTCATCACACAGAACCCCAACAGATGAGATCCCCAGGAGACCAGTCACTCGTGCCAGCAGCAGACTTTCCTCTGTGCCCCTGGTGTATGAGTCAGGTAAAATGAGCAGAGTAGCCACGCAGTGGGGCATTAGCACATCAATGACAAATGGAAAAAGGCACAGATGGGCAAGGGCTAAGCCTTGTGGTGTGCCATTTGTACGCAGCATAAAAGCAGATGGTGGTGTGTGATGGGGATCTGGATTACTCCACTGTAAAATATATTGCCAACATACTGCAGAATATCTTCATGTTCCAAAACCTAGTGAGCTGTCTACATAGGCAGCATTTTAAGGCATCTTAATGCTCCCAATGACAAAGCTGTTCAACAAGGTTGGCAGGTAAATTATGCTGCCTTAAATAATACCCTCTTATGGCCAAATTCTAAGGCAGCATCATGTGTGTGTAGGTAGTAAATAGCATGGCAGCTCACCAGCTTTTGGAAATGATCCTGATGTGTTTATAAAATGTATGTGAAGTGTGTAATTTTCACATCTCAGGCTTGTTTTGACTTGTACACTCAGTAGCCGCTTTTCAACCAACAAGCCAGTATGAGCCAGGGCTATTAACTGGTCAGCTGTGGCAGCAGCCTCTGGCCTTGAGCCACGAGATCAACATCAATTTGTATTCCCACCATCAGGCCAATAGCATTGCCCTTAATATGCCGCCCTGGTGCTAAGGTCACACACATTGCCCATTTCACAAGCAAGAGGGAAACTCAAGCTGAGGTATCAAACTCTGGAGTCTATCTAGCCCTCTAAATGAACAGTGATTTGTAGTGTGTCCGTAATTTTTTTACATTTTTCATGAACCTGCAATGTTGTGTGCTTGTTACATAACTTGGCAAGTTTGGCAACAATATAATATCATATCTTCATTTTGGCAGATGCCATCAATCACACATTTTTATCAGCCCAAATATTCAGAAGAGCGATTCTACATTGTTCTGTTGAGGTGAGCTTGTAGTATGAAGAATTGGGAAATGACTATCTTGGTGCTGAAACCTCTGACCTTACTCAGCGAATCTCCGCCTTTGACATTGACCCCACCTCAATCACCAATTGGCCTTTGGCCCAATGGTAATCGGTGGGCCAAAGGCACTTGACCATTAGCCCCAAGGAGGCACAATGATGCCCCGGAAGTGACAGTATGAACGCAACTAGACCTGGAACGCCCCATCACGCCCTCATTTGGCCCGATAGTGGAAATGCGGCAATTGTGTGCTAAGAGAAGGACCACCTGTAAAAACCAGACCTTTTCAAATGAATGAGCTTGATTAATAAATAACAAGGCCAGTGATGGTACAATTACATCTTAGTATATCCTAGTTGTAGAGGCATGTATAGTGCCTTGTGGACAATTTTATGTGTTTTATTTAAAACAACACAGTAGAAAAGAGTAAAGTTGTGGATGTCACATAAAACTATTGTGTCAATAAAGTAAAAATATTAAAAGTTGTCAATGTTAAGCTTGGATATTGAGATGAAATTTAGCTAAGATGATTCTGACCAACAATGGCAGGTCAGTTGTAATATGCCTCATCACGTCTTGATCTGTCCAGAGCTGCCCAAAGCAAAGCCACAGCCTGCATTGAAGAGGAAACGTATGGCAGACAAGTCCACCAGCACCAGTGACCCTGTGACTGAAGATGACCACGTGCAGGTGAGTTCATGATTTTGATTGACTCAGGTTAATGTTTCTTTAGTGTAGTTACTTAAACGGAATGATCTTATTGTTATATTATCGTACAGGTTCTAGCCCTTAAATCTAAGAATCTGGTGGGGATCACACTTACAAATTGTGGCATCACAGACCTAGTCCTTAAGGAGTGCCCCAAAATGATGTTTGTCCACGGTAAGTTTGTAGCAGGACACCTTGGCATTAACATCTGAAACTTTAGCAAAGCTCTTCAACTTTGTTTTCCATGAAAATTGCATGGAAATTTCTAAAGTGAACAAATATGAAAAGTTTTCCTGTACGTAAGAGCAATATCTAATCGATGAGATATGTTAGGCAGAGGAAAACTTGCCTGCAAGCCACAGAGTTTTCTGATTTGTGAACATGGTATTCTTATGAGTCAATGAATAATTCCCACAGTAAGCTTAACTAATAAGTTTACAAATGGGTCTGAATGATTCATTTCCTTTGGTCTTGGTCACAATGATTTTTACAAATCTGTATCCAACAAATACAAATGACTAGAAAGATTATGTAATTTTATTTTTAAAAAGTGTAAGAACGCTTCCCCAATCATATGTAATTTGTTTTTGTTTTTTGACAGCCACTCGCTGTAGGGTGCTGAAACACCTGGTTGTGGAAAGTGCGCCTATAGTGAATCGCTTTGACTACGCGCAATGTAAAAAGATGGACATTATGCAGGTACTGGATCAGATCTTGCGAATGCCCCCGGAAAGAAACCGCATCATTTACATGAGGCCCATGCAGCAGGTCAGTGCTGTCCATGTAGCAAAGAGTGAGGTTGCCATAGTAGCAATAATCAATGGATTTTAGCATAGTATTTAAGGGGCTGTTCACATAGGACATGTTATTGCATTTGTCTGCACTGTTTTGGATTTCTATTTCTGTGTAAATATACATTAAATTGACCTCTGTGACCATCACAATGCATCTTACTGCTTTTTCAGCATATCTTACATTTTTACAATTTTTAAACACATCTTGAGATTCATAGCTTTTTTGTAACTTAATATGCTTTCTGTGTGGCTTCCCACAAAGTTATGTTTGTTCACAATGTCCATTAGAAACAGTCCTCACAATTTTTACTGCTTCACGGTTGAAAACTATGCTGTTTTTACAAGTGTATGTTTTCGCTATTGATGCCATAGAGGCAGTGAACAATATTTGCCACTGATAAGTAAACACAAAAAAAAAATGCTTTTCTACAAGACATAAGGGGGTATTTGAGACATTTTTTTTATCATCTTCTGTTATTTGACTGTTCTTCTATAGATTGACTCTTTGGCTCTGGAGAAAAAGCTCTTCAGTGGTCCATACCCATACCATATTGCTATTATCCATGAGTTCAGCAACCCACCTAATGTCAGGAACAAAGTTCGTGTCCGTAGCTGGATGGACACTATTGCCAACATTAGCCAGTGAGTGAATTACTGTACTGCTACAGACATCAATACAGATGTTTATTAAGATGTTGTCTGCTGTAGACATAACACTAAACTGAGTTTCTATCAACTGGAGTGCATTAGGAGTGAGAATATTCTTTATTTTATCATGGAATATAATCGAAAATCTGTGTTGAGTTACAGTAATCTTTATTATGTGTGTATACTGTATATAAACAATAGTATATGTCTACTAATTCTTGTTTTATCACACTTGAGTTCTTAAAAATTACTCCAGCTTTCCGAATGGCTCGCCAGATACTTGTTTTGTCCACCTGATGACACGGTTTTCTTAACATGGTTGCACAATAAACAAAGCTCACTAAGTTGTGTTTTTATCCTTTGACAAGAGAACTCATCAAGTATGAATTCTTTCCGGAGGCCACACGGACAGAAGAGGATGTAAAGAAGTATCCCAACTATCCCTGGGGCCGAGACATCTACACATTAGAGGGTGAGAACGAATAACTAGCTCCATGTTGCTTTCACTTCCTCTGGATCCTCTGGAAACACAAATGTAGTTGTGTGTGAATGAGGGGGAGAGATATTTACATCTGAATTTACACTTCACAAATCCCTTACACAAAGTTAAAAAAAAAACATGAATATATGAGAAAATTTGTATCTCGCATGTTGTAGAAATCTTGCTGTAAATATTTAATAAATGCCTTTTAGTTTGAAGTTAATGCAAATGTTGTCTTGCAGTGATGTTATTTGACCTTTCTCATATTCTATATGTGCTATAGGAGTAGTAGATGGGGCACCATACTCTATGATCACAGATTTTCCATGGCTTCGTTCTTTACGCACAGCAAAGCCCAACAGTTACGCTCGATATGACTTTGAGGATGATGAAAGCAGTAAGTAATGCTCTGTGATGTCTCGCATGAAATTAAAAACCTGTTAATCTATAACAATGATTTCACTGATTGCTTGTTATTGCACGGTTGTTCAAACGTGACTACATCTTTGTCATTTTAGTGCTTTTAATACACTGTCCACAATATTTTTTTCTCATTAACCATTATCTATTAAGTTGTATCTAATATTATTTACACACATTTATGCTCCTTTCCTGCTAAAATGCAATGTCTTAAAAAAAAAATTTAAGGCCCGTGCCTTAAAGGGAAAGTTCGTGCAAAAAATTACATCGCCATAATTTGCTCACCCTGATGTAACTTTAATCCTGTATGATTTACTTTCTTCCATGCAAACAAAATTAGAAGTTTAGCAGAAACTACAAGGTGTTCTATTTACACTAAATGAAAGTGAATGTGGACATGCTGTCAGCCTTTTATTACCATGAAGTATTATAAAAGAAAGCCCATGTGACTGAAGTCTTCTTAAACATATGATTGGTTTGTGTGAGGAACAGGACAAAATTGGATCCGTTATTTGAAAATATCTTCGTAAATCTTCACCGCAGCTATCAGATCTCATTTGCGTTCATATTCAAATACGAAATGTCACAGTCATATTTTGAAAAAGAGCACAGAAGAAAGGAAGTCATTCAGGTTTGGAACAGCATAAGGGTTGTAAGTTTTTATTTCCTATTATTTTATTTAAACTATTATTTTTTTTCTATTTTTTAACCTCCTGAGACCGGAGCGTGACTGCTATGTGCTTTTTCCATTTCCCTTTTTGATTTGTAACTAGTAGCACCTCATAAACATGCAATAAAATAAAATATGCCAACAAATGTGGACAGCGGGACTACCAAGCTATAGAACAGGAGTTCTCAACGGGGACGGTACTACTCCCTAGTGGACATTTAAAGGATGCCAAGGGGTGCTGAGAACAAATTAATAGTGATGGGGGGGGGTTACAAATGGCGGTCGTTTATCAGTCATGTTAATCAAATCTGTCTTCAAATTCCTGTTTGCATTTAAATGTTTATCTGGACTCCATAATATGGGATGGTATGATTTGCACCACGGTTCATCTGATTCTTAAGTTTAGCGACGCATCTAAAGTGTCTGGTTTAGCAGCATCAAATAGACAGGTGTAGTCACAACCTCCGCTAATGCACTTGTATAGCTCTGTAGGTGGATATGGCTGAATGGTCAGAGCAGTACGAGTGCAAAGCTCTTAAAGCTCAAGCTCTTAAACTTGCAGATTTGTGAGAATCATTGAGAAGCAAGTTGTGAGACGTGGAAACCATTTAAATTCAGCACAGAATTCTACATCACTACCCTTGAATTTACTATAGTAACACTAACTGTACTTTATGCAGAAATAAATTCATAATACATATCATATCACTACTTCAGCTCTTATTAAATTTGTCATAGGCTACATTAGGAGAGAGAGAGGTAATATAATACATTTTTGAACTTTTAAATGTTTATATTTTGTATTTTTTGTTTTTACGTGTGTTTATAGCAGGCCTACTGTCTGTAATTATACAAATTTGTTTTATAGAAATCATGTTACATCTAACCACAGTAGTGAAGAACATCATGTGCTTACTAGGGTCTTGTTACAAAAAACACTGTTAAAACTATAAAGATTAATAAATTAATACATTTACATTTTTGTAAGGGCAAATCTTTTTCTTTCTTTTTTTTTTGATGAAATAGAAACATGTAAATCCTAAAAAAAAGAAATAGACTAAAATATATTCATTTGAGTGTAAGATTGTATAACTGATTTTGTTTGCCTTCAGAAATTCCAGGAGATGACTCATTTGAATCAATAAAACCTGACGAAAGGAGTTCCAACTCACTCCAGTCACACTGTTAGAATAATTTAGTCTCATAAATTAGTTGTTAACTTTTTGTAGAATCAGAAGCAGAATGAGCTTTATTGCAAAGTATGCTTACACAAACAAGGAAGCTTCCAGTGCAAGAGAATGCAACATATAGAAATATATATACACATTTACATTTAAACATATATACAGTTGAAGTCAGAAGTTTACATACACTTGAATTAAATATACTAAAAATAAAATCAATTTTGTAACCACTCCACATATTCCAAATTTGGAAACTATAGTTTTGGCATTTGGGACATCTACTTTGTGCATGACACAAGTACTTTTTCCAACAATTGTTTACAGATTGATTGTTTCATTAATTGACTATATCACAATTCCAATGGGTCAGAAGTTTACATACACTAAGTTAACTGTGCCTTTAAGCAGCTTGGAAAATTCCAGAAAATTATGTCATGCCTTTTCGCAATTAGCCAATTAGGATAATTGGAGTCAATTGGAGGTTACCTGTGGATGTATTTTAAGGCCTACTTTCAAACTCCGTGCCTTTTTGCTTAACATCTTAGGAAAATCAATAGAAATCAGCCAAGGCCTCAGAAACAATATTGTGAACCTCCACAATTCTGGTTCATCTTTAGGAGCAATTTCCAAATGGCTGACAGTACCACGTTCATCTGTACAAACAATAGTACGCAAGGATAAACACCATGGGACTGTGCAGCCATTGTTGTTGTGGAATGTTGCGGCTGATCGGTGTAAATTCTGAATCTATGTACTGTTTACCATTGTCGCATGTCTGCCAAACATGTGAGTGATCCAAACATCGTCTGCAGTCTGAAACTGAACTTTTGGTCAGATTTTAGAAGTGAATGCAACTTAACTGCATAGTAAATCTATAGGATGCTCCCTTACTCCTTAATAAGTGAGAAACGTAGCCTCCAGTGTGCTGTCTAACTGCACTGGTCTCAGAACAGTTTTGAAATGCAACTTATTTTCAAACTAACTGCATATAAAGCCTCTAAAGACCAAACAAAAATTCTCAATGTGAAAATGCATGGTAAATATAGAATTTCAAATAAAAAAATGCACTGAAGTACACATTAGTTTACTTGTGTTTAAGCAGCGAGGCATTTCACGATATATCACTCAAATTGTTTAAATGGCATATCGGATGAAGCTAGAGACTAATCTTTTGACTCAAACAGGTTTCAATGTAAAAACTTTATTAGGTTTCTTACCTGATGTAGTTTTGTTGGCATTCCTCCCAAAGACAAACTTCACTGTGATTGGCACCATGTTTTTTTTGTCACATGATACGTGTGGAAAGGTTAACCATTTAGACAGGGTCTTCTGAACTGAAATCATTAATTATGCGTTTCGTGTAACGAAGCCAAAATACAATGTCCACACATCTGTACACGGGGTGGCACAACATTAAACTATTCCCTTAATGTCAAAATTTGCAGATTTTGTTGAAAACTAATTGTTGACCACTCCTTTTTCCTCAACTCGCTCTCTGACAATTCTTTCTCTGTTTCTCAGCCACCATCTATGCGCCACGGCGTAAAGGACAGCTATCGGCTGACATCTGCATGGAAACGATCGGCGAGGAGATCTCCGAGCGGCGGCAGACATGTAAGGGTGTTTTCCAGCGCGTAGTGGTCATCTTCATCCACTACTGTGATGTTCGTGGAGAACCAGTGGACGATGACTACATCTAGAACAGTCACTGCTCAGCCAGAGGGCCTGGAGATGATGAAGGGCTCTAATTCAGCCCTCTGCCAGGCTCTGATCACCCCTGCTGCCTTCTGAATGAGAACAGAGAGGCATCTAATACAGCCTCAGTGTTGAATGCCAAGACATTTCCAGTTGCCTTTATATTGGAGACAACTTGAAACTGATCGCATTGAATCATCCATTGTTAACCATTGCTTTCATGTGTGAAGTTGATGGACTGATGAACTGTAGAATAATTGTGTCTTGTCCTTTGCTTGTGTGTCTCTTCTCGTCATGAAAGAGGAATGGCAGCCTGGTACTGACTTGCAGCACCCTTGCTGTAAAGAGGGGGTGATGGTGTCGTCAGCTGTTTGATTTGTTAACAGTTGTGCACGAGGAAAAAGACATGTAGAGCCACGACAGGTGGTAAGTGAAATCAATTGTTTGGGTTTTGGTGGAAACAGAAATAAATCCCATGGTAGATTTCTTTTTCCTGAGCTTTTTTTTATTTATATAACCCAAGCAGGGTTTTTGCCACATGGCATAATGTCTTGGCTAGGATCTATGCCTCACTGGCAATATCATCATTCTAGAGTGCTTTTTTTTTGCACCTCATACCTTTCATGCTGGTGAGAGAAGTTTTTCTTTTTTTTTGTTATATTTTATACTTGTTTTTCATCTCAATGTCCCCCAGAAGTTGGTTCATTGGTTTTGGTTATTTGATTTTCACTATTAACATTGGTGTAAATCAGTTTAACCCAGAACCTGTTGAAGAGATGTAACTGTTTCTTGACCTCTGAGAGGAACATGGCACCCTGTGGTCCTCAAAGAGCTAAAAACAAATTGTGGAAAAAAAGAGATGTGTATGAGACATAAGTGTTTTATGCAATATTTTTTAGAGCAATCTCTTTAGTTGAAACAACATTTTTATGAACCTACAGCAGTCTAGTTTTAAATCAAAAGTACAGTGCCTAACATTACCAAGCATATCCCATATTCATCTTCAGATGACTTTGACGCACACTCTTTTTCACACAAGCGCTCTCTCTACTTAGGGTGAAGCATCTTCAAAATGGCCTCGACAAATTGCAGCCATTAACCTGCATGATAATATGAGACCTGTAAAAAAGTACTTCATAGTATTACAGGTATCTGGATTTCTCATTCCTTCTTTCTTGCCTAGTCCATGTTGTAGCTAAATGTTTTGTGTGCACAAAAGAAGAAAAAGTGGGAAAACAGAACACGCAATGTGTCTTAACTGGCTGCTTGGTGCAGAATAGATTTTACCCACTTGTGTTTGTGATGAGTGGTAAGGAAAACTTAGTTGAGAGTCCAAGAGCTATTAATGCACAAATCCCCCTTCTAGCTGCTCTACTTTATATTTTTTCTGGGTGACCAACTCTGCAATGCTCAGAAGCCAAGAAACTACATGGATTGAGTCTACGCCCATGCTGAGCACTGCAGAAACTTGTGTACAAAGCCTGTGTACAGATATTCTGTATTTAAATGACCTTCCAAGATTGGTTTTATATGTTTATATGAAGAATAAATATTTCACTAAATAAAATTGGAAGTTTTGTCATGACTATTTATTTTTTGATATGGTCCCACTTTATACACTGAGTCAAAACATTATGACCACTCACAGGTGAAGTGAATAACATTGATCATCTCCTAACAAAGCCACATGTCAAGGTCTGGGTAGATTAGTTGGTAAGCAAATAATCAGTTCTCATAGTCAATGTGTTGAATGCAGGAGAAATGGGCAGGAGTAAAGACCTGAGCGACTTTGACAAGGTTCAAATTGTAATGGCCAGATGACTGGCTCAGAGCATCTCTGAAACAGCAATGCTTGTGTGATGCTCACGGTCAGCAGTGGTGAGTACCTACCGACAGTGGTCCGAGGATTAACAAACCATAAAATGGCGACAGTGTGCCCTTGTGCGGTGCAAGTAACTACACTACCGTTCAAAAGTTTGGGGTCACTTGCCTGAAATGTTTCTCATGATCTTAAAAATCTTTTGTTCTGAAGGCGTATGTTTAAATGTTTGAAATTAGTTTTGTAGACAAAAATATTATTGTGCCCACATAATTTAATTACAAAACTAAATTTTTATTTAATAGTTTTAAAGTTTTTGAAATGGATGACATGGACTGATTAAGAATAAGCAGCCACTAAGTGCACAGCATATAGATGGAAACTCCTTCAATACTGTTTATAAAGCATCCCAGGGTGATACCTCAAGAATTTGGTTGAGAAATGTCAAGAGTACATTTCTGCAAATTCTAAGCAGAGTGTGGCCACATTGAAGATGCTAAAATATAACACAGCTTTGATTTATTTTTTAATTTTTTTAGTCACAACATAATTCCCATAGTTCCATTTCTATTATTCCATAGTTGTGATGACTTTACTATTATTCTAAAATGTGAAAAAAGTTAAAAATAAGATGTTCAAAAAGATAAGTGACCCTAAACTTTTGAACGGTAGTGTATTTAATAAGTACATTGTATCAACTCCTTAAGTATTTACTAGTTAAAGACATCTAATATAAAGTGGGTCCTTTGATTTTGACATTTTCTGAATTTATTGCACAGCTCTCTGGATCATTTGACTGGATAATCACATGATTCTGTGGTCAAATATTTTGTATAACGACCATATAATTGTATAAAACTTTGTAAAATATAAAACCCAAAATGTCCCTGTCTGTGTTTGTTTTGTGATAACTGGCTGACTGCACATTATCCCTTACACATTTATGAAATCTTATGCCCTAAGCATGTATGTTTGGCCTGAAGTTATTATATATAGTATACGGAGTTGTCGCCATATTTGATTTACTCTTGTTGATCAGTGGATTAAATTTACTTGAGGGTGTATACGACTTAAATTTAAGTCTGTTAACCATACAAAGTGACCGCATGCTTTTAGAAAACTTGAAATGTGATACAAAATTGGGATGGACTACTCTCTTTTGACTGGTGCTTTTTAAAGCTTTCAAATGTGGACTCACTATCAACTGCTAAAACTTATTGTGTTCCGCAAAATAAATTCATGAGTTTGGAACATCATGAGGGTGAGTAAATGATGACACAATTTTCCATTTTGAGTGAACTTAACCATGACTGAAATAATAGTTGATATTAGCGATATCAAGTGTTTGATTCCTAAATCTCCTCCTAAGGTTTATTGTTTCCCTTCAGCATCTGTTTTTATACAAAGCTACAAATATGTAACAGGCAAAAAGGCAATCGGTTCCTACAGTAGTGTAACACAATCCCACTTACAGTATCACTACAGTTCAGTCCATTTTCCAAACTCAATAACCCACAAGGCGAGAGAAGGTAGTTTGTCTACATGACCCACTCTGGATTTAGTCTTGTCACATTGTTTACAGTGCGTCACTGACACCAAGAAGGTGTTTAATGTTTCAGGTCATTTGTCGCTTAACATTGTATAAGCAGGAAGAGGAGAGATTTGTGGTTGGAGCAGAACACCCCTTCAGTCTTCAGTTCCTGTCTGGAGGAACCGGCCAAACCTGCAACATTTCCGGATGATTCATTGAAATCCTGCGAGTTTCACAAAGAGAAATCAATCTCGGTGGTGAAACAGACTTTTTTTCTTTGTAGGACACTATCATGGTAATCTTTTTCGTCTGTCCTGAGCTAAACATGCAAGGAAATAAACACAAGCATGTGGTTTGTGTTGATGGTTACTCACGGGCGGCTAGAGTGAACTCGTGCTTGGGTAACAACAGTAATTAACCTGGATTCCTGTTTTTAGTGATTAACCTGCTCTGATCTTTGTGCACATAATGTATTTTACTGTGTCGGCTTCCAAAACCAATAACTTGCACAAACAAGCAGCGTACAATTTTTATCTTGGCTTTAATATTCTTTTTTGATTATCAAATTTTTTTATGTTAAAGGAATATTCTGGGTTCAATAGAAGTTAAGCTCAATCAACAGTATTTGAGGCATAATGTTGATTTCCACAAAAAAATTATTTCGACTTGTTCCTACTTTTTTTCAAAATAAACAAAAAAGCAAATGTCGAGATTACAGTGAGGCACTTACAATGGAAGAGAATGGGGCCAGCTTTCAGAGGGTTGAAATATAGAAATATGAAGCTATATAGTTGTTTTAATTGATATTCTTACAGTCATTTTAGGGTTTGTTTACATTATACCCCTTTACGATAATCAAGAGTTGCCGCAAATTCGCCACTGATAATTTTTACATGCAAATGAGCTTTGCAGCAAATTGTCCGTTGTTGCCAAAGGTTTGCCGGAGGTTCACCACTACCAGCAAATAGCTCCAAACTTCTGGCAAACATTTGCTGTGAATCAAAAGCTAATTTGCATGTCAAAATAAGGAGCGGCTAATTTGCAGCCAGTTATATTTTTTTGTAAAGGCCGTCATGGTTGTAAAATTGGATATAACTTTACACAGAAAGGTTTAGTAAGTGATTGTATCACACTAAAATCATATTTACACGCATATTGTTTATGTCTTGTGGCTATACTTTTGAAACAGTGACTATTTTAAACATTTACAGAATTGCCCCATTCAATTCCATTGGAAATGCCTCACTGGAAACCAGATTTTTGCTTTTTTTTAAAGAAAAGGAGGGGCAAGTCATAATACTTTTTTGTGGTAATCAATAGGCTATTATGCCACAAATACAGTCGATTGATCTTTACTTGTATTGAACCCGGTAAATTAGTTTAAAATACTTTCTCCTTTTGTTTAGGCATCCCGACCAACTCAAACAATGGAGGACAGGGTGAGTGTTCGGGAAATTTGTTTGAAAACCATCCGTTTGGTGACGCTTTTTACTTTTGTCAGCTTTACTTGTTTTTGAATGACCCCCCTGCTTGAGTTCTTGGCTCATGTAAACATAATTTACTCCCTTTGAGACACTCCAGACCCACTCACACTGCCATACTTGCTATAATATCTAGTTTAGAAAATAGTACCCCAAAACAGGCCAATTTGGACGAGGCAGCTATTTTTACACTGTGTGGCTTGCATCTACTGTATCATATCTGCATGAATTAATGGTTGAGGTATACCCTTGAATAAATCAATAATAAATTAATACATTTTCTAATAAATCCCATTAAAGATGCATGTAGTTGGTGACGTAGTGCAGTCTCAAAGGGAGGACAAACATGTTAGAGGTTAATACGCCATGAGTGAGCACCTTATAAAGAAGAAAGGCCTTTATCTTCTTAAAGCTTTATCTTCTTCAGTGTATTTCAGGATCGCGTTAATGGGGGAATTGAACTCTAGTCAAGATAGACTTTCCATAAATACAGACAGTTCATGAATGTACAGTGGGGTCCAAAAGTGTTTCTACATTTGTGTTCCATAGAAGAAAGTCATATGGATTCAGAACCACAAAGCAACATGAGGGTGAGTATATAAGGAAGGTCAATAAAAGGTCAGATTTTCTTGTTTCCTTTGAGTCACACAAGAGGCTTTTTTGGAACTCTTTGGGACATTTTCCAATCATGCTGGTTAACATTAATCATTATGTTTTGCGCAAACTTCTGGAGTCTAGTGCATGCTGTCATTTAAGCATATTGAGGCTAATAGGTCTCCATCTTTTGGACCCGACTGTATGTAGAAATGCCTAAGAACCAAATTAATTGGATATGGTATATAAACAGTACTGCAGGATTACATACTAACACCCCACTGGTCTCCTTCACACATAGAGCATTGCTAAAGCTGTCAGACACTGGGAATTGTTTTCCCTTTGCTGATACATCCTGCCATGTACGAGCGTATGGCTTTCGTCATTTACCTCCTGGCTTCATGCTCAAGGATGTGCTGAACCTGCTCTGGTGGAAGTAAGTACAACCAGATGTGACAGGCCAGTTAAATTAGACACCTTGGCTGGCTCCTTCCTTTAGGCCATGTGAAGGTAAAGCAAATGAATCTTGAGTGTGTAGAGATAATTCAGTGTCTGTCTACTGAGTATGGCCAAGGAACTGATCTACTGCGAGGTATTCCTGGAGTATAGAGAGGTTGTTCAGAGGACATTGCAGGAGGAGATGAATGTGAGTGATGGACATGAAGAAGAGACCGGGCTGGTTGTCACACTTTTTACTTCAGTGAATATTTGTTTATTTTTTGAATTGTCTTTGCTATAGAAAAGCTATTGAACATTTCCACTGTTATTGCCCAGGCAAAAAGATACAGTTCATTGAATACACCTTGACCTTTTAGTGACAACTTAACCAAATAGCAGGGCATGTTGTCACTAAATTGGATAAGTTGTCATATTGGAACATGCCATTAAACAGCCTGTTCTAGACATTTGAGCTAAATTAAACCGTAAAAATGTAACGGGTACAACAATAAAAATATCCAATAACCATTTCGGTTAAATCTCCCTTTGTCATAGAGCTCAGGGGTTTTCAACATTTTTGATGCAAAGGACTATTGGTGAAATACCAATTGCAGTGTTGCCATATCTGACAACAAAAGCAAGCATTCTGGTCTGGAAAAACAAGCTCAAAATAAGCCACTTGCCTCAAAATAAACAAATCATTAGCGATTTATCACAATAGAAATCATAAGCATTTAGTTAATTAACAGTCAAAATCCGGCAGCATCAAATCTAAATTAATGCATCATATCGAAGTCAAAAAATCAGTGAAGTATTGGAAACAACTGAGAATTATTAATTTTTTTTGCATTAATAATGTTTTCCTTATATCTGAATTTGATGTGCATGTATATGTAGTAATAATAGTTGTTTAAAAAATTACATATATGACAGTTAAAGAAATGTGTGATGCTGCAGTTTCCTTCAGGTTCAAATCACATGTTTCATTTTTACTGGCAACATGAAGTGGTGTAGTTCCAAAAATATAATGTGATAAACCCTTTGGCCTTTAATTTCATGGAAAAAATATAATTACAAAAATTAAGGAACAATTGAAAATCACATTGTTCCGGTTTCAGTTACATTCTGCTAAAAATGTTTTTCATTTTCGTTCCTTAAACCATTTTTTAATCCATTGATATTAGATTTTCAGCTAAACATTTACCACATTTATTTGGGTTTCTGCTTAAAAAACTTTGTGCCAATGGGGTAAGAAAAAAATATTTTTCCCTTTGAAACAGTTTTTTGTTCTTGCCCCATTGGCAAATAGTTTTTTCTTGTTATAAGCATAAGCATTTGTATATTGTGTTCGATTTCTCAGAAAACAAGACATAATATATTTTTAAAGCTTCTCTGTCATTTTGCTTCTAATGTAAATTGATCTTGTTTTAAGAATTTTTTGATCTTTTTTTTCCTTTTGGTTTTTTTTTTTGTTTTTGTTTTTTGCAGGGAGTGGCTCATTGGACATTATATAATGTTTATAAATAGCCTTTAAAAGCAAAAAAGTGACTATCAATCCGGTTCCCCAAATGAACATGCTGGAAAGGATAGTTCATCCAAAAATGAACACCGTCGTGTCATCCCAGATGTGTATGACTTTCATTCTTCTGCAGAACACAAATGAAGATTTTTAGAAGAATATCTCAGCTCTGTAGATCCATACAATACAATTGAATGGTGGCCAGAACTTTGAAACTCCAAAAGGACACAAAGTCAGCATAAAAGTAATCCATAGATGATATGAAAAATGTGGATTAGAATGCGATTAATATTTTAATTAATGGATGAATACACTGGAGTCATTTGGATTTACAGAGCTGAGATGTTCTTCTAAAATTTTTGTTTGTGTTCAGAAGAAAGAAAGTCAAACACATCTGGGATCTCATGAGGGTTAATAAATGATGAGAGAATTTTCATTTTTGGGTGAACTATCCCTTTAAGCACTTACTCTTTTTTTTCATATACTTCCATGCAAGCATTTAGGGATACAAAAATAAATGTACACATTATTTGCATTGAGAGTTGTCCTTATATACTCTGAATCAATGACTGGCTGTTCATCTACATTTGCAGTGGGTTCTGTGTTTTTCTTTTGGGAAATAGGGAACCAAGAGATGTAGTTGCTTATACTCACTTTAATCCTCACAACAACCACACATTTTAAAAGACTAGTTGTGTCATCATAAAAAAATCTTTGCGGTTACTGAAGTGTAATTTCATACAAATAGCAAAATGAAACTGATTACACCAGCATGTATTTTTCATGGAAATTGACTGTGAAATTGGTCCCACAGTTTCAAGTTGTTGCAATTGTTTCAAGATGTTGTTACCTGTATTGTTGACTTTGTTGCTTTGAATTCCTTTCAAGACATTTGGAATCAGTCTGCCACAGTTCGTTAACCCAAGCAAGGGCCCCACAAAACACATTAATGTAAATAGTCATTAAGATTTTATTTATCTTTGTACATTTGAGCAGTGTACCAGTCTTGGGCAGTCATCTATCACTAAAACTAAACACATTGTTCTGTTTGGGGTCAAAGTCTATGGCAGAAAACTGATTATAGCTCCAAAATAAACTACTGACCTCTATAGACTCAAAACTTTCTATAATATACAGTGGCGCTATGATACACATAAAAGTGTACGAATTGAGGGGGGCCTGGGTAGCGTAGTGATTATTGACGCTGACTACCACTTCTGGAGTCACTAGTTTGAATCCAGGTTGTGCTGAATGACTCCAGTCAGGTCTCCTAAGCAACCAAATTGGCCCGGTTGCAAGAGAGGGTACAGTCACATGGGGTAACCTCCTTGTGGTCGCTATAAAGTGGTCTCGCTCTCGGTGGTTCGCGTGGTGAGTTGTGCGTGGATGCCTCGGAGAATAGTGTGGGCCTTTCTGGGTGAAATGTCCACAGATAGCCCTCATCCGCTAAAATTGAAATGGTTCACCTGCCAAGCCTGTGCTCGGCACAGCCCGTGCTGGTTCACAATCTAGAGCCTGTCGTAAACAGGCCGTGCTTTTCCACTAATTAAGAGCCGAACGGTTGCAAAACGTGTTACGTGGCTGTGTGTAGTTTAACCTGACTGCCTCAAACATGAACAAACATGGCACGTTATTTTGTTTGTGTAGCCTACAGTTTTAACTCCTGTTTTTAGGACAAATCTAAACATCTAGAGCTCAACAAGATTGCCAGTGACGATACTATCTCCAAGTCAACAGATAATATAATAGCATTATAATATATAACAGTTTTAAAGTGTCTTATCTTGCTAAGTACTAATGTAAAAGTGGAATATTGATTGTCTTGAATCTTCTTGATTGAGAATCCCACCGGTTGACATAACGCATAGCTGCAATTGTCCTAATTTAGTGTGTAGCTTGTCAAAAATCCCCTTTCTGGATAAAACAAAGAACAAAATAAGATGAGTATAGTGAAAAAAAAGCTAACAATGTCTGCTATTAACTTACTGAGATCAGCTTCAGAAGACCGGCATGCATCATTTCTTGCTGTATCTCCTCTTAGTCTCTTTTTTCTTTCTTTACAATCTCTAGTTTAACTTGGATCTCCATAGAAGCAAGTAGAGTGCTCTTTTCATTCACATGATTTTTTTTATTATTATTATTGTTGCTATAGAGTGATGACATACTCCTTGCTGCAGACAGTAGCTTCTGTTGTTGTTTATAAAACTTTGGTGACGGAACATATTCACGCCCTCTGCCATAATCGGTTTCTGCATATAGACCAGCAAGCTGTTGGAGCCGGTGCAAAGACAGATTTTCCACCCCAGAACAGCCTTTTCTGCAGTGGAAATTTGAGAATTTGCTCTGCCCCGAACAATTTCGGTGGAAAAGGGCTAAGGGTAGAGTTGTATTTTTAGTCGTAAATGATGTAATACAGTCAACAGGAATACATATTTTATTAACTCTACACCCTAATCCAAACCACAACCTAACCATTTAAGTGAACACGTTTTTTTTAAGTGAACACGATTACTTCCTGGTTCTCACAGGACCAGAACCTGTGTCTCAAAGGTTGCTGTTGTACACGCTATCTGTAAGGCTTGAGGAAAAAATAATGATTTAGAATTTATGCAAAAATGTATAATGGTGAATGCTGCCTGTCAGTAATTCATCAGAATGGGGTTGATTTCAAGGTACATTAACTTTCGGAAGCAACATGTCGATTTCCTCTTGGTTTGATCTATTGCAATGCAATGACAGCTAGAAATTTACAAGCTTTAAGGGTCCAAATACTTCTTTGGGGCCACTGTATATAAAGATAATTAAATATAGAAATGATCCATTATTCAAATGTACAAAAAATAAATTGAGTAAGGAAGGAAATTGCTCTGGAAAACTGAACTTGTATGACACACTCTATTTGAAGGAAAAGAACTTATCAGCAGGGCTGTTAGTGCTCAGAGGTGCCAGGCCATGAGGCACTGGCTGGCTGCTGTTTTTAATGGCCCCTGTTTCTCAAGATGTAAACAGAGAATATTCCCCAAACATTGCCTTTTTAAGACTTCTCAGAGAGAGCTAGGGGGCGACCTCTTCTGTTACTTACTGCAGCTAATGAAGGTCTCATCAAACAATCACTCACACCAACACTGTATTGTCACACCCACCCTCCCCACTATTGTCTAAATTTAGACTTTCCAGAGCATGTGTCTGGAAGGAGACAGAACCTCTAAACATTAGTGTAACAAGCATTTGCAGGCTCCCTTATGGAAGAGAAAAGGGGCTCTAACCCTGATGGACATTTCACAGACAAAGCTCACCACCCTCTTTCTCTCTATAGCCATATTCAATCTGCTTCTTTGACCTCCGTGGCTCAACATGTCCAGGAGGAAAATTCATCTGGCAGAGAGCACAGCACAAGGTCAAGTCTTTGTCACGCTTTCCTTTATACTTACTCTTATCTCTCCTCTCAGCAGATGTTGTGGTCCGTTGATGCTGAGACTTGCTGTGGCTGAATGTCTGGATTGTTTGGGCTTCTTTGTTTGAAAATTTTCAATATTCCAACACTTTCTGTTTTTTCCAGGTTTAACCCTAAAAAGGGCAATAATATAAAGGTCCCTCTAAAAAATGTATTGGTATCACTTTACAATAAGGTTCCATTTGTTAACATTGGGTAACTACAGTTAACAATAGTTAACATGAACTAACAATGAACAATAATTTTAAAGCATTTCTTAATCTTAGTTAATGTTAATTTCAACATATATTAATACAAAACACTTTAGTTAGATTTTAGTTAGAATAATGTAACTACACCTACATTTTTGCAAAATGATTTTTATGGGGCTCATTGAACGTATCGCTGCAGATTCCCGGTGAAACAAACACTAGTGGCACAAAAACAACGATTACTTTTTCCTTTACATAAATGACAAGTAAAACCCAATTTTTTCTGTAAATAAACACTTACTTTTTTGCTCTGTTCTTTACACAATGCAGTCTTATGACATCAAACCACTTTCACCATACCGAAAGACTTGTAAGGTGATATATTTTAATGTTTGGGTTACATAACCAACTACACTTACAGGCTTATTCAGAAACAATCAGGTTGTTCAGCTCAGTTGATAGAACATTACACTAAAGGACCGGGAGTACAAGTCATGGTGAGCACATGAGTCGACATGTGAGATTAAAGTGTTGAAAATGTTTCATCCCACATTTGCTTTTGTGACTTTATCGTTTTGGTTAAAGTTTAAGGTTGGGAGGTAAGTTTTGTTGATTTCAAACTCGATAGAGCATTAAACTTTAAAACCCCTGTTTTGGGGGAAATTTTACTCACTTTTAGAGACACACAGTGGATATTTCAGCTCAATACTGCTGCTAAACGTGTCATTTTGCCACAGTCACATCATTTACATTTTAAGTATAATAAAAAAAGAAGATTTGGAGATCAGGATGGAATTTGAAACCCAGATTTATTAATGTGGACGTTTGAAACCCTTTTGAATACAGTGATATTTACATTTTTGCAATTATAAAGGGATAAGGAAATGTACTACAACATGGCAAAATGCGTTACAATTAAATAAATACAAAAGTGCACTTTAAATATATCAAACGTGACCATCTCTTGCCTCATGACTTCTGTAAAAAAAACACAAATTTGCTGGTGCTCTTCGTTATTCTATCTCGTTCTCTCATTAATACACACTAAAAGATTAATCAATAAAATTAAAATGTATATTTATCCATGTGGGTTCATAATTTCATTACGGAACTGTTTGTGTTGCCAGTAGTCAGTGTAACGACTATTTACAGAGCCATATTCTATTATTACATCAAAGCTTTGCCTTGGTCTGTTACACTCACAGCGTCTATCATCAGAGACTGTTTCTCTGTCATTAATCTTTGTATCATGCAGGCAAAAAACAAAGCAGTTTCATCTAAATATTTTTTTCTAAATAAAGATGTGTAGGGGAGACCAGGACTAGTTGTCGCAAAAGGGAAGTTGCAACAAGGGCTCAATCTCAAAAACGAAAAGGTTTTGAGTAAAAAATCACACACAAACTTCACAACTGACCTACATAAAGTTCAATTTTCTATACATTTTTGCATTTAAGCAAGGCTCAAATGTGTACATAATGAAGGTATATTTTAACCCCAAACTAACTCAAATGTTGATATGTGTTCTAAGGCCAAGAATATTTTTTCAAAAATGTCAGGTTGCAATTAATTTTTTTCTTGCTCAAAACAATGTTTAACATTTTTCCATGTTACCTTTTACATTTTACTGTTTTGTGGACTGTTTCATACCGCATACGTTCACCGCATTTGTGGCATAATATTCATTACCAGATAAAATAATTTCAACTTGATCTAATTCTACCCATTTAAATTTGTAAAATGGAGATTTACTTAATCCATTTGAGTTGGGACTACATGAATAGTTTATGTGGTGTTAATGTAGCATTGATGAAACTGGTCAGGGGATTTCCATTATGCTTTGCATGGGGCTCTATAGGGAGAGTAAATGTTATATAATTAAGTGTTATTTTATGTGTTTTTGTGCTAGATAAATATAAAGAGGGATACTTGTTAGTGTTTAATGTTTTGTTATGATGAGATTGAGAAGAGGTTGTTATGTGGGAGTTTATGAGGTTACCTTTATGGTGAAGAGTAGAGCTAAAGCTTACGATGAGGACCGGATGATGTCACGCATGAAATTGATTGTTTGCTTCGTTGAGCAAATGTTGTGCTAACCATAGCATAGTTCCTAAACTACACTCTGTAGTGCTTTCAACCAGCATGCATTTAGCATGCTACCATTGACTTTCAGTAGTTAGTACATAAAAGAGTTTACATTGACACGTCTAATTTTGTTAGGTTTACCCAAATCAGCTAGGTTCTTTCTACACAAATTGTTTGTTGAGATAACATAATAAATGTAAGCTTATTACAAACTCATTTCAAACATGTGGATCCACTGTCAAGCTCAGCCAATGAGCTATTTTTTTGAGTGTACTGTAACTGTGAATTTTTGCTTTCTTTTATCTTTTTTTTTTTAAATATTAATTTATTTATGTATGAAATAACATTGCCTGTAATAAGATGTGGTTTCCATCATGACCATAGTGTGACAACTCGCCACAGTTTTCCTTATTTCCTGTGTTCCTACAATGGGATATTAAGCTTAAGTTTGATTTTAGTTTGATATTCCAATTTCTCCAAATTCTCTCTTGACATTTTACCTATTTAGTGTACATTGATTACAGATAAAACGGCCAACAACAGGGAAAGTCTTTGTGTGGCTTGGTGAGAGGACTGTTTGTGTGGAGACCCAGTTTGTGATTCATGCCCGACAGCGATACTGCCTTCTTCAAGAAAATAAACAAACCTCTTTCTCTTTTCTTTTTGCTCGCCCTTTCTCACTCTTTTCTCCCTGTGACTTGTATATGATTCCTAGCATTCGGTAAGCAAATGCTTTCCCATATGGGGAAGCACTGCGCTTTTGAGAGGAAATTAATTATTTTAAATAACTGTGTCTGCGCACAGGCCTTGTGTTCCCAGCCAGGAATGGCAAGGAGCCCTCTGTTGTTAATGGTTTCCACATGGACTCTGAGAGAGGGCGGCCAAGACTCCGGCACGGGCAGAAATCTCCAAATTTAGAAGAAATATGAAAATTGTCAAATGTGCCTTCCTTAGCTGAGTGGATGGGCTCGGCCCTCCCTCCCCATCCCTTCTCATCCTCACACACCGCGGGTCATAGCTCGGGGTCATGGGGGCTCTTACTCCAGCCAATCAGGCAGCTCAGGGGGCTTTCCCTAACATGCTGCTCAGATGGTGGGCCGGCCCTTTGCCTCATATAAGGTAAAAGAAAAGTCTTTGCTCCCCAGGCCAGCCACGCATTAAAAAGGAGCCTCTTGCCGGGAACCCCCTTCAGACTGTGGTTGACATGGCATCCATGGGAACAAAGTGGGGACCCCCTCCTTGCAACTCATCCCAACACCTTACACGCAGATCAGCACCTACCAACCTCCCTTCAAGACTCTGGACTGCTCATAGGTATGTCTTTCTCAACTTACTGTATGTCTAACACCTCTGTCCATCATTGTCTTGTTGATTTGGGAAATGTATCTGTCTTATGTTATCAAATTTTAGAATTTAGCTGTTTAGAGTCATCATCCCTGCTGAATAGACCATCTTAGACCAGCGTGCTGGTTTAGGCTGGTTTATGCTGGTTTAGTGATAATTTAGCTGGTGGACCAGCAGAGCCATGTTGTTCACCAGTAAAAAATGCTGGTCAACCAACATGGTCTTTCTGGAGCATACTGGTCTTTTCAACAGGGATGGTTGATGGTCATTGCTCTTGTTAGTCACTATGTTGCCTAGTGCCTTAAAGGGAGAACAGAGGTTGGCCAGCTGGCACTCTACAGAAAAGATACTGAGACATACCAGGCATGTCAAGCTGTCATTGAGAGTAGTGTGCTGCTGTGACACAAAGCTGATACAGCTGGCTAAATGCAATGCACTGATACAGTGAGCACTTCCCCGTCACATATTGAGAGCAACATGGTACCAGGAAACAAGCACAAATAGTGATGGGCTTTCCTACAGCAGATAAATTCTACATCAGATTTAACGAAAGCATGCTGCAAGGAAGTTTTCCAACAAACAAAGCAAGGGTGGGATTATTTATTAGAACCAGTACTTTAGTTCCAGTTTTAAATTTGAAACAGTATTGATGGA
Organism: Moxostoma hubbsi; assembly: GCA_032164185.1. Lineage (NCBI taxonomy): Eukaryota > Metazoa > Chordata > Actinopteri > Cypriniformes > Catostomidae > Moxostoma > Moxostoma hubbsi. Next base: position 20,280,636 of record JAVLUX010000025.1, read on the forward strand.
TTGCAGATTACTTGCATTCTCCTGGTCTGCTTTCATGCTGCATGTCTGAGTGTGTTATTAAGAGTGTAACAGTAGAGTTCACCTGGGGATACTGGGGAAAAATGGGAATTGACCTCACAAAGTCCTAAAAGCCTTACTGGGAATGTGATCCTGCTGCTATTTTACTAGCCTTTGATCTTGACTTTGAACTTCAGCAAAAATTTATGATAAATTGAGATGCATGAAAAAAGTTATAAAATCTTAATTGATTTTCTTTATGTTTTGCCATGCTGTTACAAAGTTTCATGTGTCGAGTGATTTTATTTAACAATGATTGCATGCATTTTCAGAATACCAAGAAATATACTAGTCAACACTGCAAAATTGCTAAAGACTTATTTTTGGAGAATATACAGTATCTCAAATTAAGTTTACTTTTGCTTTAAGTTTACTTTTAATTAAGTTTTTCTTGTTTTAAACATTGTAACTGGCATAATTTAAGCATAATAGGAGGCAGGAACTGGCTGTACAGTCAACATAAACTTTAATCGTATAAATGAACTTAAAACAACATAGAACATAAAACATAAGATGAGCACACATCCAGCGCGGCCGCATACGTCTCCCTCTCTCCTCTCCCTCTCTGCGTATGGCTCCGCTCGCCCTTTCCCTCTCCCCACGCCTCCCCTCGTCTCTCCCCCAGGTTCACAGGAGGCGGGGTGAACCACCGGCTGACAGAATGGCTGGAAGGGCAGCATCTGTGGAGTTAGTCAGACCGGTGGCGCCTGAATCGGGCGGGGGAGGAGTGTGACGAGGAGGAGGGCATTGCCGTGCCGTGAGGGTGCACGGCCGGCACCGATCAGCGGGAGAGCGAGATCAAGGAGAGCTGGTGGCACCAGTTAGAGAGAGAGAGAGACTCACTCTGCATGCGTGTCTGTGTTTGTCTTATGTTATATGTTGTTTTAAGTTAATTTATATCGTTAAACCTTTATGTTGACTGTTCAGCCGATTCCCGCCGCCTCCTTACCCATCCTTGAACTGTTACAAGCATAAATCTAACTAAATTTAGTTTAGTTTAAATTCAAAACAAGACAACAACAAAAAATGTAATGGGCTAAAAAACTAATTTAAAATATATATTTTTGGAGAACTTATGGTAACTTAAATTAAGTTTACTTTTCTTGTGCCATTGGCTAATATTTGTTCTTGTTTTAAGCAGAAATTTAACTAAATTTAGTAAAGTTTATGTTTAAATCAAGACAAAAAAACTAAACTAAATTTAGTGAATTTAATGTAAAAGAAACAATGACATTTTTTTTTAAAGGGCTAAAAAAAAAACATTTAAAATATATTGTCTTATTACCTAACACAAATTTCCATCACAGGTACATTTTAAGATATTTTCACATATTTTAAAGAAAACAAGACAAAAATACAGATTAAGAACATTAGATTTTTTTCCCAGCAAAACTACAATAATGTCTTTTTAAAAAGGCCAAAGGAAGTTTACAAAATAGTTCAGCAACATATTGAGAGCAAGAGAGATGAGGGGCAGAAATCCATCCCCCACACTCTCTCCTCCATTCCTCTTTTCTTTGTTTCTGAAAAAACCTTGTTGCAAATATCAGATGGGGGGAGCGGAGAAAGAGAGCAAGCAGATGTATCCAGCTGTTGGTAGGCTGGGGTTAGTGTTTAACTTTCCTAGTCCAAGGATGCCACTCTGGTGAATTACTCAAACTACACACTCTCTGTTTTACACACACACACACACACACACACACACACACACACACACACACACATTCCAACACATTTGAGCTGAATCTTAGCATGCCCATATAAAGTAAAATACATGTTAATCTGCCATCTGAACAAATCACTCAAGGTCAATGGGTTTACATCATGAAATCATTGAGAATCTTGAATATGAAGAACATGTTTTTCAAAGATTTTCTGAAATACTTTGAGCGCATTCTGTTTGCTCATGTTCAATACTTGATTTTTGCCATTGTGTTTACAATTGTTGTGTGATTTCAAAAGCTTTCTTCATTAACAAGTAACAATCTATCATCTAGAACCTGGATTGGCTCGATTAAAACAATGACTTACATTTAACTAAACAAATTTGTGTGGTTTCATATTGCCAATTATTAATAATGATATATGCTGTAAATTGTACTGTATATAATATGTATCCCACAATGAAAAACAATCCCTCATTAGTTGTGTATTACTACAACATTTCCTTTGTTTGTGCATGCATTCACCTAATTGTTGCCAGAGCTCCACAAAGCCCTGTAAATCTCAGCCTTGTACTGCAATCTATCATTATACTGTAGATCTTATGCTGGATAGATAAACATGTGTGTGTCGATGGACAGATGGACAGATTAGATCGAGGGATGGAGGGGTTGAGATGGAGACAGTGAGGGAGGGAAAGGAAGTGCATTATTTATTTTCAGTCGAAAGTCAGAGGTCTGGCAGCTATCGGAGCAGAGCGCTTTCACATGACCCTTTGGTGGCCTTGCTGCTTTGGCCTGTCCCCCGCATCACTTGCTCCCCTACCCGAGCCCCTGGGGACCCCAGTTCCCAGGGTCACTTTGACATGAACACTGGGAAGGGAAAGTAGGGGTTAGGTCCCAACAGGGACTACCCAAATGCCTATGTCCAACAACTCATAAGGGTCCAAACAGCATCAAGCCCCCTAAAACACACACATACAAAAGCACTTCCTTTTAGGGAGTATAGGTGCTGACTGAGAGCGGAGTGCTGTCTGCCTAGGCGTATTTTTCACTCTATGCCCATACACAACACTCCACATTCCAATTACTTGCATAGGAGTGCCTTGTGGGTTAGTTTTTGGGGTTTTTAAGTGTTCCTGCTGTGTCTTTGCCTTGTAAATGTTGGATGTTTGCTTTTATGATGTTTAGATACACCTGGGAAATGTTAATGATCTCATGCTTTATCAAATACAAATGTTTTGGAATCTTGAAGTTTAATGCAACAGACACCACACTGAACAAAAAAGCAACATGTATGTTTGGGCAGTTAATAATTATTCATTTGGTAGACACTTTTATCAAAAGCGACTTATAATGCATTCATACTATACGTGCATTTCCTGGGAATCAAACCCATGACTTTGCTGTTGCTAGAGCCATGATGTAGTTGAGCTACCACAAATTCACAAACACAAAAGAATGTCCTGCATGAATTAGCCTCTTTGGATTCTTTCACTTTAACCTGACTAAATACTACCACATAGCTAACATGCTTCGCTGAACATCTTCCCTGGTTCTGAGAAATCTTGCTCTGATATCCCCAGTGCTGAGAAGCCTGTTTACTGAAGTCATCTCAGAGCTTTCAAACAGCAGCTACAGGGTGCCAAAGAGTGGTTGCAGGGATTGTCTGGACTTCTAGTGTCTGATAAATGCCAAACAACTAACCCTGAAGATCACAGGCAATCAAGCACTATAGAATTGCCCTAATGCCATCAAACAAACACAAAGTAGCTCGCTAAAATGCTAAAAGGTGTGCGCTAACAATGAGTCGTCACGTATTATGTGATTTCCCAAAATAATCTAAAAGTAGACAGATTTCACTTAAGTAGTGAAATCTCTGTTTAAGCATTGGGATAGATGAATGCTTGCATTTGTAGCTTGTACATAAGCCTGAGCTTCAAAAGGGAGATTAGCTTCATGAGCTAGACAGCAGAGAGAGGTAACAGGCTGGGGTGCCCTCCCCCTCCTTCACGTTTCCTGTCGTTGTGATTTAAGGAGATGGGGAGAAATGAGAGGGAACCTTAAAAGGCAATGTTTAGGCGTGCTCGCGCTCTCCATTATCAAGCCAGAGTCTGTCTGTGTAAACACGGCATCTGCCTCTGTGGAGGTGAGCGCTTTGGCATTAGCTTGGGCTGTCACTGTAATAACTCTCTCTTTCTCTCACTCTCACTTTATCCCCCCCCCCCTCCTTCTCCTGATTAAACTCCTACACAGTAACATACACACATTTACACTGATCAGAAATCTTTTCCAGTCTAATTAATGGTTTCATTGTATTTCTGAAGTAGTAGCCCTCACGTACAGTAAGAAGGAATCACTTACAAAAAATGTTGATTTCTGGAGAACTAGCTGCAAACTTGCCACAAAATTGCTGCAAATATGTCACTTATTATTTTCCCATGCAAATGAGCTTGTGATTTGCCACAAATGTCCACCAGAAGTGTGCAATTCTTCACCGGTAGTGATGTTTGCGTGTTAGTGTTTGCGGCAAGTTTGCTGCACATTTGCCATGAACTCGTGAAGACAGGGCTTTGAACTTACAATTCATTGTGCCATATCATGCGGAGTGTGCGTAACCTAACAACTTTAAACTGGTTTAAATTTACATTTCACCCAAATATGAACATTCTGTAATCATTTACTCATCCTCATGTTGTTTCAAACCTGTTTGACTTACTTTCTTCTGTAGAACACCAAATGGGTTGTTATGCAAAAGAATGGCAGATTCAGTCACCATTTATTTCTATTGCATTTTTTCCATACAATTAAAGAGAATGGTGACTGAGGCTGTAATTCTCTCTAACATCTCTTTTTGTGTTCAAGAGGGTGAGAAACTATGGGAAAAAATATTTGGGGAAGAAAAACTTCTATTTTAAGTCTGAGGCAATGTCCACACTGTTCTATTTTCCTAAAGTCTTTGTTTTCAGAAGTCCATTGTAATGAGAGCGTTTTCGAAGTGTTACATTTTAGGTGGAAAAAAAATACCATTCCAGTTTGGAATGGAGGTGTAAACATAGTGAAAAATAATGCGTTTTCAAACAAAAATGTATTAGTGTGAATGTGGCCTAGGCTACGTCCACACTCATCCGTTTTCCTTTGAAAACTCTGTTCTCAGTTTCCTGACGTCATCTTTTCCAAAGTATGCAGTAATTGGAGAACGTTTTTGGTTGTGAAAACCACTGGTTCCAGTGTGGATGTGAGGTGTAAACGTAGCAAAATAAAAGCGTTTTAAATTAAAATTTAGGCTATTAGTATGTGAACATAACCTGGACAATATAAAATCCAATTGCCTATTTGTTTTCAATTTTGTCTCTGGAACGGTTGTGTTTTTGAACCATAACAAAAAAACAGCTAGCATGCTGTGAGGTATGTAAAGCTGGGAACACTTAGGCAATCTTCAGATCAGGACTGTAGACTTCCTCAGTGGCTAGACTGTGTGCGTGCGTGCGTGTGTTTCACTCCGTTCATTGAAACTGAGAGCCATCTGGTGTAAGTAGAGGTGTGTGAGGTTCCCCTCTACACACTGCCGAACCACTAGAACTGCCTCAGCTAACACTACTCAACACACAACATGCCAAGTAATAGGAGACTTTAATTGTATGACATGCTCGAAATAATCATTAACATACTTTTGCATGCATATTTGATTTTGAGAAAATAATAGGCCATGCAGAACATTCATATTATAATCACAGGGCATAGTTATTGATTTTGCATATGTAGTTTTCCTCTGCAGTGTATTCCCAATGTGGTGTTGTGAGACAAATTTAGCTCATGCCTCCCAAGTAGGACAGAGCCTGGGAACTAGGATTTAGGCTGATGTGATGTTTATTATTGGGGCTCACTTATTAAGCAGTAGTTCAGTATCAGTATCTTGACAAGCCTTGAGTCTGGGAGCAGGAAGTGTTTGTTGAGCTTTGCTCACATGGATTAATAACTGAGACATCAGGGGGCTCCGTATTACACAGTAATGAAAATTCACAACTATGTCAATCAGTATGTGAGATGAAATGTCCCCACAATTACTGACATGTTAAATATGAAACCTAATGCCTCAGCTACAAAACTTTAGGCAGATGATGTGAACATTCCTTTATTATTTGTACATGATGCTTTGCCATGGTTGAGTTTTTCTGGCTTCTCCTACACCTTTAACTCCCTTTTGCCTTTTATGTCAGGCTACCACAGACTGTGACTAGAAAAGGGAATGTATGCAGGCAGTGCAGCGGGAAAGAGAAATCGGGGGAGGGGAGGGCACACAGAGCAGTGACAAATTATCTGCTTCCCCAATCACTGGCCGTGCGTTGCTGAAAGAGTGAATGTTTATCAAAAGCGCAGCTACATTTTCCATTATCCCAAAATAAAATCCCTTTAGGATTCCTTATATGGACTGAGGGAGATTCCAGAAGAGGATATGAGACAACCTAAAGCTCTCACTTGTTGGAAAAGGCTCAAAAAAGTCTCTGGAATTTTCATGTTGTTTTTTTTTTTCTTTCTTTTTCCTTAGTCACTTTTTCCCACTTTTAGAGGGGCTTTCTTTCTTTGCAGTAAATTTAATGCCCTGCAAATTCAACTAAAAGCAAATTGTTTGATTATAACTCATCAAAATAGCTTAGGGCATTCTGAAACCCTATGAGGATCATTTTTGACAATATCTTTTCACACATAGTCAACTGAGAAATGTGTGGAAAATCACTGATATTCATATCCCATGGTCAATTTATTCTGCAGCATAACTGAATGAGTGTGTTTACATGCAAACCAATTTGCTGATAATTACCAAAATTAAATTAAATTAAAAAAAAAAGTGTAAACATGAGACTTGAAATCATTGTATTATTCTCTACTTTTGATATCAAAATGTAAACAGACATTTGCGCACATTGGATAAGCCGCTAAGAACGCAGGTAAATGTGTTTATATGTAACACAAAATTGGTGTAATGGACAAAAATCATGCAAATCATTTTGTGCCAAACCATTAATGTTGTTAATGTAACAATGTTGATTGCCACAAACAAAATTTGACTTGTCACTTGTTTATTAATTTAAAAAAGCTAAAATATCAGTAACAGTAAACGGTATGCAATGGACGTGAATAGGGCCAGTCAATAAATACACATTGTTTCAAATGTATACCCACAATAGGCAAACATTACACATGTTACATGGCTTACTAACCTTATCAGTGTAAAGTTAAACAATATTACAACTTTTTGCCATGGTGACGCAATGCCGGTAAACCCTGGAAGCGATTTTATCACACTAAAACCATGTTAACATGAAATGTTCACGTCTTGTGGGTATACATTTGAAATAGTGTATTTTAATGTTTACATACTGGCTCTCCATCCTTCCATTGTAAGTTCCTTACAGTTAGCGTGATTTTTGTTGTTGTTTTTGTGGTAATCAACATTATGCTACAAATGCTTTCAATTGAGCCTAACTTGTACTGAACCCGATAACCTGAATATTACTTTAAGGTGATTACATGTTTACAAATCGGCTTATTAAGCATAACTGGTGTAAGGTTGTGCATGTAAACGAGCTCAATGACACTAGAATGATAAAATTAGCAGTCTAACATTTTCTGATATTGCCGTTTATGATGTTCCACCCTTTTATTTTCTTACAGAGTGGAGTGTCTCAAGTCTGCACGGTGTAAAAACAAATAGCAGTGGACTAAACATCTGAACAATTGGCACACACCATAGAGGTGAGAACCATGCAGTTAAAATATATGCATCATCTCCCTTCCATTCTCTTTTTTAGAGATTTATTGAATTTACCTAAAAGTGGAACTACCATGCTTCATTTCCATCTATAAACAGAAACAAAGTAGAGTCCTTCAGTCCTTCTCCAAATGATTGTACTGTAAACTATGAACAGTACCTTGTGGATAGGCTGAATATCTGTGTTATTAAAGCCTGCTGCCCCCCATCTCTCTCCATTAACAACACAGCACTGCTGGGATAGCCATTAGAGGGTTGTATTTGAGTGAGTGAATTATCCTGCATAATCTAACCCGCTTCCTAGACGGCGGAGTGAAAATGATCCAAGAAGTATAAAGACAGAGCTCACAGAGTTGCCAGTCTGTGAGAATGAGCTCAGCTCTTTGTGCTATCCAGTAGCATTTTGTGGTCCCCACATTCCACAGAATCAGACAGCAGCACATTCAAGGCACAGGAGAGCTGACTACACGTGCAGCCCTGAGTGATCATTTCTGGCTGTACGGATGCAAGCATAGTGTTATCATATCACTGGGAAGGGTTCAGGCTCTTGTAAACATATTCAAACCATGTTATCTGCTTCTTTGAGAAAAATAAACTCATGACTGACAGGTTTATGAACCTAAGAGAATGTCTGCCGTTTTAGCCAGAAAATAAGACAAACAATTTTTTTGTGCAGTGTTCAACTAATCAAACAATGTTACTTATATCATTAACTCAAGATTCTCATATGAACTCAAGATGTCAAGATTTGTATGTTATATGGAATATTTTATGATCACTTTCATAATGCTTTTACTTCCTTTTTAAGCTTGAAAGCTCCAGTCCCCATTATTTGTAATTGCATGGACAATGCATGACCAGTGAAATCTTCAAACTTTCTCTTATCTTCTCCTTGTGTTCCAGGGAAGATAGAAAGTCAAATGAGTTTGGAATGACATGAGGGTGAGTAAATGATTATTTTTGGATTAACTGTTCCCTTAAATTTTATATCTACTCTGGTGGTAGGCCTATTTTATATGATGAGAATGGAAGTGCAGTTGAAACCAATTTCTCTGTGGACCAGTCTGATTGGGACACAGAGGAAGTGGTTGTGTATAAAGAGGCGTGGCCTTGCATTCTGCGGTACACTGAGCTGATTGACTCAGGGGCAATTCAGCAGACTGTTGCATTGATGTTCCCTTTGAACTTGGGTACAGATGTTCACTGCAGGAATAAACATCCTGTTTTAAAACCACTGATCTGTTCAGAATGAATCGTACTGCAGGGGGCAGGGGAGTGCTGGAAGTCAGTGCGGAGCAGGGCGAGCGTGCAGTTGTTTATTCAGTGGATTGGAGTCATGCAGCTCCAAGGTTTTTCTTGGGTGACAGCCACTTTCAGCTGCTTCCACTCTGGCTGGAGATTGAGAGAGGCAGGCTGGGGAAGCAGAGCTCATACTAAATATCCCACTGTCAGGCTGGTGAGCTTATTTGTGTCTGAATCACTGCGTAGAGCCTTTCGACTATCCTGCATTCTGACACCTCATCAGTGGCCAGGGATGGCATTCCAGAGTCATAGTGAGAGGGCTGATCAGGGCAATGGAGCCTGGACCTGAAGTGTAGATGAACTACTTTTACCAAAAAATTACTGTGGTGCTTCTATGATTCGCTGATTGAATCAGATGGTAATACCATGTTACTTTGATTTTGTAAAATGTATGTACCATAGTATTTTTATGGTACCCCAAGGTTTCTGTTTAATAATGCCATATTACTATGGTAAATGTAAAAAAAAAAAAAAAAAAAAAAAAAAACATGCTAGTACCATGGTTCTTTTTGGTTCTTTTTTGTAAAAAGCAGAGAAGCTAAATTTGTATATAGTTATCGGGGCACAGGGACAGGAAAGGTGTAGTTACACAGGGGTCAAAGCCATTTCCTGTACAGCCACATGATGTTCAACAGCCCTTCCCCCACACATCCATCTACTTCCCTTCAAGTACTTAGAACTATTTAACTGCAATAGGCCTAACAAATCCATCCATCATTTTTTATAAAGACTTTATAAAAGTCTATCTATCTGTAATTTGGAATTCATCTCTTGCTCCTGTTCCTTGGGCTTTATAGCAGTGTGTCTGGCGAGGTGAGAGCCTGAGGATCTCATCCAAACCCAAGTCCTTTATATGAGATTGAGACACCTCCCATGCAATAAACAGGATGTAGGAGGTTGCAATCCAGGCTAATCAAAGAAATGAAAGTAAGTTGGCAACCGAAAAGGAATCTTAAATGATTCACTCCCCATCGGTCCTCATGCCCAAGGTGCAGTGCTGCATCTCTGGTCAATTGGGAGTCTGAGATGAAGCACTGTAGCTCGGGAGGGAGGGCACTGCGTCTAAAATCAATGTTTTACATTTAAAACCAAAGTAGCTAATCCTAACCCTAAATTTATGGAATATAATGCTAATTTATAATTAGCAGAATCATTAGTGGTGGTCATAACTTGTTTGCTTCAGTATTATTTGGGAAGTCAGGTTTCATTTAGACAGCATTCAATGTGTTTTCCCAAGGATCGTCCACAAGTGTCTTCCTCCACAATGCATTGCCTAATTTCCCCATCCCCGGGGTCCAGTTTTCCCAGGAATCCCTTGGGCAATCACAAGGGGGATTCCTGGAAATACTGTTCTTGGGGGTGGGGCTGGACCACTGAATATATCAAGTGATATAATTGACTTATATTTTCTCATTACCCAGTTGTGCTACACATGTTTAGCCATAAATACATATTTATAATTTATTTTTTTTATACCCTATTCTCCCCAATTTGATATGCCCATTTCCCACTGCTTACTAGGTCCTCATGGTGGTGCGGTTACTCGCCTCAATCCGGGTGGCGGAGGACAAGTCTCAGTTGCCTCTGCTTCTGAGAAAGGCAATCCACGCATCTTATCAGGTGGCTCGCCGTGCATTACACCGCGGAGAGTCACAGCATGTGGAGGCCCATGCTACTCTCCACGATCCATGCACAACTTACCATGCACCCCATTGAGAGCGAGAACCGCGACCACGAGGAGGTTACTCCACGTGACTCTACCCTTCCTAGCAACCAGGTCAGTTTGGTTGCTTAGAAGACACGGCTGGAGTCACTCAGCAACATATTTATCATTTCTAGAGTATAACTATAAGGTAAAATATCCTCCTTTTGTCATAAATACATTTTTATTTCCTTTACATCCTTGTTTCAGAAATGTATTTTCAATAAAGTTATCATTGATTCATCATCCAAAGGTGTCCTTATTTCTTATATATTATTTAAATAATTCAGTTTACACTACATTTTGGTAGTGCAACCTTTGCTTAACCCAGTGGTTCTCAAACCGGTCCTGGAGGCCCCCCAGCACTGCACATTTTTCATGTCGCTCTTTTCTAACGTATCCAATTTAAGTCTTGGAGTCACCACTAACGAGCTGATGAGTTGAATCAGGTGTGTTTGATAGAGGAGACATCCAAAATGTGTGGTGTTGAGGGGCCTCCAGGATAGGTTTGAGAACCACTGCCTTAACCCATTTCATCTGAAATTTTTAGTTCTAAATTTGAAGGGCCTAAAAAGAGTTGATACATTTTACATGGAATTTTCAACTATTAATGAAAGTGCAGACTGTCTTTATTTCATGTGAATATTTGGTGGTGCAAAATAGTCCGATGTCTAGAGCCATTTAATTCCACTGTGCTCCACTAAAGATTATGTCTGTGTAAAAGATTCTCAAAAGAAGCAAGTAAAACCTGTCATAATCCTCATACAATTCCAACTTGTGGTACATATAAGGATTATTTTTGTTTATAAGATTGCTATGGCTCATAAATCATGCTCACAAGTCAAGTAACCATGCAAGTGTTCACAATTGTGACCAGTGGGAAAACACATACAATACAATTTTATAATGGGACTCATTTTATAATGGGTCAGTACCTATTCAAAAATGAGGGTATTACACAAGTTTTGTTACAACAAATGAATCTGAAAAGTAAAATGAAAAAGAAATATGCATATATTGTTGGTTTATTATTTCCTTTCCCCACACAATTACCTGGTAGTAAAAAATTATATTACTTTATTGTAAGCAATTTCCTATTGGGTCTTATTAACAACTGAGTTTTATTAACAACCATTTATTTATACTTTTATATATACTTTTTATTTATAAGTTTGTTTCGTTGGGCTATCCAAGGAGTAAAATACGTACATGTGCGTATTTAGCTGTGAAAACAAAGTGGGATTAAATGGTTAATATGAATTTATGAAATAGCGCCACCTATCAGTAGAAAAAAAATAGGTCAGAACATTGCAAGCAAGCCTAATATACACAAGGGGGCGCAGATGAGTTTACAGCGGTGGATAAGAAGAAAAACCCGCAGCCCACACGTGGTGGCTCAGATTACATTGATTTCAAAAAAGTGTGACTGACGGTATTTACATATATTTCTGATGGATACAGTAATCATAGTCGTCCTACTCATAAGAAACTGTATGTTATGCAAAAGTGAATCATGTCCATATACATGAATTAACTATTTACAGGCTCACATGATCAAAGAGAACATTGAATAATTTAACACTAACACTACTTAGTATTTGTACACTATTTTACAATCCAATTGATGGCAGATTTAATGTGTCATTATTTTGTGATCTCTACATATGAATAACAGTGAGCGCCTGTATACAGATGCATCCATATACTGTACCTATGTGCAATGTGAGTCATTCAGGATTAAGTGGGCAGCAGAATCTCATATATGTATGTGAGGGTTCTTATACTGTTCGCTGTTCACCGATCCTATCACTAAGAGTGTGACACTGCATGGGAGAAAAATATCCACACATCTGATCCTCTGACAAAGATCGAAGGCAACTGTGGCAAGTCATGGTGGAAAAATAATAGAAAACAAGAAACTAGTACAACATACAGAGTAGCAAAGTCATCTCACACACCTCTTTGGTCCTCCCAAAGTCCCAAAGGTTCCTCAGAGACATCAATTGTATAAATGCTGACGTCGCTTCAAGGAGCGGAGAGGAAAGGACAAGACAAAACAATCTGTATTAGGTTGCACCATGTCTTGTTAAGCTCAACATCTGCGGGTGAAATCCAGCTTTGTTGATTCTGAGCCTCTGAATCCACATTGGCAGAAATTTCTTCAGAAGAAATGCCAGTAAATAAGTACATAATCCCAATATATATATATATATATATATATATATATATATATATATATATATATATACATACATACATACATACATACATACATACACTGGCAGCCAAAAGTTTGGAATAATGTACAGATTTTGCTCTTATGGAAATAAATTGGTACTTTTATTCACCAACTTATTCATGCCACATTCAACTGAACACAATGTATAGTCAGGACATTAATAACATGAAAAATGACTATTACAAGTCAGAACTTAAACTACTTCAAAGAGTTCTCATCAAAAAAATCCTCCACATGCAGCATTGACAGCTTTGCAGATCCTTGGCATTCTAGCAGCCAGTTTGTCCAGATACTCAGGTGACATTTCACCCCACACTTCCTGTATCACTTGCCATAGATGTGGCTGTCTTGTCGGGCACTTCTCACGCACCTTACAGTCTAGCTGATCCTACAAAAGCTCAATGGAGTTAAGATCCATAACACTGTTTTCCAATTATCTGTTGTCCAATGTCTGTGTTTCTTTGCCCACTCTAACCTTTTCTTTTTGTTTTTAAGTTTCAAAAGTGGCTTTTTCTTTGCAATTCTTCCCATAAGGCCTGCACCCCTGAGTCTTTTCTTTACTGTTGTACACGAAACTAGTGTTGAGCGGGAAGAATTCAATGAAGCTGTCGGCTGAGGACATGTGAGGCGTCTATTTCTCAAACTAGAGACTCTGATGTACTTATCCTCTTGTTTAGTTGTACATCTGGCCTTCCACATCTCTTTCTGTCCTTGTTAGAGACAGTCGTCCTTTGTCCTTGAAGACTGTAGTGTGCACCTTTGTATGAAATCTTCAGTTTTTTGGGGGGCAATTCCAAGCATTGTATAGCCTGAGAAAATGTTTTGGGTCATTTAGGTCATTTTTGTCCTAATATTAACCTTAAGACATGCCAGTCTATTGCATACTGTGGCAACTGAAATACAAACACAATTATAATGTTAAGCTTCATTTAATGAACCAAATAGCTTTCAACTGTGTTTGATATAATGGCAAGTGATTTTCTAGTACCAATTTAGCACAATTACTCAAGGATAAGGTTTGATCAAAAATTACTTTTTGATTACATCAGTAATGCCCTGACTATATTTTGTGATCAGTAGAATGCCACTTTGGTGAATTAAAGTATCAATTTTCTTCCAAAACAGCAAAATCTGTAACTTATTCCAATTTGAAAGATAGATAGATAGATAGATAGATAGATAGATAGATAGATAGATAGATAGATAGATAGATAGATAGATAGATAGATAGATAGATAGATAGATATGCAGTATATATTCACAAGTCCATCAAACTTATCTTTGCTTAAATTAATATTCTGGGGTCAATATAAATTAAGCTCAGTTGAATGTCAGTTGACATTTGTGGGATTTTTAAAAATTACCACACAAAAATTTTAAATAAATAAATTAAAATAAATTCAACTCATCCCTCATTTTCTTCCTCAAAAATCAAGGTTTCAGTGAGGCACTTAAAATGAAAGTGAATGGGGCCAATTTTTTGAGGGTTTAAAGGCAGAAATGTGAAGCTTATAATTTTACAAAGTTAAACATGTAATATTTGAGCTGTAAAGTTGTTTAAATTCTAATTTTTATGGTTGTTTTAGGGTTTTGGGGGTTTATGTAATTGCATCGTCATGGCGACAAAGTTGTAAAATTGGATATAACTTTACACAGAAAGGTTTAGTAAGCGATCGTATCACACTAAAATCATATTTACACGCATATTGTTTATGTCTTGTGGCTATACTTTTGAAACAGTGAGTATTTTAAACATTTACAGAATTGCCCCATTCAATTCCATTGGAAATGCCTCACTGGAAACCAGATTTTTGCTTCTTTTTTTTTAAAGAAAATATGGGACAAGTCAAAATGATTATTTTGGTAATCAACATTGTCACAAATGCTGTCGATTGAGCTTAACTTGTATTGAACCCAGAATATTCCTTTAACATCATGTCTGGATCTGTGTTATTTTGAGTTGCAGCATATTTGTGTAAAGATACAACAATAGATTGTCAGTAAAAATGACCTTTAAACATGCAACTCAAGCCTTATACCCAACTATAATCAGATATGAGTGTGAAAAAGTAATGTTGTGTTATTTTCTAGACTAGTCATTGCACGTTTGTGTTGTGTGTGAAGGAAACGTTAAAGACTCACAGTAATTCCAAAAAATTTCTGCATCTTTGTTTTTTGGCTGCAGTTTAGCAATAAAAGGTTTGAGCCATGATTATCTGCTCAAACAACATGAAGAAAATCAAAGCTCATACACGTCTAAAGTGCATTAGAGGTGGAGTTTGGTTACAGTTTAAAATCGTTGTGATCAGCAAATATGGATCAGTAAATCTGAATTGAATCTATGTTTAGGACAGGATTTAAACTGGATGCCCTAATTTGATCAAACAGTGTTTAATCAGGTTAATGGGTAGATTTTGAAAGGTTCATGATCACCTTAAATGTAGCCTGTTGAGCAAAACATACATGTAATTAAATAAAGTGTAGCTGAAGTTGGCTGTTAATGGTAGTGCGAGCTCTAACCTACTTTCTTCACAAATCTCTCCGATCTGGCTCAGACTTGCCCATATGACGCAGAGGAAGAGATCTACAGGGTGGAGCGACTTGTATGGTTGGTAATGGTGTGCAAAGCAAAATTTCACACACAACACACACACTTTGTAACCAATTAATTAATCTGATCATGGCAAACCTGGCAAGCCCAGGTTTGTTCTTCATTTCTCAGTTTTATCTGTTTTTCTCACTCCAATGCCAAAGTCCCCAAGGCCAAACTTCTAGTTAGCCATCTGTTTAACCAAGACCACACACTGCCACTCAATTTGGAATGAGAATTCCTGTGATCTGCCACACTGTCCATAGTGTCCAAGCTGTATTGAATGTTGCTTTAGCGTATCTTGTGACACATTATGGAAAAATCGCAGTGAAGTAAAGTAGCATGCAATTAATCACCAGCCAATGGGATACTTCCATAAGAGCTGAAGGCAAGAAACTGAACCCATGTCTACTATGTGAACCTCACACAACCACCCTTTTCTTACATATCACGTTTACATCTAGCCCACTCAAAGCTGATTTTCATGTTTACAGATCACACACGCACTTATTTTAAACATAAAACATAACATGAATCCTTGTTGAGAGGAAAATGTAAAGACGTTTGATAATCAATAGCTCTGCTCAACAAGGTATATGGTTAAACCGGTTACACAATTTAAACAATTTCACTTGTTTTCCGACTACCTCTCAATAGTGAGACTTATGCTATTCCGAAACCACTGATTTACAGTAAAATAGTGAAAACTAACTAGCATATGAACTGATCTACACACTAAATAGTGTGCCTTGTCTATAGGATAGCAATACACTAGCCTGACCTTTTTTATTCTATGTTGAGGAGTGGCGAATAACTCACACTCACTCATCAGCATTGACCTGTGATGGCTTCCAAGATTGGATTAACACAACTGAAAGCCAGTGTGTTAAGTGTGCATTGCGAAATGTAAAAGCAAATGCCAGTTTAAGATAGGGTGTGTCAGAAATGCGTGAGACAGTGAATGACACCACATGCTGGGGGGCATTTCCAGAGCTCTGCTGGGTGTGCTAAACATGAGTTTTATGAGGGCTCTGTAATTAAGTATTTGGACAGTTTTCCTTAATTCTTTATGAGTGATCTTTGACATCTCTTCCTTTGTGTACTATGATTAAATTAAATGAAGAACATTAATTATCATATAAGCACAATCATTTATTTCCCACATAATGTGCCTCTTTAGTAACTACAGAGTGAAAGTGCAACATGATCCTCTCTCAGCTAGCTCTTTGTTACGAGACATTGATATTATTTCCAATGGATTACCTTTCATGCTAGTATTTTCTCGTAGTAAGCATACAATTACTGAATGCAGCCCACCAGCTGACGCTCAAACAACAGAATGAAATCTGATCGTTTCCTGAAGCAGCCTGCTGCTGTGTCACAAGACTAAGAAAAAAGCAATGCAGTGCCTCAAAGATGCCACAAGGGGGCGCATGTGTTTGAATAGGCTTCATCCCGTTGCGTGTTTTAAAACGGAATCATTTAATACTCTGAATATTAGTTTGGGTATGTGGGCACAAGTAATCAATCTATATGGTGTATAATAAGGAGACTTTTACCACAATGGTGTTTGATACGTTATTATTACAGTGGACGAGTTCAGGGTATATTTTTAATCAATATTATTAAAATCAAGTTTATTATTAGGGTGCGTATACGTTGAGAATAGTCTCTAGTGTCTAGATCCTGGTGTCGAGGGGTGTCATGCTTTATATGGATTGAGCCCCTCCCAGTACATCCAATAGTTGTCAAGAGATTTATCTGCTGCTTGGATGCGATTATATGTGTGATGTTAACACATGGACATCAAATCCTTACTTATCTTTTCTACATTCGTGAGTAATATTTATTAGTTTTATAAATTTTGTTCTGGCCAAATCTGCTTAATATCACAATCGGACAGGTGAACAGGCGTGGTTATCGCCGATATATGACCAAGGGTTACCCCCAAACATTATATATATATATATATATATATATATATATATATATATATATATATATATATATATATATATATATATATATATATATATATTATTTCTTAAGAGTAAACGAATAAAAAAACTTTTCCTAAAATATTTTTTTCAAACAATTACGCCATGAAAATTAATGAAATGCTCATAAAAATTGGCTAATTATATATATATATATATATATATATATATATATATATATATATATATATATATATATATATAATTTATTTTGAGTGTACAGACGAATTGAGGGAGATTGAATGTTCCTGGTTCTATACAAATTAAGATTAAATTTTAAAAAAATATATATGTCGATGTGGCCTAAATTAACAAATATTAATACAAATATATATTTTTTTAAAGACAGACACAACGGAAGTGAATAGGGCGTCTTTAAACGCCAAAATGTACAAGACGTAAACCTGATAGGCTACATGAATGTTATCATTTAATGTGATAAAATCGCTTATAATAAACTTATATGTGTAAAGTTTTATCTAATACCGGGATTAGAGTTGTAAAATTGGATAACTTTACACAAATAAAGTTAGTAAAAAAAAATGTATCACACTAAAACAATGTTAACACGTGTAATGTTCAAGCTACATCCTGTTTTTATACTTTTGAAACATGGACGAGTCATTTATTTTTTTTCTTTATCAAACTAATAATAAAATAATATCGAGGTTACAGTGAGACACAATGGAAGAGAATGGGGGCCTGTATTTGGAGAGGTTAAACAGAAATTTGAAGCTTATAATTTTATCTAAGCACTTTCATTCTCCTGTTAAAACGTATTATTTAAGAGGTAGATTTGTTTAAATCGCTGTTTTTACGGTCGTTTAAGGGGTTTTGTGTTTACGCCGTTACAGCAACAAAGTTGCAAAATTAGATATACCTTAACATAGAAAAGATTAGCAGGCAATTTTATCACACTGACATCATGTTTGCATGCATATTGTGTGACTACTTTTGAAACTGAGGCACAATGGAAGTGAATGAAGCCAATATGTAAACATTAAAATACACAATGGAAACCAGATTTTTGCTTCTTTTTTTTTTTTAAAGAGAGGAACTAGTGGAAATTAATTTTTGTGGTAATCAATATTATTCCACAAATGACGTTTATGGACCTTAACATGTATTGAACCCGGAATATTCCTTACAGTGGGAGAATTTGCATGGATTACATTATGCAGCTACAGCAGTATGGCGTGAGATCGCGTGACGTTTAACTAATGTAGTCTGTCAGGACTCCATCTCTATAAAGAGAAGAGAGGTCCTGGCAGTGGGCAACAAGTCATTCATACTTTTATGATGAATGAAGACCGACCTTAAATAACACACAACAATGCAACCCAGCAGAACTTGAAATAAGATTTTTTTTTTTTTTTTTTACGAGTTCAGTTCTACCTGGCCAAAGGTTGCAATTACATATAGGTTTTTGTGTAATGTATATAGTACACATATATTTCGGTCCTTTCTGTTGACCAGGTGTGTTTGTTTGGGCCTTTCCCACTCCCTCCCGCTGCAAGATGGCAGCTGTTTCGTGCATGTGTTGATCTGACAACAGTTGGAATTCCTCTCCCTCCTGCACTGTTCTATTAGTTTTGTCAGGATATCCCATCCCCCTCCATACCCTTTTCATTCCTCTACAGTCCCCTGAAGTGTCTCAAACTAGGGTATCCCCAACGAATCAATAGAAAAGTGTTTCCCAATCCTTCTCCAGACTCAAAGACAACCAAGCGATAGAAGCAGCTATATTTTCTAAGCAACACTTTTGTGATACCTTTCATTAATACATTGGTGTAATAATGTCATTGCTTCATTCAAAATGCTGCTTTTTTTTCCTTCTTCTTCTCCTCCTTACTAAATTTTTGAAAAACTTGTCTCAACGTATTCTTGGCCGGTTTGAAACCACGTAATCATTCCTGGAATTTCCTATGAACAGACAAGCTATGACTTTACCCTTTTATTTCAAACACTTACAGATGACTCATTAAGAAACTGCAAGTGTCTGACAATGCTGCCCTTTTTGTCAAGCAGCAGTGCTCTATATTCTCAATTATTAACAACCCATAAAAGCATTAATTATCCAATGCAGAATATTTTGCTGCCATGTGAATCAGGAAAGATATGCAAATTAAACTTTTTATGCTCCCTATCTCCTACATGTTCATGATATGTCAATGATTAACCAATTTCCACACCTGCCATTTGAAGCCATTTTAATATTTACAGATTCCTGGAAATTGAAAACACCACGAGCACCTAGAACTACCCACCACCCCCACAAGAATTGCACAGGACCTGCCGTCCCGGAAATACAGCAATACCTTTCGAGCTTTTCCAGGTGTCCCATTTAACACTTGAAACAAAATCATTCAAAGCTCACTATTTTAGAGAACTAAGCATTTTCGGTGTCAAAAATAAAAAAGGCTAATGCCTGGTTGTGGTTGTTAACAAATAAGCAGACTAGAGAATGATACCTGAACAAATAGAAGGGGGGAGGGACTACTTCTCATAAAATTACTGAGACTGGGACAGCAGTTCTGAGAAGTCATTTTAATTTATTCTGACATGCTAAAAGGGAATAAATTACACTTTTATAGAATGTTCAGCTGTAAAATACTTTAAGCTGGTTCTGAGGGACAGTTTGGAGGTAATGGAGAAAAAAGCCAGGTTACTGGAGTGCATTTGTTGTTGCTAAAGACTGAGGAAAAAAAATAAAATAAATCAAACTGCTCTTGCCTCACAAGAACCAAAATTATATAGAAAAGAAACCCTCCAACACTTTCTTTGCAATAAAAAAAGAAACAATGAGCATGAGGCCGCTACTAAACAGCAGCGAAAAAATGTTGCAGAGAATAAGTCCCAGAGATATTTTACATGAGGATCTGCTTCACCACAGCAAGCAGCAACACAAATCCTTTCCCCCATATTATCGATTCTATACAGGAAATGACACCTCTATAAAACTGAAAAAGTACAACTTTTTTCTGATTTAAAAAAAAAAAAAAAAAAAAAAAAAAAAAAAGATATATGCATATAAAAATGGTAATGAAAGGGTGGAGTGAGCACATTTTTCTCTCAAAACAGAACATGGAGGCTATCATAGCAATTCATCTTATGAAAGGTTACTTTCTCAATCAACATGAACATTTTTCAAAAATAAAAACCAGATCATTGATGCATACAATTTCCATCTAAGCAATTAACATACAGGTTTATTTGAGTGATGCCTAATTTGTAATGAATATTCTTTTGTGAAGTTTATTCTTATATATTTTTTAGACTTCAGAATACCAAGTACAATATAGTTAATGCAGTGTTCTAAAGAGAAACCTAGTAGTCACTAGAATGTTTTTTTTTAATCTTCACATTAGAAGCTCTGTAGCACATCAGCAGGCAGAACAATAATTACCATTTTAGGAAAAAAAAAAAAAAAAAAGAAATCCAATGTTCGCCTTTTAATTATTTGGATACATTTAAAACATTAACAGATTGAATCATAGATGTCTCACTTTGTTTGGGGGTGGGGGGGGGGGGGGGTTGAAGGACGAAAAAGTGTCTCAGATGTCTCCAGTCTGACAGAAGAGTGTCTGGGTTTATGCCACGCTCTTTGACGAAAGGAGGTTGAAAAGGGAAAAGGGGCCAAAACTGGTCTGATGGGAAACCAAGATCAGAGGAAGGACCCCGAACAGCTATCCTTAAGGAGAAAACTCTGGAAAATATTGGCATGTGCACAATTACATCCAAAGCGCGTCAACAATTTTCTACAGTTTTCAGTTTCAAAGAAGGAGGGGCAAAAAGTCTTAAGTGACAGGACTATAGAAAAGGCTACAGCTTCCAACTCCAAACCAAGCCTGCTTTCTGTGTGGATATAGTATATACATACCAATATATAGATATATGCAGAGCATACATCTATATATATCGATTACATATATAGTATATGGAACAAAAGTTTTTTTTTTTAACAGGAAAAAGGTTGCCCACAGTGCCTGCCAGGTTCTGGTGAATTTGATCCAAGATGCCGGGGTGTGATTGGAAGGCAAATCCTGCTACGACCTCTGCTCTGCTTCATTGCATTGTCTTAATGCTTAGAAACCTGCAAGAGAGAGAAACACATGGAGAGATAGAGAGCAGAGGGTTAACAGCTAGTGATACAGAGCTGAATGGGGTTGAGCTACTGTAATCAATGTAGCCAATCAAGTCAGAGCATTATTCTGTCCAGGAAGAGAGAAAGTGCAAAGTCATCAGTCCTTCTCTGCAGTAAAGTATAGACTTGCTGCAGAGAATCTGAGAAAAACATTTGTTATCAAACACACAGGGGCTCATGGGGATAAACTCTTTCTTTACCATCTCTACACATGGAGTCTGAGCCACAGAGGCAGCAGTGCAGAACACGCTGAATGGATTTTCAGGCCAGCTAAGACCATTAATTACTAATGATGACATGGCTAAGATGTTATCCATTCACGTGCTACTACAGCAGGCTGACACATCAACCAATTCAGCTGGTGCACGATCAGTATGTCTCAATGAGCATACTTGGGTTGGGGATAGGATGATGTAATTGGATATCTGACAAATTATTCAGATGATGATTGTAACCGTCACAGACAGACAGTAATCAACAATTTCAAGAAATGATGAAACCATGGATCTGGGAAGTCACCGAATCTATGAAATAGTAGTCCAATAGTTTATGCCCATACAATTTTTAAAAAAAATACATAGTAGAAATTATATAAAAAAAAAAAAAATAAATAAATAAAAAAAAAAAAGAGCCTGTTGGTTAAAGACATTATTATGAAATAATCATTAAAGCTAAATAAAAATAATAAGTGACGAAACACTGTTTTTATGAAAATCTTTTATTCAAGTTATTCAAAACGCACTGCTTTACATGAAATTGTATCCACTCCATAAAAAGTTTTAAATTTGAAGGCCATGGAATTAAATTAGTTTTCTTTTTAAATAAAGTCACGATGTGTGCAGAACCCAACAACTTGAACCAAAAATTTACTTCCATTTCATTTTCTTTATTCTGCATTAACAAAAAATGCAATACAAACACAGGGAAATTATTAGACAGCATAATTTATTAGTCTTTAACCTAATGTGAAAACTTGTGTTTTCTATTCTTTAATAAAATACTGTGAAGTAAACAAACAGTAGTAGTTTTATAAAAGTATAACGTACGTGTGTCGTGTTGAAATTCTAAAAGGTAACAATTTATTTACATTTCAATAATAATTATTAAGTTTACATTCATAATTGTCTTCAGATCCTCATTTGTATTGGTCATTTCCCACCTGTTGTTTTAGACAGATACTTGGGGCCAGTGGAATGTAAATGTTTGGATTTGGGAACGAGGATTTTTTGACCAGTTACTTTTAATAACTTTAAGATTAAAATGCTATTTGAACTTAGAAATATCTTTGGTTTAAGTTTTTTGAATTTCAATAAATGAGTTAAAATAAAAGAAATTGTGTGCAAAAATATTCACAATCCTTGACAGCGGGGGTTAACGATGTAACCGGATATTGAATAAAAAAATAAATAAAAAAAGTTCATTACTCGAATTTCGCCCAGCTCTTGACCATCCTAGTCTTCCCACGGTTATATAAAACCAGTTAAAGAGCATAGCAGCTGCCCTTTCAAGAATCCTTTAACCAAAAAAAGGAGCAGGATATGTCCCAAAACAAATAGGATTATCCTTAAGGATAAGCTTTAAAAGAAGCTGTATCATTGTAAGAGTATAGTTTAAATGTATATGAATTAACAGTTGAGATAATGTTGAGGCAGGTATATCATCATAATTGCCATAGCATCACAAGAGGTTTCAAGTCATGTACATAGCACAAATTCAAAGACCTGAAGAATGTGACATGTTGAATTGTTTGCAACACGGCACTCTCAACCATGGTCCGTTTCTAAAATTGAAGAAGTGCTTTTACCTACGGCAAACTTTAAACAGCATAATATAGACAGAATTAAATCTAATCCTAGCAACATTATTGAAAAATTAATTGATCATTCTCAGTAAGAAAACTATATATAAATCGCCTCTAATCTATATAGGATTTTTAGGCACGTAAAATGAGGAAAACTAATAAAGTATGGAACTTTTAAATGTAAACCTTAAATGGTTGGAGTCAGCCTCTAACAAGAAAGGGCAGTCTTTCAGGTTTAGCTTATTTGTGCCACTGCTTGTGTCATTTATAGCTAATCCACAATGGAAAGTTGATTCAACCTGGCTGCCAAGTAACCTGATTGTTAGGTTCGAGCTGCTACTACATGCAGAGTAGTTACATTTAGCTACTGCAGCCTTGACATTTCTGCGGACACAATGGGATCCATTTGAGGAACGAAGAGAAAGACGCAGAAAAAAAAAAACCAGCGCTTGGTAGAGAGAAAATTAAAAGATTAGAACAAGCATTCATTGAGATTGAGGATATGCTAATAAAGTATTCTCTGAACAATATCAAAATAATACAAGATTGTGAAACAACAGCAACCATGTAAGCTCACATTTGCAATCCATTGTTACAGGATCAACAACACTGGTAACCAAGAAACCAACAATCCTCTGCAAATAAGGTTCTTTCAAGCTAAAACACTCCTCAGCCTTTGGTACTTAAGTTCTTGGCTGTGGCTTTTAAGCAGTTAAAAAAAAATAAAAATCTAAAGAATCTTAAAGGGACAGTGCACTATTACTTCAGAGTCTCTCAGATGTTGAAATACCATGGGTAATTCCTTAAATACATAATTGTTACCTCGATCCAATGTGAGAATCAATCATTTTCTGTCCAAGTAGGGCACATTGCATTGCTTGCATTTCAAAAGAGGAGGGAGTTCAATAAAACTAAAACAGTGTGCACAAAGGATTAGGACATTACCACCTCATCAGCGAATGCTATTCTTAGTTCAGCCACTTTTAACAGCAGTTGTTCTCTGCCTCAATTCAGGATGAACCTTGTGTGTAAAAAGGTCTTCCTGCATTTCTTTCTGTATTTATGCACAAGGGATTCAAAGATGACGTGCTGAACCATGGGAGTGAAAAGGCTCTAAAAGCCATATACAATACCACTGAGAAAATGCAGTACACTAAGCACAGAAGGGAGTATAAAAGCTGCCTGTGTGGGGACCTGGTCGTTATTTTAAGCATCCCTGGTCCAAGGCCATTTTTATAAACCAAGAAACCAACAATCCTCTGCAAATAAGGTTCTTTCGAGCTAAAACACTCCTCAGCCTTTGGTATAAATGAGAAAAAGCTTAGAAGATTTTCGAATAACTTTATATATAAGTTATTCGAAAATCTTCTAAGCTTTTTCTCATAATAAATCCGATTGCAATACATATTTAACTATTTGATCATTACACAAAATTAAGGACAATATTGCAACTGCCAGATTGAAAAAAAGCCCACTAACATCTAATCCGAAACGCTGAAACAATATATTTTACTACATTCCTGCACCCTACAAATATATTTGCAGGGTTCCATTTTAAAACTAGCAGACCACAATCCAAGTTTGGCAGTCATCTCTCTTACAAAAAACTACTTTGATAAGGTCTGCCGATGTAAAAATTTAGGACTACATGCTATTTTTAGTGCCTAGGCCAACTCCTGGGTGAAATACTGTAAAGATGTTAAAAACCACAGCTGAATACGATACCAACTGCATACCATTAACAGCATATAACCCCAAGCTAAATGCATTTAGTACACAGACCAGACTGGATGCAGCTGACTTGACAAGAGCGCAAAAGGACACAGCAGTGGAAGAGGGGTGACAGCAGCTTTTCCACTTTACTGTGTCCTTCTAGGTGTCAAGTCTACTTTCACGAAGCCAAGCGTACACTACACTACTTGCGATCGGCACCCTGCGACTGTCTTGTTTTTCGTCGTGCTGGTGTGCACAATGCATGACTGAACTGCATCAACTGCATGATTATTCGTCCCTGACTGAGACCTGGTATTAAGATGCATGTTGGGTGATCAGAACACAAAAGTACAAGTGAGACATCACTGTTACACCTGATCATCTCTTTTGACCACTTGTGATCAGATTTAGAAGAGAGGGTCTCTGATTTCATTATATCAATCATTACATCTGTGTTTTATTAAAATGATAATAAAGTGCAAAATTAAAAGACGAGAAAGAAACCGGTGAGGTTTCTTTGAATTATTCAGAAACATTTAGAGCAGAAGTCAGAGTTATTTTAGTGCAGTACCTGTATCTGAGCTTCTAATGTGGCTGCTGCTCATATCGGTGTCCCTAATGTACATGTTCACGCATTCGCTTTTTTGGATTTTCTACGCTAATTTCCCTTTAAATCTTAACATTATTTGCAAAAAATAATAAATAAAAAAAACTTCCGTTATGGCTGCCTTTGCGCCAGTTTGTCCATTTGAAATGGGGCAATGCTAGTTTATTCTAGATAACGATAACACATGAAAGAAATTTTGCACTTATAGGTGCCATCTGCAAAGTAAAAAAGTTATTAAAAACAACTGAAAATAATAATAAAAAAAAGCAAGTAGGGAGATGTGGGAGAAGTTTTATTTTATTTTCAATTTATTTTTAGTTTTTGGCTTCCTAATAACTTGCCCTGCTCTTGCGCTCTCTCAATTTCATTGGCTGTGGCTCATTGTTGGTCTAGATATCAAGCGCTTTTAAAAACGGTCGTAGCATCTGGGACTAGTCTCGGCATGTTACAGGAGTGCGCACACAACAAGACTGTTCATCATGAGATCTGAGACTTCTCGTCTCAGACCTGTCGCTGACTCCAAACATCAAAGACGAGCTTGTGTTGTGTACATTAAGCTTTAGGTGTGCAACAGATTTAGACTACATTAAAGCCTATATCATCTGACCAGGACTACTTTTCACTAATTGTAGACTTCATTTACTCACCAACATCATTACAATCGTCAACAGTAACTGAAAAGCTCTGGCTTAAGAAAAATCATGTAAAAGTTTATAACTTATGGAAAATGGAAATTCATCTGGAGTTTAAACACAGTCAGCTTTTAAACTGAATAATAAAAAAATAAAAAATACTCCTGACTCCCAAGTTCATATAGCTAGGCGGGACTATCCCTTTCGCTGGGAAAAGCTCCATGACTAGAATCACAAAAACAGCACAGTTGAGTCATCACATCATATGTATATTTAACAACCTTTAGACTTCGCCCAACACCAAACATATAGAACAGTACAGTAAGAGTCAATGTGAAGGTGTGGAAATTATATGGTCTTGGGTTAGTCTGTGATTAGAAATCACTACCATACAGTGCATCCGGAAAGTATTCACAGCGCTTCACTTTTTCCACATTTTATGTTACAGCCTTATTCCAAAATGAATGAAATTCATTATTTTTCTCAAAATTCTACAAACAATACCCCATAATGACAAAGTGAAAGAAGTTTGTTTGAAATCTTTGCAAATTTAAAAAAAAAAATACAAAATAAAAAAAAAAATAAAAGTATTCAGAGCCTTTGCTCAATACTTTGTTGAAGCACCTTTGGCACCAATTTACAGCTTCAAGTCTTTTTGTGTATGATGTTACCAGCTTGGCACACCTATGTTTGGGCAGTTTCTCCCATTCTTCTTTGCAGGACCTCTCAAGCTCAATCAGGTTGGATGGGGAGCATCGATGCACAGCCATTTTCAGATCTCTCCAGAGATCCTCAATTGGGTTCAAGTCTGGGCTCTGGCTGGGCCACTCAAGGACATTTAGAGTTGTCCCGTAGCCACTCCTTTGTTATCTTGGCTGTGTGCTTAGGGTCGTTGTCCTGTTGGAAGATGAACCGTCGCCCAGTCTGAGGTCCAGAGCGCTCTGGAGCAGGTTTTCATCAAGGACGTCGCTGTGCATTGCTGCATTTAGTTTTCCCTCAATCCTGACTAGTCTCCCAGTTCCTGCCGCTGAAAAATATCCCCACAGTACGATGCTGCCACCACCATGCTTCACAGTAGGGATGGTATTGGCCAGGTGATGAGCGGTGCCTGGTTTCCTCCAGACATGACACTTGCCATTCAGGCCAAAGAGATCAATCTTTATTTCATCAGACCAGAGAATTTTGTTTCTCATGGTCTGATTCTCCTTCAGGTGCCTTTTGGCAAACTCCAGGCGGCTGTCATGTGCCTTTTACTGAGGAGAAGCTTCCATCTGGCCACTCCACCATACAGGCCTGATTGGTGGAGTGCTGCAGAGATGGTTGTTCTTCTGGAAGGTCCTCCTCTCGCCACAGAGAAATGCTGGAGCTCTGTCAGAGTGACCATCGGGTTCTTGGTGATCTCCCTGACTAAGGCCCTTCTCCCCCCCCCGATTGCTCAGTTTGGCTGGACAGCCAGCTCTAGGAAGAGTCCTGGTGGTTCCAAACTTCTTCCATTTATGGATGAAGGACACTGTGCTCATTGGGACCTTCAATGCTGCAGACATTTTTCTGTACCCTTCCCCAGATCTGTGCCTCCATACAATCCTGTCACGGAGGTCTACAGACAATTCCTTGGACTTCATGGCTTGGTTTGTGCTCTGACATGCACCGTTAACTGTGGGACCTTATATAAACAGGTGTGTGCCTTTCCAAATCAGGTCCAAATCAACTGAATTTACCACAGATGGACTCCAATCAAGTTGCAGAAACATCAAGGATGATCAGTGGAAACAGGATGCACCTGAGCTCAATTTTGAGTTTCATGGCAAAGGCTGTGAATACTTGCGTACATGTTATTTTTTTGTTTTTTATTTTTAATAAATTTGCAAAGATTTCAAACTAACTTCTTTCACATTGTCATTATGGGGTATTGTTTGTATAATTTTGGGGAAAATAATGAATTTAATCCATTTTGGAATAAGGCTGTAACAACAAAATGCGGAAAAAGTGAAGTGCTGTGAATACTTTCCGGATGCACTGTATATCCATTTATACTCCACTTAAGAGTTTGAGATTATTATAATAAAAGACTAACAAGTGTTAGATCCAGGAACAATGATTGGGAGAAATCTGTCAAATAGAGCAAACATCCCATTTGGAAAGGATTTAATTCAAGGGATGGTTATGTGACAAATCACAGAAAGATTTAGACGCCAGCCCTTCGTCCCAGAGAAGAATAGACATTTTGGTACAAAGTTAGTAGTCAAATTTCCCAAGGACGTCTTTTGCAAGACATACCAATTGAATTTTTATTTCCTTTTTTTTGAGGGGGGTCATCCTTGAACTAACACTTTCTTTGAATTTTATGAATCTTTGGGGAGCAAATGTTCCAAATCCACTTTTTTTTTTTTCTTTTTTTTTTTTTTTTACTTAATATGCAAGCAATTGGTGTCTCTGTTTTTGTGCTGAAACGTCGCTTGGCTGTTTGCTACTAACCTTTCATGTTACTCTTGGGTTTGTCAGTTTGCTTGCCTGTGGGGGTTTGTACCGGTTGCCCCTGTCCCCCTGTGGTGGCTGCTTGCTGTGCTGCTTTCTGCTTCAGCATGGTCCAGTCAAATGTGTAGTCATACTGGTGGTTGAGAGTTCTGCAAGAGATGGAGTGGCAGTGAGTACATCGATACAAAGTACGTCACTACTGCAGAATGCACAATTCAAGCAACAGACATTACAACTACAAAAACAAACACGAGAAATTAATAAAACTGTGTCAACGTCTGTGAGCTTAGACTCTTCTAGTGACAGATTTGGCAAAATTGTAGTAAAGATGAGGTAAACAAGTTGTAACTAGGGAGTGGACTTGGTGTTGGGAGTGTTGAAATAATGAAGAATTTTGTTAAGCACCTGAAGAGAATGCGGAAAAGCTGACGCAGGTACATGTAGTCAGGTGCCTCTTCAAACCGCAAACCACGACAGTAGTTCAGGTACATGGCAAACTCTGCTGGGAACCCCTGGAGAAAGAGCCAAACACATGTTATGAAAGAATTTAGAGATCTAGAAAGTTCCAGAGATGTCATGTCAACTTGACCTGCTTAATTTTTAGGATAGGGAAATTAACAAAGTATTTATTTTCTGGTTTTACAAAAGATTAGTAAATAGTCAGCACTGTTAACAGGTAATAAGGAGCCTGAGATTACAGTCATGCAGGCCAGAACAGAAAGCCCCAAGGAGAAATAGACATAGAATCAGAGTCTATGAGCATATTAATATTTGCTTTTAGGATTTAATTGAAATGTTAATACGCATAGCTTGTAGTTCGTTTGAGAGCTTCCTGATAGAGCTTTATTAGTCCTGTCATAAAAGCAATACATTTAGTAAATTCCTGGAAAAGGTGCTGAAAGAGTAAGCCGACCAAAACGTTATGTTTCTGTTCTACTAACCCCATCCATAGGAATAAATGGCATGGTCATATATACTAATTAGTCAGACACTTTCAATCTATATTACATACTGATATAACGTACAGCTAAAAGTATTGTATGTTTTGGGGGTTCTTTATCATCAAAACTTGGCATTCAGCAAGGAAACATGACACATACAGACTATTGTGCATGTAATGTGTGCTGCAATGAAAAGTTTAATTACATATGAACTTCTGTAGAACCTTTATGCATCCCTACACATTTTTACATACCTTACACAACACCTCGACCGGGGTTGACATTTTTTTCTCACTAATCTTCTCATACTTCTGTTTCTTTGTGGCAGCCTGTGGGAAGTAAAACAAAAACGCTGCACACTACAGTCTGGTACTGATACAGCAGTTCAACAGTATGCAATCCCACAGTGCTGAGGGCCATAAATAAACTAGCTGAAAGAAGATTTACGGCACCTTTTTAGGCCACACCTGTTGGCCTGTTTCACCCTGCCTAATGCTCATTATTAAAAAAAATTGTTTTTTTTGTTTCCACTACAGAAAAATCATATTTTGATCATGTAAATGCTAACAATGTCAACTAACAATAAGGCATATTCCCCCACTCAAACTAATTACATTAGGACACTATCTGCTTTACATAATTGTTCTACATTCAAACTATTCAGGCTGATTTGACACTAGCATGCTTTTCGAAGAGTCAAAAATGTATCATAAGACATCTATGTCTCAGCTTCTTGTCAAATATAATAAAATTTCCCTTAATTTTGAGACTTAAGATTTGAGTACAGAACTTACCTTAAGTCCCTGCCACGGCAGGCTGGTTCTGTTGAAGTACATCAGCACGTATCCTAGTGACTCCATGTCATCTCGACGACTGCAAGATAAAACGAAACATTAAAGCCAAACATCAAGCCAGATTGCCTTTTAAGCAAGTGTGAGGGAAGATCATTTAAAAACTTTGTCTAAAATAGTAGTAATAGTGCGCAGGAATACACACAAGGGGCGTCGATTGAGTGAGCCATCCCTAGTAAAGCTCTAGTAAAGTGCAGGCAAGTAGTATTGGCTATAGGTCATTTAAAAAATCATGTCATGATCATGAATTTATTTTGCGTCTTGTATTATGTTATTGCAAATGACTTCAGAGCTTGCTTATTCCAACTGGTTAGTTAAACATCGGATTCTAGGTCAACAGTATCTGCTGCCTAGTAAACATAAGTAACTGCTGTTGGCAATGAAAGAGCTATACAACACGATGAGCTAAATTATTTGACGTATAAGTGTTCTCACCTCTGCTCAATGCCCAGATGTGCGTTGATGCTGGCATATCGAGCTGTGCCTGTGAGGTTTTTGTCTTCTCTATAGGGTATGTGCTGTCGTGTCCTGTTGTCTCTGTATTTCTTGGCCAGGCCAAAATCAATTAGGAACAACTACAGAAATAAAAATAAAAAAAATAAATAAAAAAGAAGAACAAATAGACGTTTTATTTTAAGAACCTACTGGAAACAAGAAAAATCCTGCACATTAAATTTCTTCCAACTTCCCTCTGTGTGCATAATCTCACCTATTATATAAACCTCAGAAAGTAAACAAACATCAAGTCACTAATCAAGGAAGTTAAGTGTTCAATCCACTATGCCAATGAAGCTTGGGAAAAGTGAACAACCAGCGATGTAAGAATCAGCTCTTAGAGAATTTACAGCCTGTCATTGACAGCAATTTTTCTTAATTGTGAAAAGCCATTCAGATCCAGTGTCCCATACACATCAACAGGCTAAAGTCCAAAAGAGAGGACCTTTCCCAAACAGTTTTTCCACTGAGGCAGCAGTCACATTGTAATGCATCCACTCAGCCATGTCACTGTTTGCTTGGCTCAACCAGGGATCTGTAACTTGTTTCCTGTCAAGAATTTTTTTTATGCCAACATCTCTCTTTGTAAAGACCCTTAACTTGTATTTATGGCTGATACTTTTCAGCTTATTGCCTATATTCAATATATACCTTGATGATTATGTATTTGTTTTGAAATGGAATAGTTTTTTAACCATTATTTCAACCAAACACCATTGTAGCAAAATAGAGAAAATCTTTAATGCATGAAATATCGATTTTCCGGTGCATCGCAATATTTATTTGAATGATCTCAATTACAGATTCTAAAATCCCAAGGTCAATCTTTTACTCTATGTGCACTCCACTAAAATGAGAGGAAATCACTCGCATTTGCAACCAAATTTCTTGCTATGTGACTAAAATGTATATATTTGGCAACTGGCTGATAAATGTTTAGATTTCACTTACATTCAGTGAAGCAATACATACACTTGTCTCTTAATACCCTTTCTGTTCTTTACAGTCAGATGTTGATTGAGAGAGAGATAGATATAGATAGATAGAGAGATATATATATATAAATTCATTTTTAAATCAATTACATGATGTCTCGATTAATCATATATACAAATATTGAGAAAGCCCCTCATATAAATATAATTCAATATATAATGATGAAATGATGATACATTTATCCTTAAACATTTAAAAATTATATATATATATATATATATATATATATAAAATTCAGATAACTAAAATGCATTACATTCTTGTAGCAGAAGAGTTAATCATTGACAATAAGACAATACAA
This sequence comes from Moxostoma hubbsi, assembly GCA_032164185.1. Classification (NCBI taxonomy): domain Eukaryota; kingdom Metazoa; phylum Chordata; class Actinopteri; order Cypriniformes; family Catostomidae; genus Moxostoma; species Moxostoma hubbsi. The sequence continues at coordinate 20,312,913 of JAVLUX010000025.1, forward strand.
AAAGCGTCTTTAGAATACAATGTATTGTTTACTACCATATTATTGATCATAAGTAATGATCATTGGCATACAGTTTACAGCAATCCATTGCACAAGTGAATTTGTCAATCAGTTGGAGATTTATTATGAGGGCTTGTTTAAGGTCCCGTCAATGAACACCTTTGTCAGACATGCTTGTGTAGCATCTCGGGTGCGTTGCATATTAAACATAAAATGATTAGGTCAAGTTTCAATTTTGTTCAGAGGTGTGCAACGGGACCCTGTCTCGTGAACCAAGCGCATGTAAAGAGTTATCACTCCTTTTTCTCGGGTTTCATTCAACTGAAAACTGTTTGCAAGAATAATGTAATCTATGAGAATGCTCATCTCTGCTCATCTCATGAGGTACTGCGAGTTTAGTTCGCTCTTACACATTGTGAACGCATCTCTGCAGGTTCAGTAATATATACAGGTATCTTTGTATTAAAGAAACAAAGACAAAAATTATTAAATCAATGTAATACAAGACACGTTCAACTTGAACCTAAAATTTAGTTCTATTTTATTTAGGCAGCATAAACTGGATCAACAAATGCAATACAAACACATTCGATAACAACACACATTTGGAAGCATTTTTGGGAACACAAGGGAATTTATTAGGCTTATTTATTAGGATTATTATAAATATCTTTGCAGTTATTGTCTTTAGTTCTTAATTGTTGCCACATACTGATACTTGCGTGATGGCAAATGGGGTCGTTGGAGATGGTAAATGTTTTTTTTGGGGGGGGGGTTATAAACAAGATTCTTTAATCACTTTATTTTAATTTGTTTTAAGTGCATTGTTCTTTTGTTCTTTTGTTCAAGTTTTCATGTTTCAATAATTACATTTTTTAAAGCAAAATTAATCAAGCAAAAATATTCACCATATAAACGGATATCGCGATATTTTAAATTATCATTAAAATATTTTTTACATATCACCCAGCCCAAAAGTGAAGTTACAAGTAATTTTATGGAGACCCGCACAAACTCAATTCCATATCGCAACATATTACCTATTAATGTTTGCATATTTGTTTGTTTTTGAAAATAGTAAATTATTTGTTTGTGGTATGGCTCCTTCGAAAAATTGGTTATCCAATATTTTTTCATACTTTTTTTTTTTTATTAACACGGTCCAATTCTAAATCTTTAAATCCAAAGATTAAAGATACATTTTGGGAACTCGAGAATCATCTGTCATTTTGGAGTTGTGAGCACAGCGTTAATAGCAGATGCAGATCAGTGGTGCTGGCGGGCTTTAAACATTTCATGTTTATAAGTTATTGAAAATAATAATAAAAAAACATTAAAGTCATTGTCGAGTCATGCAGTTCAAGTCAAGTCTCGAGTCACTGGTTCTCAAGTCAAAGTCAAGTCATTTTCTTCATTTAGTCAAGCAAGTCCTTAAATTTGCGACTCGAGTCAAGTCATGTAACGAGTCCCCCACCTCTGGCGCAGGTGAGATTCTCTGTCCAGTTTTTTTTCTCAATACCGTAGATAAGCAAATATACATTGTATGATAAGTCAATTTTCATACCGAGGTATACCGTGAAACTGGTATACCGCTGCAACCCTAATTGTGAATATTCGATATATCGCCCAGCCCTACTTGTACTCCATAAAAAGTACCCTGGAAACACAGACCATTGCAAAAACACCTCCCAGCATATGAAAAAAAAAGTGTTACTTAAAAAGGTATCATGAACGCATGCAAAATATAAAGGAGGAAGAAATAAATAAGTGTTTTTTTGGCCAAAGTGCTTTAATCAGATTTTCAAATTATGAAGGAGACCCTCGCATCTCAACTTCGCCATCATTACCATCAAAACACAAGCAAACATTATTCTAGACAGTTTGCCATTTTAACTGCATGTCAGGGGGCTAAAGATTATAGAAAAAAAGCAAAGCAACTGATATAAGGAAACCTGATTTTAAGGGCAGAGTACATATTCTGGTCAAATGGGCTTCTTTTTCTCAACACAAGCAACAATTTCAGTTACACTGTAAACACCAAGTGTTTAAAATATCAACCCAGTCAAAACCTGGCAACAGTTTGTGTGGCTTCTTGAGCAATTGCCTGACAGGATGTTTCAATGGCTTGTTCAGGCTAACACAATCTGTTACTGTTATGGGGAAAAGCCTCTGTCCCACTTTCAAGACAAACTGAATCATTGTAACAAGACTTCAAGAAACTGAAATAATCACAAAATAAAGAGTTTAAAGCCGTTAACAACGGAGCAGTCAAGCTCGTGCAGAGATGCGGCATGGTTTTCTGATGTGAAATTAAAGTATGTATAAACCAGTTTGTCCACTCCAGCCTTCTCCCATTCTGTCCGTCACTCATTCTAACCACTTCCGGTGCAACAAAGTGTAAGGAATAGATTTTTAAAAAATGTTATGCTTGATGGACTCAGAATCCCATGCTACACTGCAATGTAAACAATATGGTGGCACGCATTGAAAGGCAAGCACATTAGCAATCGTATCTTTCAATCTCCCTTTCATTCAAGAACTGGCGTTGGGGGATAAAGTAGTAAAACAACTATTTGAAAAGTATCCAGGACTGGGAATACTAGTTTAGAACTTAGACAAAGAACAACCTCATTCTACCCGGACAAAACACGCATTTTCTCCCGAAGTGCCAAATTGCAGAGATCGCAGCAATCTGGATTAGGAGTTAATATCTAGTTCTGTTTAGCATGTGTGTCTGGTTTAATGCCAACAAATGTTAAAAGTTATTGTTTAAAATCAATGTAAAACTATAATGGGAAAAGAAGTCCGAAAGAAAAAGTAAATCAAAAGAATTTTGGGGGATTATCAGGAGGGTTCAGACCTGGTTTAATCCTGAGAAAGATGGGTCCTGAGAAGAACTAACAGCCAAGCTTCTTTTCCTCTTCCCCACTGGAGATTCTAAACACTGAACAGACAATAGAGGGTGCAGTGCATCAAACAGTATTGCTGATAACCGCACACGGCCAGCGCAGACAGGCAACACCAAGGCTCAGAAAATGAACGCGGAGGAGGAGCAGAGGGAGGGGAAGAGAAAGCCAAAGGCAATCCTTCATCCACCAGCAAGCATCCTAACTAAAACTCAGAGGAGGCTCTGCTAATGGCAGACGTCTTCCCATTAGCCCAGGCTCAGATACTAGCCAACAGTTATTTCAGACCATAAACGGAGCCCACTTGCCTCATCGGTTCTTGAACCACAGAGGCAAACTTTACATGGCACCTCTGGCCACCCAACCCAATGTTCTTCATCTCATCAATACCAATTGTTCCCAAGCCTGATTCTCTTTTTTGACTTTGCCGAGACTTTTTCCATGAACATTCTGCAGCATTTAACACTAGCTGTGCCATACAGTAATTAACAGTTAGCCTAAGGCGGTTGGGTGCAGCCAAATCTACCTTAGTGTGAGGCAAATGAAACAATGGCACAACTAGGGTTAAGGGCAAACTCAAGGCCATTCACTACAATGGGCACTTGTTTTAAAATTAAGCATGACAAGCTTTGAGAGCAAATACAACCCACCAAAACTCTTCCCCACCCCTTTAAACTCCCTTGTGAATCTGCCAAGAAAGGATCAAAATTTCGTTATTACATTTAAACTATATTGACAGATCATTTGACCACCTACAGTAAGGAAGAGGCTAGAATACTTTGGCATGTGGGGAGGCCAAATCAGGTAGGGACGAAGCTCTGAAGAACAAAAAAAAGCATGCAGTTTAAGAGGTGCATAACTTAACCTGCATATTATTGCAAAAACAGTTTTAGTTTTGTTACAAAAGACAGGATGGGACAGCTTCGGTGGAAGTGACTTTCAGTGGAGATTTCAATAGAGCAGCCCAGGATAAAGCAACAAAACAAGCCATTAGTTTACAATGGTGCCGAGCTGTGTACAGTTATCCACAATGTGATGAAACAATTGTTTGGAGAGTTGGGGGGGCTAAAGCACAGTATGCATGTTGGAAGGGGACTATTTCATAAGTAAAATATACTGCAAAACATCTAACTCAGTTCTTTTATCCACCTTTTTCAAAGACAGCTAAATTACACGTATTGCTTAACACGTTCTTCCAATGCGGATGCAACAGACTTCTGCTTCGTAGCTTTTTTTCCCCATTACCAAGCACTGAAATTTCACTAACAGTCAAAAACAAGTGAACAGTCTGTTTACTTAATGTAAATCCCTTTCACAGTAAAGGCACCGTGTGGACATTCGGTTTCGATTGCAATGCCTGAATAGGTACATAATCACACACATTTACATGGTAAAGTTACTGGGCTCTAGCTTTCTCTGCACGCTCTGTGTGTGTGTGTGTGTGTGTGTGTGTGTGTGTGTGTGTGTGTGTGTGTGTGTGTGTGAGAGAGAGAGATATATTACATATGATGCGCTAGATTTAATTACGTTTTTTTGTTGAGCAGTTCAATATGAAAACAGCCAAATCGTGGACATTTAGGGAATCTAGAAATCTCAACTGGTCGCTTCGGGTTAGAAAAAAAAAGAAGAAAAAAAAAAGGAAACATCCATGAAAAGAGGATGTATGTCCTCGTAGGTAACATAATAGGTTCCATTTTAAAATCTTCAGATTTGTGCCACGTACCTCTGCATTAACAAGTGTTGCCTTCTCATGCACTCACAACAACTTGGTTGAATATTATAATAATATATATAATATTCAGATAATTCAAATGCGTTACATTCTTGTGGCAGAAGAGGCGTAACGCATGTTTGTGTTGTGCGTGTGCTGGATGGTTGTTTTCTTCACTGTATAAACTGTGCATTGCCCATACAGCTGAAGTTTCACTTACTGCCCTCTGGAGAAAACAGGTGATACTACAAGCTTGCATTTCTCAGGAATCTTTCTTATTACGGTCTGGGTGAAGTGCAATTAAATACGCAATTTTTTTTAACGCGTTATTTTTATTAAAATCGCACTGAGTTAACATGTTAAATCCACAGCCCTAGTTTAAATGTTTCATCTTTGTTATCTTCCAAAATGCATTGGCAGCTTTTGAGGGACTTATCATTGTGACTTATTTTCCAGTAGTTAAGCCACCTGTAGTTGTTATATTATTATATAACCCTATATCAGCGCATAATTATTCAGACCCTTAGCTGTTCGCCATCACCAGTAATGGTAGTCTAGCTGATTAAAAATAAAAACTTAAGCAGAAGTGTGGAGCATCCGAGAAGTCACAATGGCGCCGCCCATGGAGAAGTCAGGAAAAAGGTGGATATGCAAGAAAATTGAGAAGTGTAAAAGCTGTTTTTTGATTATTTGTATCTAAACTGTGTTTGCTTGCCTCCCAATAGAGAACAATCAAAGAAAAAAAAAAAAATCACTGCATTAACAATTCACCCTCAAACACTTCCATTTTTAGACTTGCTTTCTTGTGGAACTGATGTCACCCGTTGGCCTGCACCATTGTTGGTCAAGAAATGTCAACATGCTCTACTCTTTCCCCAAGTTAAGCATGTGTTATTCCTGTAAATAAGTTTACTGGGGAGTCTATTAAAAGTGGTAATGATTGTATAAGACATGTCAGGATGTAAGCAGTGGATAATGGGAGTGGATAGTGCTTTTGATTCCAAGCCAAAGGAGAGTGGGATTTGCAAAGCAAGAGCTAAATCAGATCTTTCCCATCAGCTCACTGCACTTCGACAAGATTTATCCAGGGTGAATGTCAACAGCTTTACATCCAAAAGCGGATTGTGTGCATCTGGAGTTTTAGTAAAAAAAGGTGACAATTATATGTGTATGTATAAAAATAAAAGCTTGAGGCTGGCATTCACACAGACACACAATGGTAAACATTTACTCCAGACAGCATTGCCAAAAATGGTAATACAGGCTTTACTGAGTTTTCAAAGTACCAGAACTGTTAGATGACCATCAGAGCTTGTACTGGTAGGTCATTCAGTTATTTTGCTCATCATGCTTTAACTTTGTCAAATGTTGCCTGTCTGCAAGGGCTCAAAATTACGAATTATCTGAAACAAAATAAAAATCAGGCAACTTCTGTACAATTGTATAGAGAAAAATAAAACTGTGCAAAGCACTTCGAAGGCTTCTCAATCTGAGAGAGAAACAAATAAAAACCAACCACAAGTCACATATCATGCATGAGATCCATTTTTGAGAAGTGAAAGATATACAATCCACGTCCACACATTTCCCCAGCCCAACCATCAGGCCATTTCCAAGCTACCAGTGTGTTAATCTGTAAACAATGTGTCTTAAGGAATGCAAGATGTTTTAATTAACTGGTCACAGGATTACCCCCAATATTTTTTTTACAACCCAGCCATCCCAAACCAGCAGAGTAACATCAAACATAAAAAACACAGGCTCTGAAGCCAGTGTTCATCCACAATAACATACTGAATGAAGGTGCACCTTTAACAATCAGTCATGACTCAACAGAACAGGAAAGATTTAAAACTAACTGCATTTCATCTCATAATGTTTTTGAATCTACCCTCCCAGACAACATTTAAAGCATAAATCTGACTGACTTAGACACAGAAATGGTGAATGTTTACCTTATTACAGTGACGGCCAATACCCATTAAAAAGTTGTCTGGCTTGATATCTCTGTGGATGAAGTTTTTTGTGTGCACATACTCGATTCTGCTAATCATCTGTGAAAGAAAAATTATCATGTTAAAATCATGCCACAGCACACTAATATATTTATAATCGTTATAAGTCTAAGCTATCCCTTCCTTTTGCTAAACAATCCTTGCATCAACAACCTAAAGGCTCAGTCTAACCTGATCTGCGAGCATAAGGACAGTTTTCATTGTGAATCTGCGGGAACAGAAGTTAAAGAGATCTTCCAGACTTGGCCCCAGCAGGTCCATCACTAGGACATTATAGTCCTTTTCTTGGCCATACCACCTGGAAAAAAAAAAAAAAAGTGATTACATATCACCACCAACAGATGACCCTTAGATCGCATGCCATTTCTAATGCAATTTAGTGGATATTGAGAATTGTGAAAGGCTGTGCTGAGAATGAGCTGAAAATCCACATCAAAACCAGAGTCCACATCAAATAAATTCAATGATGCAGGACACTTCACTCATGTATACATAATAAGATTTTAGTTCAAAAGAACGGAGCAGACCAAGTTATACTGAGACAATATAAAAGCATATATTTTATCTGTTAAGGAAGTGCTAGATATAAGTGTCACACCCTGAAGACAATGACATCCAACATATCCAGCTTGGTGACAAGACTATTTAGAGTCCTAATAGCACTGGGCAGTTTTAGTTTTTTTTATCGAAATTTTGCAAAAAATATTGCAAACACTATAGTTAGGTACGTTGTAAATCCACCAAAGACTGAATAAGGAAGAGAAAAAGAATTCATAGCACTTGTCTTAATGCCACTCCCGATCTGAACAGTAGTGTACTGCATCTATAGCTAACATTTGGCAAGCGATCATTTTTACAAATTTTGCTAGTTGAAATGTAATGATAAATTAATTTCATTTTGCTGCACTGTTCAGCATGAACTCCTAGAATGTGCGTCTCTATCTGCAGGGGTTTATGAATATAAAAAAATTGGTTGATATACAATGAGTACATTCTAGATGGACCTGGTATAGATATAATGAATACCTACACTGGCAAATAATTATTATTGATTTTACATTTACATTCTGTTGAGAACTTTTCCTTGAGGTGCTTTCTTAATTATTTCATATCTTCCATACCTTTGTTTCATATAATGAAAAGAACTTGAACTTATCCAACAAGGTTGGAGAACATTTAAAAGTTGGAAAAAAAAAAAAAAAAAAAAAAAAAACCCCACACACGAATCGTGAAACATCCATAAGTTTGATAAGAATCAAGATAAAAAAAATTTGGCCATATCGCACAGCCCCAAGTCCTAACCCTCAATTTTAGTCATGAAAAGTTTGTATTTTTACAAACTATTTTTACTCTAATTTTCTGATATTGGAACAGTAACACAATTTTCTTCAAGAAAAATTCTTGTAATAATGCAACAGCAATAAACACCACAGAAATCCCATAGTACCAACCGCATGAAATGAATTAGACGAGGGGTCGGCTACCTTTTTGACGGTGCCATTTTTAAATTTTTCCTTGTTAATGGCTGTGCCGATGAATCCTAAATCTTTATTGCCAGGTTTAATTTATATTTTGAATCAGACTCAGATTTTTTTAACCCCACGATGTGTTTGTTAACTCTTAATCATTTAATGTAGTTTTGAGAGTCACCGTCATTGTGGCTTATGTAGCCTGTATTCTGGGTTGCAAATCTCAAGGATTGATAGCGGTGTCTTCTTAATTATAGCATGTGTAGTTCTGAAAACAAAAAGCAACAAATATAAAACGAATATGTAGGCTGTCATCCGGTCAACCGCACAGCGAGACCTAAGCAAATGTTTAATTTTACCGAAAGTCAAGCACTGCTAACTCGTCTGTTGACTGTACAGCATTCTCATCACACTTTAATAGCGTTTAGCCTCCAATTCTGCCAATTAAAACAAGATGCGTGATCACGAGGAAGGCTACATCAAAAAGTAGATGCACGCAGGTGCGTAGTACTTCATATAAATAAAATAGCCTACTCCTCTCTCACGTGCCAGTGATTACACCTCCGAGTGCAATAGGTTGCCGACCCCAGATTTATACTATACAAACTAGAGCTGTTGGACAAAATCGTTACAGCGATGAATCGCGATTCATTCTCAAAAGAATCAGAATTGATTCTTTCTCGCCAAAGACAGATGTGGAAACAATGGCGTAAGTTAAGTGCATACACCCAAGTCCAGTGCACAAACACGACTGTTTGCAGACCAGCTGTATCAAACAAACGACCATTTGTGCCCGAATGAAACTACAATCCCAAAATTCTTTCACAAACCCACGCACATAGCAACAGGAGAGTTTATTCGTGATAAGAAGCCAACAAACAACATGAAAGACAAGCTTGCACCCATAATTGCACTGATTTGCACAAAACGGGGGAAAACACAGAAGAAAATAATGATGAGACATCGGTTCGGTAGACGTTGGTGATGTTTTCATTTAATAATTTTTTTGTCCCCCGATGCCTTTCTCTACTCTTGCACACTCTCCATTTCATTGGCTTTTGTCATTGCCGGTCACTCGTTTGTCAGGACAGTGCGCACACCTGATAAAGGTTTTATCTTCTACTCGCAGAGCAAACAGATAGAACAGTGCATATGGGACACTTATGCATACATTTCTGAAGCAACAACTGCGCTATTAAAACCACTTTACTATCACCTGTGCAGGTGAGGAGAGAAGCTGACAGCTGCACACTCATAGAAACAGATATATCTCTCATCCAGGACCAGCAAATTCCATTTATGCTTAATTTAAATTAATAGAATGGCATACATTCATTTTAAATAATAATTAAATACTATAAATGTTACTATTTATAAAGCTTAAACAAAAATTTTAATAAAATAATCAGTTGAAGTAATAGTATTCAGTGTTTTGAACCAATATTTTTTTTTGAGCTTAAGAGATTAAGGTTTTAAATAAAAAATGAAAAACTGAGATGCTCTTTTAAACTATAGAACAATGTATTTAATCTTGTGGCTCTTCCTTGTTTTATTTACAGCTCATACTCAATGTAAAAGGCCAGTTTATGTAATGTGACTCATTCTGATTTTTAAAACAGCTGTTAAATAAAAAGCTGAAAGGTAAAAAATAGATAGTAAAAAATTAATTGAAGAAACTGAAAAAAGAAAGATATTGAGGGACAAGATAGACAACATAGTGATGCATCGAGAATCGTTTTATAATCGAATCGTTACCCTTTGAATCGTAATCGAATCAAATCGTGAGGCCAGTGAAGATTCACACATCTAATACAAACTTCTTACATTGATGGTCAGACAGAGAAACTTAATATTCTTCAGATTCCCTAAAGATGAAATATAGTTAGAATTAAACAAGACAATAAGGCACTGCTTGAATCGTTTATAGCGAATGCCTGCATAGAAATAACTGGATGCCTTTTTTTAACTGTAGAGTAGCTTGCACTATCAGGCACCTGGACTCAAATAAAAACAGTCCAGCAGGTGGAGGTTAAAAAGAGTCCCACATTTAGCTAACCCATTGCAAAAGCAGTCGCCAAGCAACCATCATGCAAGAGTCTCCCAAACAAAGAGGTATTATGGAGACACAAGGTGCAACAGTAGACTAGTGTCTGTTCAGCTGTCTGTGCCGGTCAACCAGCTCCTACAGTAGTGGTCAAAAATATTGGCACCCATGGTAAAGGAGCAAATAAGGCTGTGGAGAAAAAAAAAAAAAAAAAGAAGAAATTAAGCATTTTTTTATCCTTTTGGTCTTTCACTAAATTTTTTTTACAAAACTCTAACCTTTAATTGAAGTAAAACAATTGAAACGGGGAAAATATCACATCAGTAAATACTTATTTTTCTCCAAAATGCATTGGCCATAATTATTGGTACCCTTTTATTCAGTCTTCCTTGGCCAAGATAATAGCTCTGAGTCTTCTCTTATAATGCCTAATGAGGTTAGAGAACACATGGCAAGGGATCGGAGACCATTCCTTCATACAGAATCTCTAGAAATCCTTCAAATTCAGATGTCCATGTTAGTGGACTCTCCTCATCAGGTCACCCCACAGGTTTTCTATGGGGTTCAGGTCAGGGGACTGAAATGGCAGAACCTGGATTTTGTGGTCAGTGAACCATTTTTCTGTTGATTTTGATGCTTGTTTTGGATCATTGTCCTGCTGGTAGATCCAACCAGGACCCATTGTAATCTTTCTGGCAGAGGCAGCCAGGTTTTGATTTAGATTTTTATGTGTTGGTATTTGATAGAATCTGTGATGCCATGTATCTGAATAAGATGTCCAGGACCTCTGGCAGAAAAACAGCCCCACAACATTAAAGAGCCAGCGCAACATTTAATTGGGTACTTCATCTCTGTTTTTGCTGCCAAAAAGCTCTTTGTTTCATCTGACCATAGTACCCGGTTGCATTTGAAGCTCCAGTAGTGTCTGGCAAACTGAAGACACTTGAGTTTGTTGTTGGATGAGAGCAGAGGCTTTTTTTTTCTTGAAACACTCCCAAACAACTTGTGATGTAGGCGATGTCTGAGATTGTATTTATTTTTTTATGACTTTGAATCCAAGACCAAACTAATTTCTGCAATTCTCCAGCTGTGTTCCTTGGAGTTTCTTTGGCCACATGTACCATCCTCCTCACTGTGCATGGAGACAATATAGACATGTCCGTTTCCAGGCCGATTCTTAACATCTCCAGTTGACTGGAACTTGCTTATTATTGTGCTGATTGTGGAAATGGGTATTTTCAATGCTTTGGCTATTTTCTTTTTCCCATTTTGTGAAGCTCAACAACATTTTGCAGCACATCAGAACTATATTCTTTAGTCTAACCCACTGTGATTGATGATTAAAGGAATTTGGCCAATGTTACCTCATATTATACCCCTGTGAAACAGGAAGAAATGTCATGTTCCTTAGTCACCCAGGTGCACTAAAAAAATGTAAAATATGAAGTGGAATATAATTCATATATATTTTACTCATAAGAATTTCTAGGGGAGCCAATAATTGTGACCAACATGTTTTGGAGAAAGATATTTTTTTAATAATGAGACATTTCCCCCATTTCAATTGTTCTACTTCAAATAAAAGGTTAGATTTTCATAATTATTTTGAAAGAAAGATCAAAAGGATAAACAATGTAGATTTTTTTTCACACAGTCTCTTTGTACATATTTATCATGGGTGATAATATTTTTAACCACTACTGTACCGTTTCACAATGACAATAAAAAAAAAATACTTTGAACCGCAAACAAACTCCGAAGTTCCTAGCAATGTTCATATCTTGGCAGTAATTGAATCCATGCCAACTGAAATCAGTTGACGCCATTTAAAAGCGATTCATGGTTTTAAGATGATACATGCAGAAAAAAGACATTGGAATGATTTTACTGGCTACACGTCAATTGAAATGTGTATGATCAATTTCTCATTTTTTAAACCAACCAACAGCTGGGCAATATGGCCAAAAATAACAATATTCTTTTTTATATTGTTCGATTTTGATATTTTCACGATATAGTTGGCAGAAAAAAAAAAAAATCCTAAACAGTCAAAATAGTCTATATAAAACTACATTGGGGCCTAGAGACAGTCAAATCTTTGGGGTCTGAGGGATCTACCAAAATATATTTTTTTTATAGTTTATCAATCAAGTGCAGTTGGATGTTAAAATATCATCTGTTCGTTTTGAAGCATAATGACAGCATGTCATTTTTACATTCAAATTATTTTTATTTTTCGTTACATTCAGATAGCAAGTACGGAGGCATAGAAGCCCTTTACTGAGGGCTGTCATGATTAGGAAATTTGCCTGTTTATTATTTGTCAAACAAATAATGGTGACTATGACGATTAATTGTCTGTTTTAGGGCTGTGATGATTAATTGTCTCACTAATGGCTTTCAAGCTTAATTGTAATATAATTGTAATCTCTTTTTAAGGTGTGCTTTTTTCTGCAGGCGTTCTTCATACACCTTATACTTCACTTGAAAAATATAAATAAAATGGGGATAAACTATGATTTCCATTTAAGCGTATGAATGACATCAAAATATTTCTAAATACTTAAATCACGTCTCTTTTTGGTCAACTTTAGCTTTGGTAAATTTTACATTTACACTTGTTATTTGAACTCGTACATTTTATAATTTTTAAGTAAATTAAATACATTTTTATATGTTTTATCATATTTTAATTATTATTCTTAATTTCTTCACATTCACACATTACTTTATGGCTCTGTTTATTAAAACCACAAGCCCTTATTTGTCATTAAGCAAAACCTTTGAGATTTAGTTTCATAATTTTATTACTCCACAGATAAGGAGTTAGTGTGTCTCCTCTTTGTCACCGTGTGTTAACAGCTTATCTGAACCAGGTACATTTGCCATTACATGATCATTTAAAGTGAACCGAGATCACTTTGCGTTCACTATATAAAAATGTTTATACATGTTTGTTTATATTTTCACAGGAGTTTGTCGCTAGGCTCTGTTGACATTAAAGCACTTCAAAAGATCTTCCGGACAGGATCTGGTTGCTGACTGCAGCTCAGTAACGATCGGACACTGATTTCTACTGAAGGACGCAAATGTGCCATTCTTTGCATTTAAACAGTATATAAGCTTAAAATTCCCTTATTTGGGCATTCAAATGTGGTTGGAATTTGAATGCCCAATAATAGCAGTTTTCTCAAATGATCAGATGGTTATTTTATAATTGCGACAGGTCTATTACTGAGAAATGATTCTGTATGGGGTTTCAGGGGTATCCCTTAAGAGAAAATGTAGAAGTCTGAATGAACAATTTATACATTTTCATGAGTTACTTTTCAAGTGAGAAAGATTAGGCTACAAACTAGTAATTTTATTATCTTTCCTCTACAAGCCAGAGATGATGACATCTGATTACTTTCACAAAATTAGAACAGATTACATTCAGAAAGAAAACACATTTTGGTCTAAAGGTGCTCTGGAACCACGCTAACTTATGTGGTGCCTCATGTCTACTCACATGCAGGGAAAAGAGGCAATGCGTGCAGAGCGTACAGGGCATAAATGAAGCGTGTTCGATTCTAGAGAAAAATATTCATTTGATCTGGTGTACACAGTACAGTGTTCTGTAGCACTGCTCACTTAAGACGACGAGAGGGTGCACCATCATTATTATGTCTTGCGCCAGTCATCGAGGTATGGGTCAGGACCCCAGATTGATTCCATCTAGACCATGGTGACGAGTAGCCTAATCGTTAGCAAGGAAGTTAAAGTTAGCAACTTCATACACTGAGAAAGCCGAACTGCTTGCGTTTTTAGCCACACGCACCGGATCGTTTAGATAAGTAGTTCTCAACCTTTTTTTGATGAATGTCCTTCCTTTCCTAATGCATACCAAACCATATACAGTGGTGTGAAAAAGTGTTTGCCCCCTTCCTCATTTCCTGTTCCTTTGCATGTTTGTCACACTTAAGTGTTTCGGAACATCAAACCAATTTAAACAATAGTCAAGGACAACACAAGTAAACACAAAATGCAATTTGTAAATGAAGGTGTTTATTATTAAAGGTGAAAAAAAATCCAAACCATCATGGCCCTGTGTGAAAAAGTGATTGCCCCCCTTGTTAAAACATACTATAACTGTGGTTGTCCACACCTGAGTTCAATTTCTCTAGCCACACCCAGGCCTGATTATTGCCACACCTGTTCACAATCAAGGCATCACTTAAATAGGAGCTGCTTGACACAGTAAGGTCCACCAGAAGATCCTTAAAAGCTACACATCATGCCGAGACACAAAGAAATTCAGGAACAATTGAGAAAGAAAGTAATTGAGATCTATCAGTCTGGAAAGGGTTATAAAGCCATTTCCAAAGCTTTGGGAATCCAGCGAACCACAGTGAGAGCCATTATCCACAAATGGCGAAGACATGGAACAGTGGTGAACCTTCCCAGGAGTGGCCGGCCGCCCAAAATTACCCCAAGAGCGCAGCGACGACTCATCCAAGAGGTCACAAAAGACCCCACAACAACGTCCAAAGAACTGCAGGCCTCACTTGCCTCAGTTAAGGTCAGCGTTCATGCCTCCACCATCAGGAAAAGACTGGGCAAAAATGGCCTGCATGGCAGAGTTCCAAGGAGAAAACCACTGCTGAGCAAAAAGAACATCAAAGCTTGTCTCAATTTCTCCACAACACATCTTGATGATCCCCAAGACTTTTGGGACAACATTCTGTGGACCGATGAGACAAAAGTGGAACTCTTTGGAAGGTGTGTGTCCAAGTATATCTGGCGTAGAAGGAACACTGCATTTCATAAAAAGAACATTATACCAACAGTAAAATATGGTGGTGGTAGTGTGATGGTCTGGGGCTGTTTTGCTGCTTCAGGACCTGGAAGACTTGCCGTGATAAAAGGAACTATGAATTCTGCTGTCTACCAAGAGATCCTGAAGGAGAATGTCCGACCATCTGTTCGTGTACTCAAGCTGAAACGAACTTGGGTTCTGCAGCAGGACAATGATCCTAAACACACCAGCAAGTCCACCACCGAATGGCTGAAGAAAAACAAAATGAAGACTTTGGAGTGGCCTAGCCAAAGTCCTGACCTGAATCCTATTGAGATGTTGTGGTATGACCTTAAAAAGGCCGTTCATGCTCGAAAACCCTCTAATGTAACTGAATTAGGACAATTCTGCAAAGATGAGTGGGCCAAAATTCCTCCAGGACGCTGTAAAAGCCTCATTGCACGTTATCGCAAACGCTTGGTTGCAGTTATTGCTGCTAAGGGTGGCCCAACCAGTTATTAGGTTTAGGGGGCAATCACTTTTTCACACAAGGCCATGATGGTTTGGATTTTTTTTTTCACCTTTAATAATAAACACCTTCATTTACAAATTGCATTTTGTGTTCACTTGTGTTGTCCTTGACTATTGTTTAAATTGGTTTGATGTTCCGAAACACTTAAGTGTGACAAACATGCAAAGGAACAGGAAATGAGGAAGGGGGCAAACACTTTTTCACACCACTGTAATGGTTTGCAGATAACCATTTTGCAAACAGGAACCCAATGATAGTTGATTAACATGACTGATAAACGTCCCACATTTGTAACCTAATGCCCCCCTCTCTACTGATTTGCTCTCAGCGTCCCCTGGCATCCTTTGAAAGCCAACTGGAGCGGTACTGCCCCTGTTGAGAACCCTTGGTTTAGATGCAGAACACAAGCTAAATATTAAAAATGACTCAAAAAGCTTTAACGCAATAAATATTAAGATCGCTTTATCGCCTCACCCGAAGCAAAACACAAGAAGTCTACTTTTAACTTCCTTGAATACAAAGCAACAATTAAAATACTAAAGAATAGGAAGTCTTAAAATGCCACAAACAAGCTCCCAATACTGCAGTGTAGCCTATAAGTAACTTAATTGCAAAAAGATTTAGTTTTTTTGCACAGTGGTAACAGAACTTTGTAGTAAAAGTACAGTAAAGTCTTTCTTACGGAAACTACAGGCCTCTCTGTGGGACGTTAATTTCCTCTTATCAAAGCAAAACTAAAGGGAAGAAAACAAGAGTGTAGCCATAACTTGCTTGAACATTTTAACCTAAAATGCCATTCAAAACAAGCCAGTTTATGAATCATGCAGAGGTGTTGGTGTAGCTATATATTCAATAAATTGGCAGAGACACTTTCCTGTGATTGAGCATAAAAAAAAAGATTTTTGAAGAGCACACAAAGCTCTTTTCTCTCATTAGCAAAGGCATTGAGTGGTTTTAGGGAGTGTGGGGGAGGGAGATCTTGTACAGCAGGTTTTCCAAGCTCTGGAATCTTGTGACTGAAACCACTTTAACACATATTTGCTGCTTTAAAAATTTTATTCATTCACTAAAAACAAGCTTTGGTCAAAGCGGAATAAAATAGAAGGATGGGAAACAACCAACTTCCTCAAGAAAATGCTCAGCTCTCTCATCCTACATGTTTATTACTTTTTAGTGTAGTTAATTTTTTTTTTTTGTTTAGTTCAAAGTTTGTCACTTATCAATAACCTCAAATACACACAAAATAAAAGTCACATAAAATCACTAGTGTTAAAGAGATATGTCAAATTCACCCAAATATTTAAATTCTCATCATTTACTCACCATCATGCCATCCCAGATGTGTATAACTTTATCTTTTCTGCTGAACAAAATGAAGACTTTAAGAAAAATATTTCAGCTAGGTCCTTTCAATGAACTTTGAAGGTCCATAAAGCACATAACCAATAACACTCCTGTGGTTAAATCTTCAGAAGCCAGCGATATGATAGGTGTTGGTGAGAAACAGATCAATATTGAAGTTTTTTTTTTACAATAAATCGCCACTTTCACATTCTTTTATTGTTTTGGCAATTTGCATTCTTTCTACATATCTCCACCTAATGTGCAGGGAGGAAAATGTATTGTAAGAGATTACCGATAAATACGGATCTGTTTTTCATCCACAACCACCATGTCGCTTCTGAAGATATAGTTTTAACCACAGTTGTATTGTTGTATGGATTACTTTTATGTGGTCTTTGTGAATTTTGAAGATTCAACATTTTGGTACCCATTCAATTGCACTGCAAGGACATACAGAGCGGAGATATTCTTCTAAAAAGCTTCGCAAGAAAGTCATTCACTTCTGGGATGGCATGAGTGCGAGTAAATGAGAGAATTTACATTTTTGGGTGAACTATCCCTATATATTAATATACAGAATAGTTTATACGGTGTGCTTTCAACTAATGCATCTATGGAACTGTTCTTAAAAAGCTTGGTAAATCAACCCATCCCTAATTAATTGAACATTAATGACAGGAGTTATCTAACTCTTAATTGCAGAGGGTTAAATAACTAGCCAAGATCTAAGAGTTCAGCTTTCCAATCAGCCAAGCTCTTGTCACCATAAGATGCCATAGACGCTAAGTGGTACTATGGGGTAATTTTCGTTAAGCAATAGCCTACATAATAACATAATGCAGCTTGACTTCAAACATTGAACTATATTTTGTATCTACTAAAAATGTAAATGAAACTGAACAAATTAAGTGAAATTGAAATATGTGTTCAACTTTTTGAAAGATGGCTTTTCAACAGGTGTGAAGGGTAACATCTCTTTGGCAATGAATTTACTTCATCTGTGCATTCTCTCAATCATGGGCAAAAGGTTGGGTATTTCGATATCCGAGAAAATACACCATTGACTGTGGGTTGTTGCAGGTTTAATGTTGGTGTAATTATTACCTTTAGGGATGCAACTACTGATTAATCTAATGATTATTTTCAACAATTATTGCAATGATTAAACATTAGCTCTTAACCGATTATTCAGCCTGTGCCCAACTTAAAAGATTGTATTAAACATGCTTACTAACAATAAAGGGGACAAAATCAGCTTTTAAAAATACCTCTAAATTATTTGCACTAAATTAAAGGGAAAAAAATTCTTTAACTTTAATTCAGTAAAGAAATTCACTGCAAAAAAAATCATATTGTTATCAAGTGTTTGTCTTATATATATATATGTGACCTTGCAGAGTTGCACTCACGTCTTCCTGAGCTGAGGTCAGTTACAGCATTCTTATAGACTATACTATTCTTGCACAAGTTTTTCAGAAAACTAAAACAAAGAGTGAGAACCCTTTACATGCGCATGTTCAACGAGACTACACGCCTCCGAACAAACAGCCCATCATATAAGCGCATAGATGGCTTTTCTGTCATATGTCTTAAAAATATAACAAAATGCGTTTAAAGCATACGTCTGTGCATCTTAAAGCATTTCTTGTGCCATTCTGAATCAGAGATGTCTTAGTTACCACCATTCACAATATATTCGCAACCTGCATTTAAACCATCTTCTGATAATGCATGCACTTAGCTGCCAGTGTAATTTGATACATTGGTAAACAATATCTGGCTTTCAATGCATTAAGTTAATTTATCATGGGTCGCAAACTCTTTATTAGGCAAATATTCTTTAAGGCTATTCTAATCGTTAGGTTATTGTATTGATTTTGGAAGTTCCACTCAATGTTTTCCCCTTTTACCTGGTATAAAATTTCACACCAGTGTTGTCCCTTCTACAGAATAAAACCGGTAACATCATACACCATAGCAACCCTAAATAGAAGTCTGGGAGATACAAGTTGTTTTTAAATACACCAATACCATCTCTTATCTTTTTGATTTGACATCGATACCAGTAACAATGTTAATTTATATGTGTAATTGCCAGAGTAATCATGTATGATAGAGCCGAGAGGTGAGGTTCATCAAAAAGATCTTGAAAGCAGTCTCAGTGCCAGTGTAATTACATGTTTACTCAGCATTGGTTAATATTAATAATGATGCAACAGAGGAATCAAATACTACCTTTTATATAACATTAGGCCCTTTATTGGATTCAACTACACAGGCACCATGAGGAACCAGCCTAGAAAGATCTTTAAACTAGTTAAAACTTTTAATAAACTTTAACCAGGGTTAGGCTAAAAGTTGTGACGAATATTGTGCATCACGTAGCCATAATATTACAATCCCAATCTGAACAAATACAAGACAAACCTGATTTTTATATGACTGGATCCAAAACAGACTTGCCATTGTTTTATATACAAGACATGTACACCGTAATAATCCGAGCACAGCAGGCCCCAACGACGCAAATATTAACATGGCAAAACCAAAAGACTCTTAAAAGAGTGTAAATGGCTCAGTCACCTTGAGAAAGCAGCAGCAGTCTCACTAGGCCCTGAAACTTGTTTTCCCTCATCCGCCATTTTCTGATCGAGAGGGAGGACATGTTGAACAAACACAACAAAAGAGCAGCGGCCATTTCCAAATCACTTCTTACTCTTTACTTACTAACGCACAAACACACATACAGTTAATAATCTAAACGTATTACATTAACTGCATTATACCACATATTAAAGGAACAGTTCGTGGATTTTTAAAGGTAATGTTTAATTACTGTGGTTTCACGCGGTTCATAGAAACGTTAGTGCTAACGAACGGACTAGTTAGCTTGCTAACCCTCTCGTGAATGTTTTGAAACTATCCAGTCACATTAAAACGATCAAACGAAACGAAACCATTCGAATAATACGTCTACGTCATAATGAGTATTATCCGTTGATAGATGTGTACTTTGTTCCCGTCGCTTTGAATGTTATGCTAGTCCCCCAATCCAACCAGATCAGACTAGTTCAGCTAACGCAAAAAAAAAAATACTACAGAAAAAAACCTGGTGTAATCAAAGCCAATTGACTATTCAGACTTATTTGAATCCTATGTACTAACCTGATGTGTGGGATCCCGACTCCTCCCTGCAGAATTTTGTACAATTTGCTTTCATACAGGAGTTGAGGGTGTCTGGCTTTCTGTGACTCCAATTTAACAGCTACCTCCTGAAAATATTAAAAACACAATTTCATTATGAATCTATGCCACATAAATGGTTTAACGACTGTGGCAAATTGGTTCATTTTGATGCATTTAATGGTATGTTGTCCTTCACTCGTTTAACTAGAAGAGCTAAGTCTATTAAGTCAGCAATAACACATCATTGAGTATGAAAACTTTTACAAACTATTACAAAATTGTAAACTTTCAAGGTTATGGAAACTATACTTTCAGCGTCCATTTGAATGGTTCTGTCCATGTCATCACATCTGACAACCAGAGGCAGCAAAAAAGCCCTCATTCTTCCCATCTCATCAGACAGCTTCATGTCATACCATTTAACAGAAGAATTACACTTATTTTTTTACCTCTCCATTGGTGATGTTGATTGCCAAATAAATGTCCCCAAAGGACCCAGATCCGATTTTGCGAACAAGCTTGTATTTCCCACCGACTATAAATTCGGCTTTCGAGCCACTGCTGCTGGCCATGTCCTAAAAGAAATCCGAGAAATACTCTGAAACGGTGTGAAGGGTGAGGTTTTGGCGTTTTTCTCTTGCAGACTCAGTCCAGTCGAAACAATGCTAACTAGCTTATAAATGGATCTTCTTCGCTAGCCGTGTCCTTAACTAATCACAACGACGAAATGGAGATGATAACGAACATTGGTTTTTAACAGATGTGTTGCCTTTTCATGCAAGTAAAAAAACAAGGCTATTTCCCTGAGGATGCGGGGTTTATTTTCGCTAGAGCATTTACCCGAGTAGCTGACTAGCAGCTTAGCCAGAAAGGACACTGAGAAGTCGATGTCCTCGACGCTCTCTTCGAATCACCTCGCTCTGAGGGGCGACTTTTCTTCTTAGCGATGTCTCTCACCCGTTTATGAAAACGTACATCTAGTTAACCGACGTTTTAACGTTGAAGAAAAAGAGGTGAGCCGCTGCTTTCTTCTCGAAACGCAACCCACTCACTTCGCCATCTTGTCCGTCTCAGCATGAACAGATTCTGCTGAGCTGAAGAGAGGAGCGAGATCGCGCCAAAGCGCGCCGCCGCGGGCAGGGGAGGTGTTCGCGCGTGATGTCAGTGGGAATGCGCGTCATGACATGCGAGGACGAGCAGGGGAATTTGGTGATGTGTTTTTATCGCAAAGCCAGTTCCTGTGGTCCATGACTCGCTGATGCCACCTAGTGAGGATTAATCAGATTCTGCCATCAAATGTTTGGGTGCAGTCCTTTTTTGTCTTCGCTTCATAGGTAGCCGACTTATTTGCCTTCTCGTAACAATGCTGAACTATTTACCTTTGATTTAAACTCCTAATGGAAAGTTGACTATTGGACAACACACGATTTAACGTACAATGGGGATGAAGGCACACCTTAAGAAAATTTTGTTTTTTGTTTTTTTCATCTGGTTACTAAGTGCATCAAGATTGAATGAAAAAAACACAAAATAATTTGTTTTAATTGAATATTGATGGAGCTACATACTTTTTGGTGTGTGTGTGTGTGTTTATAGTGATACTGTGTAAATATAGGGGCAATATTCAAAGGGCAAAATTTGATTAATACTTTTGAGAAAGCCAAATGCTTTTTGAGTAACAAATTAAGATAATGCTTACTCAAAATAACCACTTCAGGAAAGGGTGCACAATTTCCTGTTAACATCTCAAGTATTCTATAAACAAATTAACCTCCATTTAATGTGAACCCACTATGAAAATTGTTTTCTTTTCTTTTTTTAAACAAAACTATTTGTCCCACTTAAGAAAATAAATGTTTTTATGGGGTCTTTAGCCCCTACAACACTTGGGATTTTTATCACAAATACTATCCTTTCACTTATTGGACATTTATTAAAAAAAATTGAACAAAACTAAAAATGACAAAAAAGTATTTTGGGTCAACATAAATGTGATAATTTCAGGGATTCTCATTAGCTACATTCATTTGCAACATTTAAAAAATGGCTAAATATTCAATGAAATGACCTCAAAATCAAACTTTAGACATTGCATCTCCTGGATCAGGAATATTTTGCAGTTTACAGTGACAACTGTACATGACGCAAATCATATATGCAGACAAACAGGTTTTAAGAAATGTACTATGTTAGTTTTTGTTGCTGTTTAGTGTTTTGGGAGAAAATAAAATAAATGCCTTTTACCCTAGGGGCCTTTAGCCCCATTGTACCCTGTAACTCATCATAAAAACCAAACTCAGAGAACAGAAACATCCCAAATTGATATGATGCTATCAATAAAATAAGGCAAAAGTTGGAGAGTTATGACTGCGTGTGTGGAGGTCATGCAGCTTTTGAAAACATGAATGTTTACTGAACAGGAAAACAGCTGTAGATAATGATGCATCATTGTCTGCAACAATCACGTATAGAGACTTTTACATCGTGTTTGTAAAATGAGACCATTTTTAAAAAACCTTTTATAATAAAGTCTTGCTCCTCTCCTAGAAAAGTGGGTTTGTTATGTTTAAGAACAGCGCTCTGATGCTCTTTTTAAATATAATTCATCTTTAACTGTTTAGTTTTGAACATACTTTAACAAAGACCTCCATAATAACATTGCAAAAACACAAACAAACGTTGTTTAATCTAAAAAATATTTCACAAACCGACACGCAGATAAACAGAAACTTAAAAAGCCTTTATCAAGGTATTTGACTGTCCTTAGTCATTGTTTGTAGGATCACTACATGAATGTCACCAGTCAGGTTCTTACAAGGTAGGCAGAAAAGATAAAAGTGAGGGAGGAGTGTTGGTTGATTTACAAAAGCTATATGACTACAGAGCTCTGGCTAGAGAACAACACCTGTGGAGTTTCACACACAAACACGCATACCCAAAGTGACTATGACTATGAAGTTGACTATCCTGATCTGTGTATCCGTTTTCATTTGCCTCTCTGGTAAGTATCAAATTTGTCATGATTTATGGTACATAGGCTGAACAGGGGTTTATTTTGTATTAAACCAATTATTAAATAAATTCCAGATTGCTTCATAGCCAGGCTACTACTGTCTTTAATATATAGCTTTGGGCACTGAAATCTCATAATAAGCATAACAGAGTGACCCACAATGTGTTATTTCACTTATGGATGTTGAATTGTCAGTGTTATTTGCACTCCTAAGAACCAGGACATGAAATTATACCTTTGTTCTCAGAAGGCATTTGTCTTTTTGTTGTAATAAATACAGTAAATAAATAAAAAAGAAAGAAAAGTCAAATTGCTGACATAAGATTAGATCCCTAAATTTATCACCAAAATCTTGATCAAACTTGATGCCAAAACATTTTCTATTTCCGTTGATCGAAAATAGGCCCAGGAACATTAAAGGATGTTTCTTGAAATGTTAATTTCAGTTTTTTTGAAATGATAAAGATAATAACAAATATAAAGACGTTGTTTAGCATTTTTAACAAACTTTGTTTATAAGACAAATCATTTTGAGTCTGTGGCTTCAGTCTAAAGAGATGACATCATACATCAAGTAGCTAATATAAGAATTTGGCATCTGTTCAAGCTAAACACATAGTACGTTCAAAAGAAAACAAAACATGCTTATTTAGCACCATTTTTTGTCAAGCCCTTGTCTGTGAAATGTATGTGCCTTTCATGGTTCATTTCCCATCATCATGTTTTTCAAAATTCTTTTCACAGTGGCAGAGCCACAGCCCCGAGAGGTAAGCTCACTTGAAAAACCCAGTCATTTTGAAGTAACGATTTGCATATAATAAAGAACAATGGAGGTAAAGTGTTAAGATATGTGGATTTAATCTGGAAATCTCTCTAATATCTCTTTAACAGGCCATATGTACAGAGTCTGCTAATAATGGCTTGTGTTCCCGGGAATACAATCCAGTGTGTGGAGATGACGGCATAACATACTCAAATGAGTGCATGCTTTGTTGGGACAGCAGGTAGGTCCGCTGAATGCAGCAGTTACGTAAATTATGTATAAAATAAATATTTATACCATGTCCATTCAACTATTTGAGAAGGCTGATGCAGGAGATGTGAGAAAACTCAGGGTATGCCCAGATGTCAGTGTCGAATCAATTATTTATTAACCTACCAAGCTTTGATAAACAGACATGTGACAGTTTTTATTTTGAAGAGGACAAACTTGTAGCAATCTTGATTACAATGCAGAGCATTTGTGGCACTTCTAAACAATGTATCTTCTTTTCTTTTTAGTGTCCGTAACCAGAAAGTCAGAGTAATGTTTGAAGGAAAATGTGAGACCCCCTAAACTCACTGCTGTTACAGCTATAGCATCCAGAATGGCTTTCCAGTTGGAATACATTAAAAACCAGCTGAGCATGACGCTCCATCATAGATTAGCCTGTAAACCTCTTTAAGGTTATACACAATTGGAACTTTATGAAACAATGCCTTATGTAATGTAAAGCAATAAAACAATCAAGCATTTAAGATCTCTCATTTATTATTGAATATCGATTAAAACTATTCTTTCAAACATGCCGCCTTCATTCTTTGAATGTCTTTCTTCCTTTGCCTATTTTGACTTGTTTTGACCAAGCTAAAAAAAAAAAAAGAAAAAAAAAGAAAACCACACTAGCTAATGCATGTCTTTTAAAACATAATTCTGATTGATTTCCTTTGAGCATTTTAAAGTTCTAGACACCTATGTAACGTCTAGGTACTGTATACAGTACATAACTTTAGGCTTCTTTAAAGTGTTCATAACATGGTTCCAATCCACATTTCTAAATGGAACAACTAGACAAATGCATCACTCACAATTTTTCAATCCTTTTATTTCTTCTTGATATTCCGAGAAAGCAGCTGTCCCATTCTACACACGTTGCATTTTAACCAACATAGACTCCACAAGGGCCAGGATCTCCCCAAAGTAACCATCCTGCTCCCCTATGTCCTCCTCTGTGAGGGCCAGTTCTTTATACTGTTTGTGCAGTTCATTAAGAGAAGTGGTCAGGCTGGGGTTCTGTTTGTACGGAGTCTGACACTGAGCCATCATGGCAAGCAGAGTGCGCAGAGCCTTCTCTCTCCAATCATGCTCGGAAGAAGCTAAAAGCTCAGGCACAAGGCTGCACCACCCCTGCTCTACCAACACAGGCAGAAGGGACACTTCAGCATATTGTCGCAAACGTTCCTGGTGAGTGGAATCTGGTATAATGTCCAGACCTGCCTGTGATATCAGCTCCTACAACGCAAAGCACAAGAATGGTTTGATTCAAATGTCTGATTCAGGTGCTGAATGCATACAGTTTACATCGAAAAGGTGTCATTTTAACTTAAAAATAAAGCAAACTACACAAACCGGTTTTCTGGTTGATTTTGACAAGGTGCTAATTTGCAGTTATGATATATTGATGCAAAGCAGTGGTTCTCAACTAAGACTCCATCATTCTTTCAAATGTCAACACTTTTTTTTTTTTAAAACCTGGTTTACATTTTTACCTGGCATTGTACTGCATCCTGTGCTGCACTTATTTAAACAAATATGTCTTTGTTTGCGCAGAGCTTTAACAAGGAACTGACCCTTAACTAAGCTCCGCCCCCTTGGTTACCATTGCTTGCTCTGACAAGCTTTTCAGAACTCCCCACTGGAATAAATGGGAGATTGCAGTGAACTGCGTGGTTTTTGGCAAAACTGAATTGTTACCATTCTTACAAGGGCTGGAATGATTTGACATTTTAAAGCATATTTATCTTAAGTTTTTGTAAAATAAATTGTTAATCTGCACAGTAATTTGATTGAAAACTGCAGAGACTGTGTGAATCAAAATTGAGGCCAATGATTATCACAGTCACATGAAAAGAGAAATGCTTTGGGCGATACACACCTGATAACATTAATGTAATTGAACAGAACAGCTTATAATGTCTCATAACACACTCACTATGATGCTGTGAACTTTTTATGTACGATCGCCTTTATTAAGACCTGAATCAATACGTAAATGAATTAATGTCAAGTTATTATCTTTAATTTTCCTTGGACTAGATGTAGGTGTTCTAGCTGATGTTATAATTGTTCATTTGGGAATGAGGACTGAAACGGTTTAATCCAAAGCATGCACTTCTCAAGTTTAATTTAAAGATTTTTTTAAAAGAAAGAAGAAAAAAAAAAAAACCAGCATGAATCCTCTACTACACTCTCTATTACAAGTGACCCAGCAACAATCTTTAAAAAAAAAAATATTGGATAATTAAAACTACTCAAACGCATTACTCCAGTAAACATTTGTTGCAAAAAAGCAAGCACTGGTCAGAGAAATGGTGCATGGCAACAGTTGCCAAGATAGAATTGGTTAGAAACACTTTTCTAGCGGGGCTTAGTGAAGGGTCAATTCTGGGTCCCCTGAGTGTACGTATATTGCTCAGGGCCTCTTTCAAATAAAAAAAATACAGTTTAAAAAAAAGCCCCCCCTGTTGGCCCCTAGAATCATTACCTACTTTCACCCCATTAGCTACGGCAATGCCTGCACCAGATTTGAATGGGTGACCATAGCATGGCTACAGAATACTTGAAATATAGAGCACGAGTGATATGGATGACTTTATGGTGATTTTATGTACTTTCGGAGCTTGACACTCACAATCACGATCTCTCATTCTTTTGTCTCACAGATGAAAAAAAGTAATACTTGTTTTGAACGAAGGGGGTTCGAAAATCACGCCTTCATGCATTTATGGAACACAAAGTATAAAAGGAATGTAGTCCTAGTGACAAAAAGATAATTCACATAATTTTTTCTTCATTGAAGAAAATAACTTTTCATTACTCAGCAAAAAATGTTAAACTGAAAGTTTTTCTTATGAGAATCACTGGCTTAAAGGAATAAAAAAGATCTAAGCATTAGAATGTGCTTTGGAAAAACGTGGAAAAATACCAACCTTCTCAACGATCATATCATAGAGGACTGTAATGATTCTCACACGCAGGGCCTCTGCGCCTGGTGTTTGAAACAGTTCGGCAAGCACCTGCAAACCACCAAGCTTCAAAAAGTGACTTTGAGCAAACGGGAAGTGACGCAGTAGTGAGGCCACAGCAAATAACACCTGCATTAAATACAATTCTGTAGTGAGGGAATATTCATATTCATTTAGCTATGACAATGACTATTTAATACTAGCCATAAACGAGTAAAATGCCCAGGGTTTTTTGGCTGGTTCATACCTTTTTCTTAACTGCCATTGGTCGTTGAGTGGCAAGCAATGTTAGCAGCTTTTGTAATCCACCGCCTTCCACCACCTCAACTTGCACTGATGGGTTACTAGAAAAATTCAGATAATTGTGACAAATTCTAAATGGATTGTGTTTAGATAGCTCTTTTTGATTGCAAGTGCGGCACTCACCTCGAAACAGCCGATCCAAGCACAAAGGCAGCGCTCTCCTGAAGACGAATATCTGTACTGTTTAAAGCATTTATAACCAGATGCATTCCTCCCATGGACACCATATTTTGGGCATTGTCCACCTTTTAGGAAAAAAAAAAGAAATAAAAAGAAAAAATTCTCTTGCAATTTGCAAAGAGAACAGCGAGGAATACAACGATTGTCAGAAACTGCAAACTAAATTTCAAGCAATTGTTCCACAGCTGTAATTGAGGCATCACCTGATGCACAAGGTACTCCAGGTCAAGAAGAGCGGCGACTTTTTCTTCACTTGTGCTTTTAGAATCATTGAATTGGGTTAAAAGTCTCTTCATAACTTGAACATCTGTCTCTATCAGCATGTCAAGGGCTTTCATGTCTTTTTTCAGCTCTTCGATGGGGCGAAATTTGGCCCTCACCTCTTCTTCATCCTAAAACCAAACATCAGTAGTAAAGCACTCAATAAGCAACAAATGAAGGTGGATAAAGAAATTATCCTACTTGTTTAGTGCTCGAAGAATCATCTGTTCCTTCTTTTAAATATTTCAGAGCCTCTTTCAACTCCTGAGCTGTGAATGAAGGGGCCTGCATGTTCATCATTCCTTGCCTAACCAGAAGACGACAAAAACAATATCACATCTGTATTTATAACAATGCATCAGCTCAATCCACCCATGCACTGATTTCAGCATACTACATATCTCGTTCCACAGTACCTATTGCCATCTCTCCAGTGTTTGAGGCCTTCCTCCTCTCCCAGCTTGACCTCTCTTTGCCCAGTCTGAAGATTCAGTCGGACATGAGAACCTGCTGGAACCGCTTGACCTAAAGAATGGAGTATAATTAGAGTTACACATCGAGTCAATTTAAACTTTGACAGCCACCCGTTAATAATCTCACAAAGCAGAATAAGTGCTTCATCTAACTATTTAAAACTGAAGATAAACAGCCTGTGGCTTATGGGAATATACACCTGGTCTGAGAGTTTGCCAATTGTTTGTGGGATGAAACACCTCCAGGTCCTCAGGATCCTCATCCTCTAACTGTGTCTCTTCAACCTGGTTAAGATCACCAGAGTCCTCTTTTATAGTTAAGGCTGTTGGGGACTGCAAGGGCAACAATGATACTATTAAGTTGGTACAGAAAAATAAATATAGTTTTTCAACATCCCAATAGCAGATCTCACCTTCACATTGTGGGCACATATGAGATGAAGACCATAAAGCCAGAGAGTGATCGTCACCCCAAAACTGCTACTCCTCTTGCTTTGCATTATACGTTTGGTCATCGTTATATTGGACAAAGGAAACGTCACACGCGTTATATTCTAATTCCAAAGGCAGTGGGGTTCAATCATATGTCTAATATATACACGAGACCATCTGAAAATAAAATCCATCCCCAAACACAGTTATTAATTTCTCTAAGAGGTCATAAAGAAATTGCTCAACTTACAGTACGAACTACTAACTCTGTTTAATTTATTTTGTTGATAATGTGCTGTTATGCCGCAGAGCGCATGTGTACTTCCGCTGACAGTCTAAATGAGATACGTGAACCAATCAAACAAAGAGAGGTGTCTATTTTGATGAACGTCATTGTATACGGACACTGCGATTGGCTACAAAAAGAAACACGTTCTCATGACGCAAACAAAGTTGATCCTCTCCACCCATTTGTTGTAAAGCGTTTCTTTACGGAGTAAAACATGTAATAATACATTTATTCGTAAAGATTCTATAAATATCGTATGAAAATCACTTATAAAGACTTATAAAATCAAAGATGTGCATTTTAAATCTTGCATAAGATGTACGCTTGTAACCTACTTTTATATAAGTACTCTGATGTGAATAGCTCGTGAATCTTTTGTGAGAACAAAAGTGAAAGTATTGATCATGTGTTTTTCTTATGTGATGTTATATCGGATTTTGGCAAGATTTGAGTCTCATTTGTTTTTTCAAGCTAAAGTTAAAGTAGGATTTTGTATCAAACACATTATACGTTAATTTTAAAACGAAAACCGATATCTGGAAAACACTTGTCAAGTTTTTCAATTTGCAGAATTCTTGTTAGAAATCAAGTGCTAAATAAGAGTTATAAGATACATTAATGATTTTTTTTAAAAATGTCCTACTTGTTTTGATGTACAAGTGATGTAAATTATTATATTTACAAATTTGCAAGCTTCCACTGATGCTGAACGTTTTTTTGTACAATTTTCTGTTTCTGTTTTCTTAAATAAGAAATATACAAAAAAAAAAAAAAAAATGTTGTAAACAATTTAGTTGTTTTGTTTTTATGCCAGCCTATAAAAGCCAACAAACTGTTCTACATCTACAGATTTTTTGTTGTTGTTGATTCTTAACAAAATACAAACCAAAACGAAAAATCACTGGCACTCTTATGTCCAAAATCTTAAAACATCTACACATCTTTTTAGTGTCATGTGTTCAATGTCCAAAGATTAAAATAATGTTAGTTTAAATAAAGTTTAACTTTGTACAATCTTTCTGTAGAAAGGGCAATAAATAAATACAGGACATATATAACAGGAGGTGTGTGAAAAAAGCTTGGAGGATCATCAGAGCCTCCAGCCACCCGAGCCATGGTCTGCTCTCACTGCTTCCATAAGGCAGGTGGTATTGCAGCATCAGGACTCGCACCAGCTGACTACATGACAGCTTCTTCCCGCAAGCAATCAGACTTTTGAACACTTGATCTCTCATGATCAATATACATCAGCACTGCACTTTAATAATTTTACACTGAACTGTAATAAAGCATATTCTCTCGTAACAACACACTGGCAACTGACAGCCTGAATGTCAATACAGCACATACAACCTACTGTATATTTTATATATACTATTTTTATTGTATTCTGTGTATTCTATATTGTGTGTATTGTTTATTGTATACTGTACATTGTATATTATTATTTGTATATTGTGTTGTGTAATTATGTGTATATCAGATTGGTGTAAATGTGTTATTTATTGTAATTGTATATGTCTCATCACTGTCATGACTGCTATGTTGCTCGGAACTGCACACAAGACTTTCACCCACTGTTGCAATTGTGTATATGGTTGAGTGACAATAAAGTAATTTGATTTGATAACTTGACCTGCAGAAATATAACATAAGTGCTTCGCAAACTATTGCTGAAGCCAAACCTATAGGGCTTTACTGTCAGAAATGTTCCTCGTTACCCAGATACCACATTGGTTTGTATATTATCAAATCGTATAATGTGTCTCAAAAGTCTGAGCTCTCTCTTATTGCCCAAATGTTACAGTTATTCAGCATAAGTAGAACTATACTGCAAGTGCAGTACATTAGTATGGTAAGCAAGTTTATAACATCAATGCATTAATCACCAAAATTTATTATTTCAGATTTTTTTTATTAACTGGCTTAAATAGTTCATAACAGAGGTATTGCTAAATGTTTTAAAGATGTGCTGTAAAGCATGTGCATGTTATGGTATGGTATTATTAAAAAATATTACACAGCATAAACTTGACAACATTCTTAAACTATGAAACAATTACATTTTACATTAGCACTACTGTTGAGCACACTCGCTTGCCATGGTTTTTTCTGAGTTAACGTGGGTAGGTTGGTACTTCTTCCTCTTTTTCTCAGCTCTCCAGTTCTCCTCTTCATTGCTGTGTGTTTGATCGTCAATCTTGCTACTGCAGTCATTAACAGGAGACCTACAGGTAAACCATTCAGTTTGTGGTGGTTCAAAATACAGATCGTGCTAAAAGTGATAATTAACATTATTACTATCACCACAGGAGTTAAAATTTCAATGTCACTGTTAAAATTATCCTACAGTTGAAATGCAGACATAAATGTCACTCCATCCCTCAAAAAAAGACATTTCCCATTGATTTATTTATTATTTAAGATAATATATTATATTCTTGAACTTGAAATTTCTTGCAGAGTACCATTAAGCATACAAAGACCCCCTTGAAAATGAAATGGTACATCTCAAGGGGTTATTCCTAATAAAGAATTTCCAACAATTAAGCCAGGATCACATGAGATTAAATGTCAAAAGAAGTTCCACCAAGCTACAGGATTCCTGAGAGGCAGCGATAGAGTAAGAAAAGATTGTCTAGGAGTGAGCGTCCTCATGAAACCCAGGAAAGAGGGAGATGACAAAGATGGTAAAGTTCAAGCAGTGCAGCAGAAGGGAGAAGGGTTGGCATGCAGAGGTTGGCACTGACCTGGGGGCATCAGGAATGCAGACTGGGGGATCCTCACAGATTCGGACAGACTTGTTTTCACGAGGCAAGACTGGGTTGGGCTCTGTAGTTTGTGCAGGCTGTAACGGGACCACGGTGGGCTTCTCAACAGGAAGACTGAGAGCTTTTTCCTCTGTATTTCCACTCGAGGTCTTGGCTGGCTCAGTATCCATTGTCACAGTTTCCTCTTTGCTAGGTGCTGACTTTTCCTCTACAGTGACTACTGGAAACTTCTCACGGCGACGCTTCTGTACTTGTGATTTATTCACCTCTGAATACACAATGTTACATGTAAGGCCAGAGCATTTTATATAAGCCTAAGGATAAATTACTACAGCAGTGAACTCATTTACACATTAAAGGAATAGTTCACCCAAAAGGAAAATTCTGTCATTATTTACTTACTATCATGTCATTCCAAACCCATATTCTTTTTTTTTTCTCGAGCAGCACAAAAAGAGGATTTAAGAAACTCAACAACAGTTCATTGACCACATCTATCAAGCTCCAAAAAGGATGTCGTTAGGCCCTCTCACCAACAGTCCTGGCACTTTTCCTTTAGAAACTATCTAGATGAGAACTCTTAAGAGGAACAACATGTTGAAAATGCACTATAAACCTATTTATCAACATAATCTTTTACAATATTGCTTTTATATCATGGTCTGTTCTAATATTAGATTCTGATTGGCTGGAATGCGTGCAGTTCAAACTGTTGAATGCACAGGTAGTTCCAGTCAGTTTTAATCACTCTTCTATATTAATGCGCCTTCTCTGCTGTTCCCCATAATGACCCATTGCGAGAGTTTTATACCACTGTTCAAACGAACTCCAGACGCAAATAATGTCAAAGCTGAGATTAACCACCACATAACAAAACAACATCCTCAAATCATGCAGGGTCGTCTTTAAATCAACAGTGAAGCTAAACAAAACACGGAAAAGACAAGTGTTCATCAACCCCGTATTACTCACCCAAAATGTTTATTAGGAAAGTATGGTTTGACATTCAGCTGTTTTGCACAGTAATGGAGAAGGTAACTGGGACCCATCAAATGTGTCTTTCTCTGTCCGGCAAGACAAGAAGATTTATATTGAAATATGATAAATATTAATCTAAAATGGCTGCCCTACTCAACACGTGCACCTATAACAGCTAGAGGGCACCCCGCAATCACAAATCGCTGACTGAAGTTCTGAATGGAGATTGTTTCATAACACATAGCCTTTTGATGTTTTGAAATTGAGTAACACCACATCACCATTTTATTATTAATTCAATCAATCATGAAGCCTTAATGGATACCATATGGATGTCTCAGCGGTCAAAGTCTGCAGGATTAGAGCGTTTTGGATCAGGAGTGCCAACCCTTCTACATTATGTGGGTATTATTATTTCTGTATTGATTATATAAATTCACAGTTTCTTAAAGTGTTTGGTCTCCAGAAAACAATATTATTGCACTACTTTATCCTGTTTCTGATTTAAAACTGGCAGAACTGTAGATCTAACAACCTGTAGACAAAGTTAACCATTGTTTTTTATTCTTCCAGTCAAAATTGCACTGCATTAATTAATGGCAGCTTTAAATAATCAATGCTAGCAAGTGCCTATGGTATAAGTGGGATAATTCAAGGCTATGTGTGTGTGTTTTAAACGATTTTAAATGCACTTTGCTGAGGCCAAGATTCTTTGCCTCCACGTCGTGTATTGAAAATCATTTAACGCACAACTAACTGTGGATTATCCCTTACTTATGACTCAACATAAATTACTGTACTGAAATACTCACTCATTGACTTAAAGACTTCTTGATGCAAGTTAACCACACAGTAACAGGCACGCAAAGTATCTAAAATGGGCTTTAGTCCCTGTAGTTGGAAAAGTTCTAATAATAACAACATCAAACGTCTTCGGTTCACATGTGTCTGGTCAACAAAGTCAAGATGTCAAACCTGCGCAATAGGTACCACATTTGATTAAAGAGATGAATAATTAATTTACATAAATTATTTGATTTGCAAATTAATAAATATATGAAATTCAGTCTCTTTCTCACACAAAGCTATTGTATGGCTTCATAAAACTTTGAATATGTAATTTTACCAATGACGTTTGGGGTAATTTGTCAAGTCAAGTGGTTTTTATTGTCATTCAACCCTATACAGTTAGTACAGTACACAGTGAAACGAGACAACGTTCCTCCAGGACCATGGTGCTACATAAAATAACATAGGACAAACACAGAACCACATGAGACTACACAGACTAAATAACATACCTATATAAAGTGTATGTGCAAACGTGTGCAAAAAGTATGGGACAGTACAATAAATTACAAAAAATTAACAGGACAATAGGCACAGTGAGAGACAGTGCAGCGCCGACCAGTACACAGTAGTGCAAAAGATGACAGTTTCTAAAAATGCCAAATGTAAACATAACATACTATGAAATAGTGTTATATGCACATAGCAGTTATTGAGGTAGCAGCCAGGTATAAAGTGACAATAATTAAAGTGCAACTCAGGACACGTGTGTGTGTGTGTGTGTGTGTGTGTGTGTGTGTGTGTGTGTGTGTGTCAGTCCAGTCTCTGAGTATTGAGGAGTCTGATGGCTTGGGGGAAGAAGCTATTACACAGTCTGGCCGTGAGGGCCTGAATGCTTCGGTACCTCTTGCCAGACGGCAGGAGGGTGAAGAGTTTGTGTGAGGGGTGTGTGGGGTCATCCACAATGCTGGTTGCTTTGTGGATGCAGTGTTTTTTGTAAATGTCTTTGATGGAGGGAAGAGATATCCCGATGATCTTCTCAGCTGTCCTCACTATCCTCTGCAAAACGGTGCAAGTCCCAAACCAGGCAGTGATGCAGCTGCTCAGGATGCTCTCAATAGTCCCTCTATAGAATGTAGTGAGGATGGGGGGTGGGAGATGTGCTTTCCTCAGCCTTCGAAGAAAGTAGAGACACTGCTGGACTTTCTTGGTTATAGAGCTGGTGTTGAGGGACCAGGTGAGGTTCTCCGCCAGGTGAACACCAAGGCATTTGGTGCTCTTGACGATCTCCACAGAGGAGCCGTCGATGGTCAGCAGAGCGCGGTCACTCTGTGCTCTCCTAAAGCCTCCTCTCTGTATGCTGACTCGTCGTTCTTGCTGATGAGACCCACCACGGTCGTGTCATCGGCAAACTTAATGATGTGGTTCGAGCGCTGCACAGTTGTGAGTCAGCAGAGTGAACAGCAGTGGACTAAGCACACAGCCCTGGGGGGCCCCAGTGCTCAGTGTGGTGGTGGTGGAGATGCTGTTCCCGATCCGGACTGACTGAGGTCTCCCAGTCAGGAAGTCCAGGATCCAGTTGCTGAGGGAGGTGTCCACGCCCAGGAGGTTAAGCTTTCCAATCAGGTGCTGAGGAATTATTGTGTTGAATGCTGAGCTGAAGTCTATGAACAGCATTTGAACATATGAGTCCTTTTTGTCTAGGTGGGTGAGGGCCAGATGGAGGGTTGTAGCGATGGCGTAGTCCATTGAACGGTTTGGACGATATGCAAACTGCAGTGGGTCTATTGAGGGGGGCAGCTGGGTCTTAATGTGCCTCATGACGAGCTTCTCGAAGCACTTTATGATGATGTGTGTGAGTGTGACGGGACGGTATTCGTTGAGGCAGGACACCTGAAGACTTCTTTGGCATGGGGATGATGGTGGTGGCCTTGAAGCACGTTGGGACGACGGCGCTGCTCAGAGAGATGTTGAAGATATCGGTAAGAACATCTGCCAGCTGGTCAGCACATCCTCTGAGCACTCTGACAGGAATGTTGACAGGTCCAGCAGCCTTCCGTGGGTTGACTATGTAGAGTTTTCCTCACATCAGCCGTGGTAAGACAGAGCACCTGGTCATTGGGAGGAGGGGTGGTCTTCCTCGCCACCACGTCGTTCTGTGGTTCAAACCTAGCGAAGAAGTCGTTCAGCGCATCTGGAAGGGAGGCATCTTTGTCACACGCAACTGATGTTGTCTTGTAGGTGGTGATGGCCTGGATGCCCTGCCACATGCGCCGCGTGTCGCCGCTGTCCTGGAAGTGACTGTGGATTCTCTGGGCATGTGCGCGCTTTACCTCTCTGATGGCCCAGGACAGTTTGGCCCTAGCTGTTCTTACAGCAGCCTTGTCGCCTGCTCTGAAGGCGGAGTCTCGGGTCCTCAGCAGCACACGCACCTCCGCAGTCATCCACGGCTTCTGCTTGGGGCGTGTGGTGATGGTCTTGGAGAAGGTGACATCATCAATGCACTTGCTGATGTAGCTGGTCACTGATGCTGTATATTCCTCCAAGGAAGTCGCCATATGTTGCAGCCTCCCTGAACATGTACCACTCAGTACACTCAAAACAGTCCTGGAATTAGCATAACAGAGATGTGGTTCGAGTAGCCGAGGTGGGGGCGGGGCTCCGCACGGTACGCGCCTGGGATGTTTGTGTAAACAAGATCAAGCGTGTTCGTCCCTCTCATTGCAAAGTCCACATACTGACTGTTTTGAGATTCGCATGGTTGAAATCTCCGGCGACAATAAACAGTCCGTCAGGGTGAGTGTTCTGCAGTTCACTCATAGCCCCATACAGTTCACCGAGCGCTTCCTTAGCGTTAGCGCTGGGGGGGAACATAAACTCCGGTTATAATAACAGTGGTGAATTCCCGTGGTGAATAAAAAAGTTTGCATCTAACAGTCACAAGCTCCACCAGCGATGAGCAGTAACTAGAGACTAGCATAGAGTTATTGCACCATTTTGTGTTGATGTAAATACACAAGCCACAACTGTGAGTCTTACCGCACAGAGCTGCATTTATGTCGGCACGAAACCAGGCAAGCCCGTCTAGCTGAATGGCGGCATCCGGAACTCTGTCGCTGAGCCACGTCTCCTTGAAAACAAAGACGCAGCAGTCTCTAAGTTCACACTGCGTAATCTACTGGAGTCGGATGTAGTTCAGTTTATTGTCCAGGTAGCAAACATTTGAGAGCAGGATAGACGGGAGAGCCGGCCGGCAAGGGTTTGTTTTTAGCCTAGCATGGACCCCCACCCACTTGCCGCGCTTTCGCTTCCTCGCACATCGCTTACGACGTCCCCTCCCCCGGTCACCGGCATCAGGCGACACCGAGGACTGGAGGCCTGGTCTCCGCAGCAAGCTTCTCCTGCAGATCATCATGCAGCTTGGTTGTTGAATGAATCTTAAATGAATCTTATATTTTTACAGTGTCTGGCAATGGTAGACGCGAACACCGGTTGCTCCGATGTCCATGTGCCGTAAAAGTCAGGCTAAGTGACAAAAATAGCACCATTTTGGATCCGGTGTCTGCTGCATGCTACCACGCTGCCATCTCGGTACCTCAGCTCATTCAAACAATGTTAAATGATTAACATCGTTTCAGCAGCTTGGTCAGTATGAACTGTCATTGTATAGACAGATCTATTTCTTTAACATGGGGTGCTTAAATAAAGACAGAACATTCATTTTGGGGGGAACTACTCCTTTAAAACTCAGTCATTCTACAATGTAACTTTTCAAGATTGTAATTACCATTAGGTGTGTATTTCATCTGTAGTTCTTCAAGCTTGACTTGGAGCTTCATGTTGTCACTGTGTCTTTGTTTCAGCATTTGCTCTGCACCATAGAGTTTCCTCTCTAACTCCAACACTCTCTGACTTTCAGAGAGACCCTTCATTCTCGCCATGGATAACTCATCCTTCAGTTTCTCTGCATCTTTTCTATATTAATACATTTTACAGTTGTATTAAACATTGCTGAAGTGCTGTCTGCCAACAGTGCAAATAAGTAATAGAACTCACTTTGAATTTGAAAGTTGCATTTTTAATAGATCTGTGTAGTAAGTCTCATCCACAAGCTCATTTTCTTTAGACTGGACAGGTTGATGCTGGTCTGTTACAGACACCTGTTGGTAAAGGAATTAGTAGCAATATTTTCCAAACTGTAATTACTATGTTTCATTTATATGTGGGAAGTAATATGTAACACGATCAACTTACCTTTGCTTTTTCCAGCTCTCTTACTTTCATCATCAAGGTCTCTATTTCATTGTTCTTTTCAGATAACATGAACTGCAATCGTTCAAGCTGGGCTGGGTCGGCCCTGTTGCCCTGCAGCTGCATAAGGGTGGCTAACTGCATCTAAAACAGCAGACAGAAGGAAAACAGATGTGATTCCCTTTGCTAATGTGGAAAAATTTAAATGAAATATGTATTCCCTTCACAATCTTAGCAAATAGCCTTAATGTGTTTTACCTTCATACGGTGCATGTGTTGTTTGGTGAGAACATGCTGCTTCTGTAGAGACTCGTACTGTCTTTTCATGCTGTTCAGTTGCCTTTCCATCTCTGCTCTTTTGTCCTCTACCTGTGCAAATCCACATATTTTGTCATGGCACACCAACCTATGCCTTAAAATACTTTACAATGCTTTTTAACTATCCTGTAATGATGTATGAAACCCTATTATTGACTCTGGAGCATTTAGTGTGGCTAAGCTTATATTTGCTGTTTTGCTATAGGTGTATCTTCCTTTCTAAATTAATATTGTATTGTTTTGAAAATAAGGTACAGTTTCTTCAATTACTCTTGCCTTATTTTAAACAGGAGGGAATAATGCCAAGAGGAATAATGAAAAGTTTTGGGCAGACATTGCATTTGATCCAATAGCCAGTCATGCAATGCTTCCCACACCAGCAGGAATCTTCACTCCTTTTTGACCTTCATGTGATGTCAGAGCATTTGGGGAATTACTGCCCACAAACACTTTCAGCATAAAAATCATAATGTTTCAGGTTTTAAAAGAAGTATTTCCTAAAGTTAGTACCCAGTGCTATACCTCAGAAAACAAGGAATGGCCTTTGCTGTTGGGATCCTGTGCCTGTTGCAACACTTGTTCCAGTTGGATTTGAAGATCTTGGTTGGCTTCACGAGCTTTCTACATTGGAGAAAACAAAAGTTTTTGCCTTCAATTCCTGTTAAATCCTCAGAATCAGATTCAACTTTATGCATTTTGTGCAAGTAGTTACAATAATTCAACACAAAAGCTTTTAATCAAGAATTTACACAGAAATGCAGGAAGTAATGCAGAAACAGTTTTAATCAGCAAGCCAGATTGGAAACAGCGCATTCACAATTCACAGAAAGCTCCACAGATTTCGGCAGAATTTGAATGTCTGTCATTCAAATTACCCTACTGCCCATTGCATGTGTATTTGTTGTATATATTTATCAAATACTTTGATAATGATTTTAGTTACAAGTGTAGTACTTTCAACTCCGTTTAACACATATTACTTTTAATAGTAGAATTTCCCCACAATCGGCACAGAAAATGTGAAAAACCAATGGTTTAGTATCAGAAATCTTGGTCATTTCCTGCATTATTCACTTTAACTCAACCAATAATGAATATTTAACAAACACATTTACTTGGCAATACTTATTGACATACCTCCAAAGCATTATAGCAGGACACTGCCTCTTTCTCTCTCTCTTCCTTCTCCTCTGTGATTCTCTCCAGTTGCCTCTGGATGGTCGTGTTGGCCAAATTCAGCTGTTCTTCTTTGTATCGTGCCTCCTGAAGTTCCTGCTCTAAAGTCTCCTGAAAGGCAAGGTTCCACACTTCAGTACCTTTAAATTTTGCCAACTACTACAGTGGCACACTTTCACAGCCTTCTATTTACAATGGAACAACTACAAGATATCACTGTATTATTATCAAGATGTTGATGTAGATGTTGTACGCCACGATCACACTAGATTTTGAGCATGCTAAATTGTTTTGGACAGCACAACAGATAGAATATGATGTCACAAAAAAAATTTGCTCTCACGCTTTTGGATGTGTTTAAATGAAAGTGAATGGAGCACATTATTATACAGGCATTACTTATTCATTTGAATTTACGTTTTGATTTTTGTTTTTTAAAATCGAGGTTTCACATAAAAATATTATCAACATTATATTTATATATACAGTTGAAGTCAGAAGTTTACATATACTTAGGTTGAAGTCATTAAGACTCATTTTTTAACTACTCCACAATTTTCATATTAGCAAACTATAGTTTTGGCAAGTCGTTTAGGACATCTACTTTATGTAAGACACTTAAGTAATTTTTCCAACAATTATTTAGACAGACAGATTGTTTCACTTTTAATTTACTATATTACAATTACAGTGGGTCAGAAGTTTACATACACCAAGTTAACTGTGCATTTTAGCAGCTTGGAAAATTCCAGAAAATTATGTCAAGCCTTTAGTCAATTAGCTTCTGAGTCAATTGGAGGTGTACCTGTGGATGTACTTTAAAGCCTACTTTCAAACTCAGTGCCTCTTTGCTTGACATCATAGGAAAATCTAAATAAATCAGCCAAGACCTCAGACAAATATTTGTGGACCTCCACAAATCTGGTTTAGCCTTGGGAGCAATTTCCAAACACCTGAAGGTACCGCATACAATAGAATGTAAGTATAACACCATGGGACCACGCAGCCACCATACCACTCAGGAAGCAGATGAATTCTGTCTCCTAGAGATGAACGTAGTTTGGTGCCAAAAGTGAAAATCATTCCCAGAACAACAGCAAAGGACCTTGTGAAGATGCTGGAGGAAACAGATAGACAGATAGACAGATTTCTATATCCACAGTAAAACAAGTCCTATATTGACATAACCTGAAAGACTTCTCCAAAACTGCCATAAAAAGCCTGACTACAGTTTACTAATGCACATGGGGATAAAGATCTTACATTTTAGAGAAATTTCCTCTGGCCTCATGAAGTCAAAATGTAACTGTTTGGCCATTGAGGAAAAAAGATGAGGCTTGAAAGCCAAATAAAACCATCCCAACCATGAAGCATGGGGTTGGAAGCATCCAGAGGGACTGGTTCACTCCACAAAATAGATGAGGGAGAACAATTATGTGAATATATTGAAGCAACATCTCAAGACATCAGCCAGGAATTTAAAGCTCGGTCGCAAATGGGCCTTCCAAATGGACAATGACCCAAAGCATACCTCCAAAGTTGTGGCAAAATGGCTGAAGGACAACAAAGTCAAGGTATTGGAGTGGCCATCACAAAGCCCTGACTTCAATCCAATAGAAAATTTGTGGGCAGAACTGAAAAAGCATGTGCGAGCAAGGAGGCCTACAAACATGACTCCGTTACACCAGCTCTGACTGGAGGAATGGGCCAAAATTCCAGCAACTTATTGTGAGAAGCTTGTGGACGGCTAACCAAAACGTTTGACCCCAGTTAAACAATTTAAAGGCAATGCTCACAAATACTAACAAAGTGTATGTAAACTTCTGACCCACTGGGAATTGTGAAAAATGTATGTATTATTATAAAGGTGTATTATTCATAATAAAGCTTTATTTTACATGACAGTTACAGGCTCTTACTACCAAATCATATGGAAAGGCTATAGCCACCACCTATTTTTCCATGATGATTCGGATTGTTTGCAAACTATTGCTTTGATCTGTGACATGTTTCAAGTGTACCGCATCTATTGATCATTTCGGGCTATTTGTTGGTTTAAGGAAGTGACATCTTTGTCCCTTGAACATTTCCAGCTACCTGTCAAACTCATTTAAAACAACAGCGGGTGACGCTTCATTCATAGTGACTTTAACACAAGTAACATTAATAAAGTGAATATGATTGTAATAGAATGTCATTATTAAAATGCAGACCATGTTGTTCGGTGACTGGATACTCCTTGGATGCCTGGAATTCATTGAAATTAAAGTATTTAAATCTCTGAAATAGCAACCACAAATAGACGCATAAACAGCATCAGTGAAGCGAGACGGATGGATTCATGCTGTGCTGACAACTGTAGTATACATCTTGTCTCTGGTAGGTGACCAACCATTTTTGCCAACTAATAGTAAATATGATAGGTAGCGTTTAGCTGGTTAATTAAGTCAGTAACTAAGAAGTATTTCTTTATGGGCTCTAAAAGTGAGTATAGATCACTCTGCAGATTATAGA
This sequence comes from Moxostoma hubbsi, assembly GCA_032164185.1. Lineage (NCBI taxonomy): Eukaryota > Metazoa > Chordata > Actinopteri > Cypriniformes > Catostomidae > Moxostoma > Moxostoma hubbsi. The sequence continues at coordinate 20,354,650 of JAVLUX010000025.1, forward strand.
TTATCTGGACTCTAAAGTATAAACTTGATCATTTCTAGATATTGTTTTGTAGCTAACTTTTATTTAGCAGTTTTCTTATTTTAAACTATTATTCCTGAACATATGGAATATTTCGTTTTCAATTTATTTTATATGTACACAATGTTGACAACTTCCTGTGTGGTGCATTCTGTTTTTTTAATGTTTTTTTCTTGAACTCCTATTTTTTTCTATAATGAATAGAACTTTCATTTCTCCAACCAGGTTGCCTGCATTTTTAATAAAGAACATGTTTTTTATGATGTTAAAGTTACTTTTTAATTGAGTTTAAAAGTTAAAAAAATCAACATGAATCCTTAAAGCTGCACTATGTAACTTTTTGCTCTCGAGTGGTTGAAGAAAACTGCAAGTTACTTGCGGGGGAACATACTTTTGGTAATTACATGAGTTGGGCTTCAACTCTGCTCTTTTGCGCGGATGAATCTGATGGTTTGAGGAGTAGCCAAGGTTCCAGGTGATCATCTTATCAGAATGCCGCTAATGACAACAAAACTTGCCCCCTCCCCTCAAAAAATGAATAAATAAATAACAGAGGGAAGAAAAAGCCATATATCCAATTAATATGTCTTATGAGCAGGTAAGTAGCATATCTTCAGCTGTATTTTTAAAATAAATAGCTTTACAAAAGTTAGGCAACAATGACATTAGACATGACGGTTCCTAGTCACATCAGATAAAATAAAATGTTGGAAACTATTACAAGGCAAATATACCAAGGTAGTAATTAGTTTAGAGAGATTGGCATTGTTACCAGCATAAAAGTAAACATTTTTCCATTGTCCTTCCTTCCTCGAAAATGGAAGCACTGCAGATTCATTATCCATAATAAAATGCCCCATTATAGTGGCTAACACTATCTAAAGAACTACCGCGCTAAGAGAGCTACCTGGCTAACTATCGGTTCAATAAAATATCTTGCCTTTCCAGCAAGATAAACTCCATCTCTGGGTCGGTTTTAAATCCTTTAAGATCTGTTGATTTGAGAGTCTTTAAGACCCTTTTTTAAGAGTTGTTGCCACCTCTGAAAAGCCAATCTGATGTTATTTTGTGTTTTATTACGGGCTCTGTCGCTTTTCCTTTTTGCATGCAGACTCTTCTCGTTTCAAGGTTACTTTATTTTGAAAAAATGGTTGATTCCCCAGAGGGTTGCCTTTTAGAATGATCAATGGTCAATGTCACTCATTTGTTGTGGCTACAAGCTTTCAGCTTCAAAATACTACCAAACATATCAACGCACATATACACGCGCTGTAGTAGCTGGACCTTATTTTCTTTTCAGACATGATGTAAACACGCATGGACGAATGAGAAAAGTAAGCAATTTCCTGCCAAATCAGTCCTGACAGCTCTAAAATTTTAATAATTTTTAAAGGCTTACCCTAGTAAATCAAGATAAGGCAAAAACATGGTTTGGAAGATGGATTGTTGGTGTACTTGCTCATAAATTAATTTTTGTTAAATTTCTAACAAAAAAATCTTACATAGTGTAGCTTTAATTTAGAAGAAAAAAAAAAAAGATTAACATTTTTTCCGTTATCGACCAGCACTACATATTTTTTTTTTTTATAAATATTTGATATTCTTCCATGAAAAGACATACCAGAGTAGTTAGAAAAATTACTTTACCATTACTGATTCCATGTCCATCTTCTGCACTTGCAGCTCCAGGATCTCGGAGGACATGGTTTCATGTGCATGCTCTGTAAAGAAACGCAGCTCCTCAGATTTGCTGCTCAGTGCTTCAGATTGCTGGTCCAGCTTGTGTTTCATCTGCTTCCCAGCCAGTTGAGCTTCCTCTAAATCTGCCTTCATTTTCTCCACCTGAAAAGACAAATCATCAGCATTGCAGACAAGACAGACTCTTTTTGTTCAGGAAAATAAACTACCAAAAATTCTCATAAGGCAAATGCTGAGGCATTACCTAAAAAAACATATGAACTGACCTTATTCTTTAAGTCACTGATCTCAAGAGCATGACTCCTCTCCAAAAGAGTTTGCTGCTGCTCCAGCTGATGTTTCTGGTGGTTTTTGACAACATCAAATTCGGAACGAAGACTTTCCAATATGCGGCCCTTTAACTCAACTTCCCTATGCAGAGAGTATTTCTCTTGCTCCAGAGCCTGCAATTAAAGTACACTGACAAGATGACACTGAAACATATTTAAAGTCACTATTTATTGGTCAAGCATCATGTTGCGGTGATCTGGTGGTCATGGTGCCAACCTGGATCGGCCAATACCTCAATGACATTGGACATCTCAATTCGCTGCTCCTCCAGTTTGTTGTGTAGATCCATTTTATCATCCAAGAGTTGAAGTCCATACTGTCCAGCCCTCTGAAGAGCCTCTTCGCCCTCCTGCACCTTCCTTCGCAATGCTTTAAACTCATTCTCAAGATCTGACATCTGAAATGAGAGCGAGAGAGAGAGAGAGAGAGAGAGAGAGAGAGAGAGAGAGAGAGAGAGAGACGTTATGAAATCTGAGGTGCTCCTCGTTTTTAAAGCGTGTATGTGGTCAGCAATGTAGAAGCATGCTAAGATGACTGTCTTTTTGATTTTGAAAAACGTATTTGAGTAAAATAATACTAATTCTTAATACTTATACATAATGTATAAACAGACAGCCTTCTAATTATACAAAACTGAAATATCGAGGCATAATTCGTTAACTCCCATTAATTCACTGCGTCTGGCTAACTATTTAAACTTCCATCAAAAACATCTTGTAACATTTATGATAAGCGTCTGTTTCGGTACTGTAACATCTAAATCATGTTTGCATGTTTACCTTTAGAGCTTCGTCTTTAAAACATAGTCGATCATATATTTTTTTTCTCTGAAGCATAAACCGCCACAACTGCCTTTCTGCCAGACAACTTCACATCACATTACTGGTTTGAATTCTGCAGCAGTAGTCTGTGACATATCGCGAGAAAACGCGAGACTCTAGCAATCCATCACAGAACATTGCTTTCTAGTGCCACTTAGTGGCAAGTAACACCATAGATATTATGGAGCCAGAAATAAGACAAAACAATTTGAATTAGAATTGTGTTAGAACACAATTAGAACTTTTGAATTTGAATTATAAGTGTGATTTTTGCCAAATTTAATATTACGTTGTATTTTAAATAGGTTTGAATTTGAATTTTTAAACTCCAATCCTGGACATTTCATATTTAACCAAATTGAATAGTTTTTTTTTATGGCACAATTTTATAAATATGTATTTTCAAACAGCAAATTTTTGGTTCTGAAATCTTACACTGTATATATCCCGTTTTAAAAAAATACAGCTTCAAGTTTTCAAGATGAAGAAGAAATTCAGAACACTAAATTCAATATCTAAAATTCAAACTGCAGAAATTTGCTGTATAGAGAGAGAGAGAGAGAGAGAGAGAGAGAGAGAGAGAGATCAGTGGTCCGCATATGGGGGCATAATAATCACATGACCAGCCAAATCTTCTCGCTTAATCTCAGTAACCGTCCTGTTATTGGACACTTTCACTCACTGATTAAAGTAATCATGGCTGTGAATACTACACTTCTTCAAAGGCATCTGAAACTGAAAACTATTGATCTTAATGATCCAAGCTGTTGCAGTAATAAAAGATGACACAATCAAAAATGACAAAAGTTACTGAGAGCACCTTTAATTTAATTATTATTATTTTTCTATATATTTTTTGTCTGTAGACAGTTACACCACTTTTCACTTTAAATGACTTTGATGAACATGTTTTCAGTTTCTGAGATCAGAGTAGAGGTGTATTCAAGACTATTTAGTCTGAACTGCATTTTTTTATGTATTTTTACTTAGAACAGGGCAAAAATAGAACATCACTTCACTGAGCCACTGACTCATTCAAGCAGTAAATCTGTATATAAATGTATATAAATCTGGATATCCATGCTATGCCAAATATACTTTTTACAAGAGTAATTGTTGTTGACTTCAGGAAGTGTAAAACAATCAACATTGATGGGGTTGCTGTGGAGGCTGCAAAGCAGCTTCAAATTAATTGGCCAGCAGTTCCTCTGTAAACTGAGATGGTAAACAACATACAGATGGCAGACAGTGAACTGGGCTGACCACTTGTGATCAGATTACCAAAGACGGTTGTATACCAGGTGTAAACAGGCTCCATGAGAAAAGTACCACAGCATCAATCGCTAGGCAGTTTCAAGCAGTCCTAATAATGCTGAACAATTAATTCTCTGACCACTGCTAGTATCTTGGTCATTAACAAATAATGAGGTCATAAACATATAAGGTCATAAACATATAAAGAAATAGGAAATCTTAAAAAAAAAAATAGTTTGAAACACACATCAACCATCAATGTCCAATTTGGTTTTATACATTTATAGCATTTTCTAAAAAAAAAAATATATATATAGTAACGTATTCTATACGTCAGTAACGTATTCTATACTTTGGATTACTTCTTCAGCACTTGTAGATTTTTCACTTTTTTTGACTATAAAAACTCAGTACAGAAAGACAAAATACACATGTTAAAAATACATTATCAGAAAAACCTAAATATCTTATGCAGTGTTGTTCTGGGGTGGCTGTGGCTCAGGTGGTAGAGCGGGTTGTCCACTAATCGCAGGGTTGGCAGTTTGATACCGGCCCACATGACTCCACATGCCGAAGTGTCCTTGGGCAAGACACTGAACACCAAGTTGCTCCCAATGGCAGGCTAGCGCCTTGCATGGCAACTCTTCCATCATTGGTGTGTGTGTGTGTGTGTGTGTGTGTGTGTGTGTGTGTGTGTGTGTGTATGGATCACAGTGTAAAGCAATTTGAATGCAGACCATTGATCTTGTTTTGAGGATTTTTTGATATTTTTAAAGGAAAACAATAAAAAAATTATTAGCAAGATCATGATTTTTGCCTGTCTGTCTATGTGTGGCCCTGCGATGGACTGGCGACCTGTCCAGGGTGTACCCCGCCTTTTGCCCAATGTTAGCTGGGATAGGCTCCAGCCCCCCGCGACCCTGTACAGGATAAGCGGTTGTCGATGGATGGATGGATGGATGATTTTTGCCCTAATCTCACAGGTTTTACTAGAAAAAAAAAAATTATAATCTAACGTGAATTTTATTGATAAAAAAATATGATCGTGTCTGGTAACATGTGCATGTAAAATGTCTAGAAATAGCATTTTAGCGTAGCGTAAAGCTGACTATTTACACAAGGTTTATTTCTGTTTCTTGTGCTGCAAACTTACTTTAAACTTACTTCAATGCACTTCTCTGTCTGCTTGTATGAATGTAACACATCATACAAAAATGTTTCTCCGCAGTTCAAATGCACTTTGGATCGCATCATTTATATGTATAAATGTTTTCCATCTGAAAGGAGTCAATATTAAATTAAACAAATTACAATAAAGTGCAAAGTAATCTCTTCAGTAATCAAAATACTTTTTGAATGAATCTATTCTAAATACCAATGATTTAAATTGTAAATGTAGTTTAATAGGCTACAGTTACTTATATTTTGTACTTTAAATTCATAATCCCGTTTCATGTATTTTGTTACTCCACAACACTGTATATAAAAAATAAAATATATAAAAAATGTATCAAATATATATTAGTGACTTGGTGTGGTGTAAACATCAAGTAAAAGGTATTAAAGATCTTTCACCTTGAATACATGTGAGTGAACACAACTTAATAATAATTTTATTGTTTTATTTTTTACAAATATCATGCATTTTTTTTAATCAAGAATATGGCAACCTACATGTTGATTACACCACACGACTTTTATTTGGTGGACAAAAGTCATGTTCATTCTAGAGAAGATATTTTAAAATAATTGAATATATCAGGACAAAAAAAAAATGTAAATGCAAATTGTTTTATGAAATTGCTAGAGGTCTTTTTATCACAGAAAATTTTGAAAAAAAAATACTGTACGTTTTTCTATAGCTGACTGCACATGCTGAATAAAGACAGACTGTAATATTTTAGTATTGTAATTTTATTTATTATTGGTTCCCTATTTTGTTCAGCATTGCTCTTTGGACTCAGTATTTCAACAGTTTTGTGCTTTATGCTTTTGAAAATAGGTGATTTTGTCTAAAGTCTTATTATATTTTCTGTTATTTTACCTTAACCAAAAACAAACCCCCTTTAGTCTAAGCCTAACCACAACCAACATCTAACAACTTAACATATACAGCTGTAACAGCTTGAAACTTTGTATCAGATCCATCTCACACTTAGACGATGGTTCTGTTTAGCATGTTTAAAGGTCAGAACACTCTCATACAAAGACTTTTATCTTCCCCCATCAACATTAAGTGTCCCCAAATATCTGTGAGGTCCTGGATCCAGACCCTTCATCTGTTATGCAGATTTTGTCTATAAGTTCCTATTGCTCACCTTTTACGCTGAGTGATAGGTAACCCATCACCCTTCTATCTTCTCAATGAAACATATTCAATTGCCATACAAGGAAGCTTTCCATTGAGCTCAAGACAATTAACCACTGACCTCACATCGTTAAAATTAATTCTCAAATGATTTTATTATTTCTAGTGTGTATATTATTCTACATATGTATCACATACAGTATACACCTAAACATGATAGGATATTTGAGTGTTTATGAGACAGTACATGAAGTACTTTCCCAAACAAAACAAAAATGAAAACTTTTCACATTTCTGGGTTTGGAATGTGGAAGTATATATGGGTAAACTTCTCTAGAGGTGCATGGGAAATCATAGCAAATGTTACTGATAAATTCTCTTGGCTACAACATCATAAGGAAAAAATCTACCATTAAAAATGAACTATTATGTTTCCACAATTTTCCAGAAGAGAAAAGAATAGAGATGGATATGGTAGTCAGAAGAGAGAAAGATGCCAAATTTATTGTCACTCGATCAGCAGTCCAATTTGGTTTTATACATTTATAGCATTTTCTAAAATAGATACAAGGTTGGGAGGGTTACTTTTTAAATGTATTTCACTACATATTACAGAATACATGCTGTAAAATATCATTTGTAATGATTTTGAGGATTTTTAGATATTTTTAAAGGAAAACAATAAAAAAATTATTATCAAGATTATAATTTTTGCCCTAATATCAAAGGTTTTACTAGAAAAAAAATTAATTATGATCCAACGTGAATTTTATTGATAAAAAAATGTGATTGTGCCTGTAACGTGCATGTAAAATTACTAGAAATAGCATTTTAGCGTAGCGTAAAGCTGACAATTTACACAAGGTTTATTTCTATTTCTTCTGCTCCAAACGTACTTCAAACGTACTTCTCTGTCTGCTTGAATGAATGTAACACAACATAAGAAAGTGTTTCACCACTGTTCAAATGCACTTTGGATCGCATCATTTATATGTATAATTGGTAATATTAAATGAAAAAAATGACAGTACAATGCAAAGTAATCTGTTACTTTTTTGAAGGTAAATGTATTCTGATTACCAATGATTTAAATTGTAACTGTAGTTTAATACAGTTACTTATATTTTGTATTATAAATACATATTCCCATTACAGGTATGCCATTACTCCCCAACCCTGTATATACATATGCCAGGGTAATATTACACAAAGTGCACAAAATATACAATAAAATTAAATAAATACAAAAATAAATTCTGTGCTAAATTAATGACAGTCATCACAGTCTGTGAAAAGGCTAAACAGTATATAGATGCATACTTAATGTGTGCAAATTAGTTCTTAACTAATATATGTAGAGATCTAATACTAACGTTAAGAAATAATTTCAAGAATCTAATTCTTCTAATTCTTAAATCTTATCTTGGCTTCATCGAGTCTTTGTGGTTATAAAAATTGAATCATACTGTACATATATGCTCACACAGACCTGATACTAGCCGCTATCAAGTGACTATAATTGCACTGACGATGAAGAGGTCTCACTCAACATTTGACCACTGGATTTACAAAAATCTTTGCCTTCCTAAATGTAACGTTGCCTTCCTAAATGTAATATCCTGTCCACTGAAAGCAAGTCTGTCAAATCTAAAGAAACATTTGGAGGTGTGCTTAAATGTTTGTTTGTTTTTTCAACTTTGTATTGCATATCTAACCAACTCCTGATGAACACATTTTACTATTATTTGAATTATCACTATGTGCGTCATATAACCATGAGGTTATATGTATCTTGTCATACATTTCTAGTCACTATGGTTTTGTCAAACACATTAATATGATCATATTCATTTTGATCATATCATATTCACAAATCAACACATAAATGCTGAACCAATTGCATTAGTGCATTAATGTTAGTTTTAGTTTCACAAATTGCTTGTATTCAAACTTAAAAGAATGCATTTTTACTTTTGTTATTCATTTTAAGACCATTTGTGTGACGTTGATTCACAAATATGACTGGTCTGATCTGTTAGCACACATGGATAGTGTTTGTAATGCTGAAAGTACTGGAATAAGACCACATTTGTTTAACGTGCCCCAGGATACCGGCCCATAATTCTAGAAACTATCCAATAAGAAATGCCTGTTAAACTCAAACATATTTCAGTCTGTCACTGATGGAAGGACAAGGGCTCTTCCATGCAAATCCCTTCATATTTTTGCACCAATTAAATACATTTGTGAGCCATGCTTCTGATTGTGCGGACTAAAGCACCACTAAAGAGATTAGACCATGCCTTCTCATTACCAATAGTTATGCAAGTTACTAAACACTGCTGATGTATGTACAGTGACTTTTGCTGAATAATCAGTCATTATTGATTCTAGAAGACTGGACAAAAAAAAAAAAAAAATCAAACCTGGAAGACAATTTTCTCTTCTAAAAAAAAAGAATAATTCACACCATCTTTTTAGCCATTTTGGACAAAACAAGCATATCAGTTAAAATGTGTTTTTATGTTTCATGGCCCTTTATAGCCTTTTTTCAACTTAGTGACCAACAAATTGAGAGTGAACCACAAAAAAGCATATCAATTATATTTTTATATATGTATAGATATTTATGTATAGAGCTGGTCAGTGCTAACATCAATTTGTAGTCGAACCTGGAAGTCTAATACGCCATGGGTTCCCTTGGGATTTTCCTAATAGGCTTTTTGAATGTATAAATAAAATAAGGTTTGTGGTAAACATTACTTGAGGATACGTGGATGTTTGGTCCTACAACATAAATTACATACTATCATATCTCAATTGGCTTAAAAATTCATGTTTGGGCTTTGACTAATTTATGTTGTACAACAAACAAAAATGTCCAAGTATCCTCAAGTTTGACACAGACCTCATTTTACTCTTAAATTCAAAACCCCATTATAAAAACTCATAGGAAATTAAATAGGGAACCTGTGTTGAATTCACTGATCTATATATATAAATATATATAGATCAGTGGTTGAATTATCTTCTGTGTTTTTGGACAAGCTGAACAGCTCTAAAGTCCTGGAAGTGAGATGATGTGTGTTTCCAAAGATTGATTGTGTCTAAACTCATAATACTGAGGCTATGCTAACCTGAGTACAGTTCTGTGCCCAGAAATAAGCATTTTATGACATTACTGTGACAACATTCTTTAATTTAATCGTTTACATTAAAAACGTAAAATACGTTGGTTAAAATGGGTACTCCTTTTGAGAAAGCCCGCCTTTTTCTGTGCGAAGGGCGTGTCTTGCTGCGGCAGAGAACACTGCGTCATGACGATAGCCGTTTAAAAAAAGGCCCTTTCTCCGCAGTTCATTCGTACAGGCGGGTAAACGACACGGTATTGCAGGAATGGAGCAGCTTTGCAAACTGTTTGTTGGCGGGTTGAACGTCCAAACCACTAATGATGGACTCCGCGCTCATTTTGAACAGTACGGGACACTAACCGACTGCGTTGTGGTCCAAAATGATCAACTACAGCGGTCCCGTTGTTTCGGATTTGTAACCTACTCCACCGGAGAGGAGGCGGATGCAGCAATGGCCGCCAGGCCACATGTTGTAGAAGGCAAAAGCGTGGAGCTGAAGAGAGCCGTGGCTCGGGAAGATGCCGGGAAGCCCGAAGCTCTCGCCAAAGTCAAGAAGATCTTTGTTGGGGGCTTAAAGGAGGACATCGAGGAGAATCACCTCACCGAGTATTTCTCACAGTTTGGCATGATCGAGAAATCTGAAGTCATCACAGACAAAGACACCGGCAAGAAGCGGGGATTCGGCTTTGTTCACTTCGAGGATAACGACTCGGCAGACAAAGCCGTTGTGCTCAAGTTTCACAATATCAACGGGCACAAAGTGGAGGTCAAGAAAGCGCTCACGAAGCAAGAAATGCAGGCTGCCGGTGGAGCCCGGGGCGGCAGAGGGAGAGGAGGAGGAAGAGGAATGGGAAGAAATCAAAATGGCTTCGGTGGCGGGAGAGGAGGTTATGGCGGCTATGGGGGCGGCTACGGCGGAGGCAATGATGGCGGCTACGGTGGCGGCTATGGAAGCGGAGGCTACGGAGGTGCTTACGGGGGCGGATATGGAGGAGGCTACGGTGATCAGATGGGAGGTTATGGCGGTGGGAACGGTTACAGTGACTTTGGCAGCGGATACGGCCAACAGTCGTCTGGCTACGGGCCCATGAAGGGTGGCAGCGCGTACGGAGGCAGGGGCGGAGGAGCCCCTTACGCACGAGGTGGTGGGGCCGCGTATGGTAGAGGTGGCTACGGAGGCTACTGATTTTCACCTGGTTTGGAAAAGACTCGGAAGCTGTCCCCTAGAGTCTTTCGAAATGATCATATTGGGCAGTATGGCTCATTCCCCCGACCATGCAGAGATGGCGGACACTGTGAAAGCATACCTTAAAGACCTCAATTCTTAAACAGGTAGGAAGAAGACTTCTTCCCAGAAACCTGACTTGCTCGATCATCTTTAGTTGTAGGACATGTTCGATCATCTCTCTCTCTTGTGTTACACGTTTAGGTCACGCGGAAAGTTGGCCTTGTATGTTTTCTTTTCCTTAAAAAAAAAATAAAAAATTCGTGCAAGTCTTGTTAACCTGTTCACAACCAATTCGTTTTTAAATTCCATTATGTTCAACGCTGGCGATTTGTCAATATGCATTCTCCGTAATCTGTTTTTTTTTTTGGTTTTTGTTTTTTTGCTAAAACTGCTGGGGATTAACGCATGCAGTTTGAGTTCGTTTTGGCCTCACGTGTTCGATCTCTGCAAAACACACCAGCCTTTTTCAAAATAGATGATCATGATTAGGCCATGTTTCACTCGTGGCATTTCGTTTTGTAAACTAACGCTGATGCACAGTGTCCTCCGCTGTATGAGCTTCATCATTTCCTGTGTATTGTATATTATGTCTTCAAATCAAACCAATATTGTTAAACATTCATATGCAATTGTATGTTACTTTTTAAATAAAAATTCACAACTTAAGTATCCTACTCTCTCTAAGGCGTTTTGGCTTAAGGACTAATTAAGTGTTTTAGGCATATACACACACCTGACTGTCCCTCATTCAGGATTTAAGGTTTGTGGCCCAAAGAACACTCCAGTGGTCTAGTGCTTCATGTTTTAAGGGTTTATATTTATTCTTGATTCCTATATTTAGGTGTTATTCCAGTACTTCCATATAGCTGTAGCAGTTTGTTTGTACAGGGAACCTGTTGAGTACCTGGGTTCGATTGTGATAGGACTGAAATATCTCATTAGGATATCATCCTGCGATCTAGGTATGTAATCAACCTGTCTTCACTACGTGTTGGTCAAGCATTGCAATTGTATTTCGTAGATTATATTTATTCCTTAAGATATTTTAATTGCTATTCAAGTGGATCTACTGACTTTACCTCAACTGGTGTGATAACATTTGGGTCTGTGTAACACGGCGCTTATTAGGGCCTCTGAAATATGCCCTAAAGGATTTATTTTTTTCTCAATTTTAATCAATCAAATCCCTATTTTACCATACTCGATGATTAATGTTTTGTCTTTTCTTCCTGTCTCCCTCACCAGGCAGCCTTGGATGCCTGACTCTACCCACATCAACTGTGGCCATGGAGTTTGGTTATCTGCAAGATCCAGTGAATGGCTATTATGTTTCAAAATATTTTTCAGGTATGAAGGACTGAGAAAGCAGTGATTTCATGGGATTCTTCATTAGATTCAGGGGGGGGGGAAACTTGAGTTTAAAAAAATAAAATAAATATGGCAATGTTTCATATCTGTATACATGACACTTATAGTATGTAACGTACAGTGTTTTGAATTTGGTGAACATAAAAGCAATTTTCTTGGAATAAAATTGTTTAAATTATTGTCTTTGTTATTCTAATGCAATTTGAAATGCATTTTCATTTTAAGGATTGACTGAAAAAATAAATCCTGAGGGCCTAGGGGGTATTTAGGTTGATTTGTGTACAAGCACATGCACAAGTTTAAAGATGTTTCACATGCAAATTAGGGATGCATGAACTATTCAAAGTTGTTTTAATTTTCATGTAAGACGTCTTTAAAATGTGTGTATTTAGATTTGGTATGTATTAATGAAGGCAATTATGCATTTAAGATTTCTAACACATGTTGAAGCAAAAACTTGTTTGTCCATATGTATTTTTATGAGGGCTTTTATAAGCCTAAGGTGTGAGGAAGAACTTAATATGGTAATTTTAGTCTTCAGAAGGTCAAACATGAACAAACTAGTGCTGTACCCATCATCAAAGATGGCCCAATCCAACACTCCCAACATGTGGAAATTCAACAAGGACTGTGCCAAGGCCAAAGCTATCATGATACAAGGGAAACAACTGCCCATAAAGGAATAGTTCTTTAATTTACTCTCCCTCATGCTATCCAGGTGTGTATGGCTTTGGATGCATTCAAAGATATTTAGAAGATCTATGATATGAATAGGTACCAATTTTTTGAAGCTCCAAAAATCACAAAGTGAATTAATAAAACTCCATGTTTAATCCATGTCTTTTGAATGGATCCAATTCATTTTGTGAGCATGAGAAAATATAAAATGTTTCACTGTAAATCTTGACATCAGTAGTTTCCTTGGTAATCATGATTTCAAGCACACTTACACTGTGCATGTGTCAAGAACTAATAAGTGTAAACGAGCTTGGATTATGATTGTGCCTAGAGACTATAATGCAAGATGTACAGGGGAAAAAGGAGTCATATTTTGGTCTCTTTAGTAATGGATTGGGCCACTGGAGTCTATGGGAGTACCTATATACTTACTGTCTTTGTGCTTTTTGGAGCTTCAAAGTTTTGGGCACCATTGCATTGTATGGAGATATATATATATATAATACAAATCTTTCTGCTGAACAAGGAAATACACCTCTGGGTTGGCATGAGGGTGAGTAAATTATATATTTTACTTTTTGGGTGAACTATTCCTTTAACTGATCTCAGTTAATCAAATAACCTTATACATTTATTGAGTTTATTCAATCATCCTTGGCTTATGATTGCTCTAAAATAAGATTGCTGACACATGGCTTTCCAATGTAAAAACAATGTATTGCTGCTCTGGGAAGCATCTGCTTCCTTGCATATATATATATATGTATGTGTATGTTTTACTTAACTACCCCTCTACATACATATGTTCCTCTTCATTTGCACATATTTATATATCTTTGTCCTTTTACACTAAGACATGTTTAATGTTATGCACCGTGGTCTCAGGCACTTTTTTTTTTTTTTCCGTGTTTCCCCTGTACCAGAAGGGAATGACAATAAAACCCATGTGACTTGACTCTGTTGGAGTTCTACAATGATAATAGATGTTCATGAATGCTCAGGTTCTCACAGTAGCACAGTCATATCATAAAATTAGTTGTGTACATTTTCCAGCTAGCCACGAGCATTCAATTAAGCTAAACTCGGAATAATATAATTAAAAATGTAACATTTTATAAGCACTACAAAAATGTATTTCTTATCTTGTTATTGTAGATTATGTTTTGGAGTATGAAATATAATCAAGTGTGTGTATATGTATGTATGTGTGTGTGTATATATATATATATATATATATATATATATATATATATATATATATATATATATAAATATAATTAACCTTAAACCTATGCAAGTATACCACTGTGCAGAAATTTACATTTCTGCACAGTGGTAATTTGCAACCCCCAACCCCCCGTTTTTTTTCCTAATGCGCCAGCTGTCATGCTCGTGTAAACCTATTTAAGTTAAAACTCAAAATGTACATGTAAAATGTCCTAAGACGGTGGCATTCACAAATTTGTTTTGCCCGTTGTCGTTTTTATGCTAATTGATTTGTAACCAATCAGAGTCAACTACGTGTTTGCTGACGCACATAATAAGACGCGCCCTCGCGTTTCAAACGCAGTGACTTCTTCCATTTTGTGTAATTCCGGTCAGTACGTCCATTGTAAGAAAATGACTAACCAGCTTTGTAAACTGTTCGTTGGCGGCCTAAATGTCCAAACAACCGACGAAGGCTTGCGGAGACACTTTGAACAGTATGGACAGCTAACAGACTGCGTGGTGGTAATGAATCAGCCACTGCAGCGCTCCCGTTGCTTCGGCTTTGTAACTTACTCGAGCACAGAGGAAGCGGACGCCGCCATGTCTGGAAGGCCCCATGTCGTAGACGGCAACACTGTGGATCTGAAAAGAGCGGTGGCCCGAGAAGACGCAGGCAGACCAGAGGCCCTGGCCAAAGTCAAGAAAATATTTATCGGGGGTTTGAAAGACGACATCGAGGACGAACACCTCAGCGAATATTTCTGCCAGTTCGGCGCCATCGAGAAGGCTCAGGTGATCACCGACAAAGACACCGGGAAGAAACGTGGTTTCGGCTTTGTTTACTTCGAGGACAACGACTCGGCCGATAAAGCCGTCGTGATGAAGTTCCACACGGTCAGTGGACACAAGGTGGAGGTGAAGAAGGCTCTCACCAAACAGGAGATGCAAGGGGCTGGTGGTGGTCGCGGCGGCCGGGGTATGGGCCGACCTCAAGGCGGCTACGGCGGCGGAAGAGGTGGTTACTATGGCGATTATCAGAATGGTGGCTACGGTAATAGCGGCAGCAACGAAAGCTATGGGGGCTACGGAGGAGGCTACACAGATCAGACGACCAGTGGGTATGGCAGCGGGAATGGCTACAGTGACTTCGGTGAGGGTTATGGACAGCAGCCGTCAACTTACGGTGCCATGAAAGGGGCATATGGCGGCAGGAGCGCTGCGCCATACACACGTGGAGGAGGGGGAGGATATGGAAGAGGAGGCTATGGCGCATATTAGAAACACCAATGTGACTTTTTTTTTTTTTTTTTACACATACGACTGGACTTTCAAAAATGAGTTGTTTGATCGGGGAGTTGGTAGTTTGGTTTATATTGAGTAACTGTGAGCTGTATTATTGGGGAACCTTTTCCCCCCACATTGCCATGATGTCGCTTTCCGGTGCCATTAGCAGCACCAGCAGATACCAGAGTCTTGTTTCACTTTTTATTTTTTTTATTTTTGTTTGTTTTGTTTTTAATTTTGTTTAGGTTTAAAGTGGTCACGTTTACCCAGGTCAGGCCGATCTGTTCTTGGTTTACTGAATGCAAGACCATCGTTTAGTGAGATGAAACTCAGGGGTTATAACGAAATTTTAAAGCAGCTCATAGGTTTTTTTTTTTCTCTCCATGTCCTCTTTGACCTGTATACATTTTTTTTTTTATGTAACGAAATTTGTGTTTTAACGCGCTTACACAGTTCATATTGTATAAACTGTTTTTAGTCTTATTTTATTTGATCAAACAGTGACCATGTTATAAACCTTTAACCATTAAAACGACTTTCATAAATGTGCTTTGTTTGACTTTCTCCTCCACTCTTCTGTTATTTAGAATGTGAATTAGTGACTCCCATAATACTTTTGAAATGTGTTTGTAGACTACATCTGCTGCAGACAGTAATCTCTAAAGGCCGTACATACTGCTTAGTCACAAATGAGGACTACTTGTATGTTGTATTTTCCAAATGGTTGAATCCAATGGCACTTTTGCACATTCATTTTTGTGGAGCAGCAATATGTAACTCGCAAGATGCGACTCAATATACTTTTCTCAAGCTATATAGAAAGTACCTTTAATACAGGGACATCAGTCAAGAACAAATCTAAAATTATGTGCTTTACTGGAGCACAGTGGGATCTCAATAATGCTCCAGTTCCTTGTCTTTTCCAGGATTGGAATGACAACCCATGAGTCGCCACCATCACATAGGAAAAAGTAACCAGGTTGGAATAAGTTTGGCAAAGCCAAACATAATCTACCTTGAATTATACTAATTTAAATGAAGGCTAATTGTTTTATCTTGTGATTGTAATTGTGATGACTGCATTACATCTTGAGGACATCCGTATTAGCCTAAATAATAAGTGTGTGTGTGTGTGTATATATATATATATATATATATATACACCGATCAGCCACACCGTTAACACCACCTACCTAATACTGTGGAGGTCCCTCCACAGTGCCAACACAAATCTCAGAATAACGTTCTGAGATACTATTCTCAGCACAATTGTAGAGAGAAGTTTGGAGTTACCATAGATTTTGTCAGTTCGAACCAGTCTTGCCATTCTCTGTTGAACTCATCAACAAGGTGTTTCCTTCCCCAAAACTGCTACTCACTAGATATTTTTTGTTTTTGGCACCATTTGGAGTAAATTCTAGAGACTGTTGTGTGTGAAAATCCCAGGATATCAGCAGTTACAGAAATACTCAAACCAGCCCATCTGACATCAACAATCATGCCACGGTCCAAAACGCTGAGATCACATTTTGTCCCCATTCTGATAGTTGATGTGAACATTAACTGAAACTCCTGACCTATATCTGCATGATGTTATGGACTGCTGCCACACGATTGGCTATTTAGATAATCGCATGGATAATTGTTGGTGCTAGATGGGCTGGTTTGAGTATTTCTGTAACTGCTGATCTCCAGGGATATTCACACACAACAGTATCTAGAATTTACTCAGGATGGTGCCAAAAACATCCAGTGTGGGGCAGTTCTGCGAATGGAAACCTTGTTGATGAGAGAGGTCAACAGAGAATGGCCAGACTGGTTCGAACTGACAACGTTACGGTAACTTGGAGAACCGCTCCACAATAGTGGCAAGAAGAATAGCAGTTGAACCTGTTGGCGTTGTTTTGACGGCACGGGTGACCTACTCAATATTAGGCAAGTGGTTTTACTGTTGTGGCTGATTGTGTGTGTGTGTGTAATACAAATAAAACATGCGATCAATGAAGCAGCAAATATACATCTAAGAACATTAATGAACCTCTTGTTTTTGCTGTTGCTCAGTTTTACTTTTTACTTCTATAAATGCAAAAACTTAAAGCTTTTAAAGAATTGATAAAAGATATCAAGATGTAAACATACATTTTTACAAAAAGTGACCGGTTTATTAAAAGTATATTTGATAAATTTAACAAACTATTAATCACACAAAGACTGATTTTTTTGACAGAATTCAGGGATTATGCACAAGTGCTGAACTGTGCACATCCAATTTTATAACATATGGTGGGGTTCACATTGTCCACACAGAAAATCTTGGGTTTTTCAATTTCAACCCTGAAATAAAGGATGATTGAGAAATGTTAAACACATGTTATAACATAAAATAGAAATATATACTATTCTGCACTAATTCTAGGTCACACATTTGTGACCTTCAGATTTCCACAAGCTGCTCTTTGGAACATCAAATCATGGTGGGATAACATGAATCATCATTTTTTGTGCAAGCTTGTGGAGTTTTTTTGCAAGCATGTTGCCATTATATGGGGGACATAGCAAATGGACATACAAATAAATTGTTCAATTAATCTTTTCACTCATTCTTTTCCTGATAATATCATTCGTAGAAAAAAAAAATACATTTAATTTAGAAAATATATATATATATATATATATATATATATATATATATATATATATATATATATATATATATAGAAAGTAAAATAAAGCATTTTCACAAGTGGACTTTTGAACCCCACAGTACATTTATACTGAGCTATCTACTACCCACTACCATTGAATGCAACTCTCATTTGTTTTTCCACAACTGAATTTACTTTTTTAGAAATGTAAGCAACAATGTTTGAAAATTTTTATCTAAACAGATTTTAGTTCATGCTTTTATAAATCATCAAGCCTTCATCCGTCACTCTTTCCATCAAGAAATAATACCTGCAGCACTTGTCTGTTCTACAAGTCCTGCGAGACATTTGAGCGATTAGGGTCCAACAATGTAATTAGTAGATTATTGTTTGAATTTATCTTTATCAATCACTGGCAATAGCACACAAAAAGTACTGCTATATGTAGATGTTGGGAAAACAGTCAGAGAAGTTTTATTTTTTTGTTTGCATTGGAACAATGGTATTTTGGGATATAGATTGTGATTAGCGCAATGTAACCAGCTCCTCTGATGACGTGGGGTGGATGGCAATAGTTTTGTCAAAGTCTGCTTTAGTTGCCCCCATGTTGATGGCCACAGCAAAACCCTGAAGCATCTCATCACAGCCAAAACCCTGCATATGGAGACCAACCACCTAAAAAATAAATAAGGCACCGGCTGTGACTATAATTAAAAGCAAAATAGTGTTTAGCTTATTTACTTATAACAAGTTATAACAAGGGATAGTAGTAGGACACCCCAAATAAATTGAAATTCCCTTTTACAATGTGAAAAATCTGAAATTATGTGCATTTACTCAAGAACAAAAAAAGATGATGCTTGGTAGAATGTTAGCCTCAATCATCTTTTTCCCTAGAAATAAAGTGAATGATCCCTAACATCTCCTTTTGTGTTCCATGGAAGATATAAAGTCACACCATTAACACAATGGAAAAGAATAATTGTAATCCAATGAACTTGCTCAGTTTTATTTTAGAATAGTTCAGTTATGATAAAACCTTAAACCCATTAAAAGGAACAGTTCACCCAAAATGATCATTCTTTTATCGTTTACTCTTATGCCCTCTCAAACTCATATGCCTTTCTTCTGCGGACCACAAATGAAGATAATTTGATGGAGGTTTGTTATATATCCATACAATGCAAGTACATACAATTAAAAGTTTTGGACCCCATTGGCCTGCACTGTATGGACAAACACGCATCATTTATCCATCATAATACCTTAGTTTGTGTTTCACAGAAGAAAGATAGTCATAAGCGTTTGAGACAGCATATGGGGTGAGTACATGGAGAATTATAATTTTTGGGTGAACTATTCCTTTAATAGAAATAAGGTTACTAACCTTCTCATCTTTGTCTGCACACACCAGCTTCATGATGCACTGACTCTTTCGAGTGGTCATGGCGTAATACATTGGAGTGAAAGAAGTGGTATAAACCTTCACATTGTCCTTTCCCCAGCTCTTGATTGCTTCATCTATAAAACATTAAATTTTTTCATACACTGTAATTGTTAAGATGGCAACCAAGTCAGTCAATCAATCAGTCAATCTATTTACCATACACACCTCAGGACATACTACATAGAGTGTTTGTTGACTGGACAATGAAAATGAATAGGCTCTAATCTGAACCCTAAGGAGGTCATGACGTTATCTGTACACATGCTCACCTTCAGTTAGTCCCACTGTGCCAATTGGTGGATGGCTGAACACAACCGTAGGGATGTTATTATAATCGATTTTGGCATCTGCACTGCCTTCAAACAATCGGTGAGCAAGCTTTCTGCCAGCAGCAATAGCGACTGTCCACATAAATAAAACAGGAGACAATAGAGCTCATCCATAAAAGCTGAATTTGCTTTTAACAGATATTATGCAACACAAGTATTTATAAAAAAAAATAAATAAAAAAAAACTTGTACAGATGATTGGTCAACACGTCAAATCTACTCTGACCATTGAAGGTCACTGGTGTAACAGAATAATCAGCAAAGTGTGGCTATGAAATGGACAGAATCAACTTCATCCTGTGAAGGGTCTGTTGTTTTTAAAAATCAAGTGCATGGCTTTGTTTACATGAACGCAGATTGAATCGCAGTATAGACTGGATAACACTGTTGTAAAAATGAAATACTTGATTTGAATGTTATGAACCCAAAAGAGGACCATAAAAAGAGATCTTAAAGTATGTAGAAACAATTTGTCTTTTAGGATTTGACCATTGAAACTAGTGTTTTCAAAATTACTTTTACTTCGGTACCAAGCCGATACTAAAATAAAAAAAATATGCAACTATACCAGTGTTTTTACAGTACCAAGCACCGACATAATTCGGTACCCACACGCTTATTTGAGTGTGTGCTCTGTTACTCCTTTTACACTTAAATGCACAACTAATCAAATTAAAATCATGACCTGTCCTAGTGTGATTATTAAACTGCGAAATGCTGCAATCTTAATCTGTATGAGCTTTAAATGAATGTGTGAAGCAGACCACTCATACAATGGAAACTCCACAGACTATGAGAAACATTTGCATTGTATGAGATAACAGAGTAGAGCTCTGAAGCATTATTTTTATATAATTAATCCAGGTTTATCCAGAGAGGTTAAACTTCCATCAAAATAAAAGCTAAATGCCTGAAATTTAAGAAATTGCAAAAAAATATATTATAACTGTATAGTAAAATGTAATCCTCACTGTAGAAATAATTAATTATAATAATAAATAATTATTGTAATAATAGTAAAAAATTAAGCAATTTATCACAGGCATGAGTGCTTTTGTACTGAAAAGTTTGTTAAAAAAATGCAGTGGTATGTTGATAAGGAATTGTTCTTTTTTTACTTAAGGAACATTTTTGGATTAGACACCATTTTGAAAATGAAATGAAATTGCATTTCAGAATGTGGAATTCTGGAAAAAAAAAGGAAAAATCAGATTTGGGGAAAAATAAAACAGATTTAAGTAGGGCCCTGCTTAAAAACAAACAAGTGTTATAAACAGAAACATACATATATTTTGATGTATTATTTACATTGAAATTGTACTGTAAAAATGGCTAAAGGAGTGTGTTCAATGGCACATTATCATATTAGCACATTTTTTTCTGTTGTATCAAAATTGGTATTGGTACAGACTGGAGGTCTTTTGGTACCGTGACAACACTAATTGAAACCATACCAGGTGTAAGGAGAGCTCTCCCACAAACATCCCCAACTGCGTATATGCCCGGTCGAGTGGTGTTCTGGAACTCGTCCACCACAATATGCCCCCTTTCATCCAGCTTCACACCCTGAATAACAGGAAATAAAGCCTCTGTTATTTGTACTTCACCGATAAGTGATAAAGTGAGAAGACAATGCTTACAATACTACCTGGCATAGCTACTGTAGTTTAAAAAAGTGTTCTGGGTTCAAAAAATTACTCTTAAGATAACATAGATATTAATCTTTACTTGTCCCTCTGCTTGTAAAATATTAAAAAAATATGTGCATGTACATTAATGCACTCACAATGACGTCTATGGGGAAATGCATTGCGGAAGATTTAAAAACAGAATTGTTTTGTATTTTTGTTCAAGCACTTAATCAATCATTAATTCTCCTGTAACAGGAATACAGTCTCCTTTGAGCTGTAAAGTTTTCCAAATCATTCTTTTAGAGGTGAATTTGGATTTTTCTCTATGTAAACCAGGGACTAAAAACTAAACTAATTTGGGTTAATTCGAAGCAGAAACTCTATGTTTTCATTACAGTTCCAGCGTTCTGCAGTCTCCTTTCCAATTGGTAACCAAAATAGTGACTTACAGTGCACTTATTACAGGGACAATCCCCCCAGAGCATCCTGGAGTTAAGTGCTCAAGGACAAAATGGTGGTGGCTGTGGGGATCGAACCACCGACCTTCTGATTAACAGTTATGTGCTTTAGCCCACTACACCACCACCCCTCTCATGTATTCTCAATATTAAATATATCCCAAAAAATATTTAAAATATACATCTGATCATCTAAAATCAATCACCTAAATCTCACTAATATGCGCACACACACTGAGTGGGCCGTTTGGACTAAATGTAATCTTATTGGAATTATTTTATTTGAATTATTTGTTTTAATAACAGGTCTGCTTCGGTCAAATCCTGTAGCATCAAATATGTATAAATGCATTATACAGAACAATAATTTAGTGAAAACATGGAAACAAATAAGAAATGTACTTTTTACCTCAATATTTCTCACTGTATCTGGATTAACCCTGCATGTATACATAGTAATTATATTTAGTCATCTAAAAGGTCATCAGCATGTCACAGAAGGCAACATCCACAAAGTGCAATTAAGCAAAAATGTGTGATGTAGAGGTTTCCTTCTTGATCAAAGCACATGCTTATCAAGGTCTATTAAAAAGAGTGCAGCCCATTTTTTGGGCATCAGGAAGATGTGTAATTCCGAAAAAGTTTCATTAAAAAATTATCTAAACAAAATTACGTGGTTATTAACCGATTACAAGCATTTATACATTTTCACTCCAGAACAATTGAAAGGGACTTTGTTCACATTTTCAGCTATGTTCTGCAAAAAAAAAATGTTTTACCTTCCTTAAACCGTTTTAGTCCCTGATGCAAACAGCCCCTTTCTAGTATACTTGCATGTATCATGCAAAAGTTACAGGGTTTACCAGTTTTACATAGTCATAAGCTGAAAAATATTGCACATAACTTGCACAGACAAACATTTATGCATAAAATTGCATTAAAATATTTTACCACACCAGTACCGAAGCAAGTATAGCACATAGTCTTGTGGCTATATCTTTGAAACAGTATTTTAATGTTTATCCCAGTGCAATGCCTTGCCCCAAAAGCATTACCAGTATTGTAAACACATTAGTTGTGTTTTTTACCAACTGAGGGACATTATAAAAATAACAACAACAACAACATTTTGAATTATGCGAGAAGCAAATGCTAATCAGAGTATTACACACAAAATGCAGTCTCCATACTTAATTAAAATAAATGAATAAATTTTTACTATTTGACTGAGGTTGAGTCCAGCTGTGTTGGGCTCCCTGCCAATGGCCCAGAGCAGACAGTCCACCTCATGGATGGCATCAAACTTCTCCTGTGAATCCTTATCGTCAGGGTCTTTTGTCAACAGCGTAACCACGAGGCCTTTGTCAGTCTTCTTTACTGACTTCACCTACAAACAATATCAGTTCACAAACTTCAAATACATGAAAATACATCGGAAAATGTAAAATCCACCAAACAAACCGATGCACCACATTGAAAAGAAGAGGCCATTTATGCATTACCTTATTTAATACTACTTACCTGAGTATTCTTCCGTAAGTCAATACCATGATTTTGCAATTCTTTAGTGCAATTTGAGCTTATCAAGGCATCGAAGTTCCTTAATACCTAATAAAAGAAAGAACAAAGTCATTGCCTGTTGTGGGATATATCTGACAGTAGCATTTAATAAAGTGACAATAAAAAGGGCTCTTACCCCACCTTGTCGAATGATAATAGACGTTTTGGACCCCAGAGTGGAAAGGATACCAGCCATCTCCACAGCAATATACCCTGCCCCAACTATGACACTACGTCTTGGTGTGGATACAGTGATAGGTTATTTTATGATAAGCCAAGAAAAAACAATAATTTAAGCAAAATATATGAACTTACTTTGGGCAAGACTCAAGTTCAAAGAATCCATCACTGGTAATGCCTAAACTGGCTCCTGCAATAGCACAATTCAATTTACAGTATGTTCTAAGCAAATGCTGTCTTACCACTATGACATTAAAATACACAAATCAAAATACAAAGGTGTGATGTGTAATTTTCTTGAAATGTTAAAACACTTTCTCCTAATATACAACTTGTAAACACAAATTGCAGAGCAATATTGTAGAGCAATGACAAGCATTAAATTGCAACATTAGAGCAACAAATGCAGTGAGTTTGGGTAGAGCACTATCTGTTTTTCCGACCACTGGACGGTGGAGGAGCCTATGGGAACCCTGTTTGAAAACAATCAATATTTACGTTTGGTGAAGCTAGTTGTGCAGAAATTACACACTTCCCCTTTAATAGTGGGTACAAATAGCTCCACAAGGATGCAGTGACAGTATAGGAGAGGTACAGCAGAAGGTTCATAATAAACAGCCCACCTGGCACATCATCGTCACTGACAGTGGACGGGTGGCCGCCAGTGGCGATTAAAATATGGGGTGCCGTGTACTTCTTTCCATTGACTTCAACAGTGGGTTCAGGATCATCAGTGAACCTTGCATAGCCATGAATAGACTCAATTTTGGCCTGTGTGCAATAACAAACAGTTCCTCCTCAGTCATCACATTAATACAGATTACAAAGTTAAGACCATGTTAATATTTTATCTTCCACAAATGTAGGGTTGCCACCTTGGCCCTTTAAAATTCCCTGTAAAAATCAATGACTGAAAAACATCATTCCAGAAATAAAACGTTATTTATGATTGTTTAGGCTACTCCTTTTTGTCACGGTTCTGACATGTGTGCCAGGTCTAACTGTTGTTTGTGTTTCTCTCCCTCGTGTCTCACAGGTGGTGCTGACATGCGTGATCAGTATTTCCATGGGAACGCCGATCGGTCTCGTGGAGATGCAGATCACGGTGGTAAGTTTCATGCCTGTTACCTCCTGTTTTCTCCTAACTGAACTCCCTTCTTATTCCTTGCGTTTCCTCTCCTTCTTTGCCAATTTATTGTTCCCAGTTACTGTTGACACGTGTACTGTTTAGTTCTCTCTCTTGTATAGTTGGAGTGAACTTAAGTATCTGTTGGTTGTCTTTCGAGGTGCAGTACCTGTCTGCTTGCATTCTCTGTGCCCAGGACTGTGGGAAGAGTATTCCTCTGTATCTGCCCGCGTCTCGGGAGATTCTTGCATGCACATCACCATCCTTCTACGGACCTCGTTGGCTGCCGGTCGATTGAGGTGCCCGTCTACTTGCATTCTTCCCTCACTTGATGCCAAAGACTGCGGAGGAGGATTCCTTGGCTTCTGTCCGTGTCTTGGGTTTCATTTGTACCTCACTCTCTTCAATGGACTCTCATCAGAGAGCTCCTGACTTTCACATGCACACACTGCCCTCAAGAACACACTCTCCTCTAGCCCGGAGTGGCTTTGCATCCCTGCCTTCTTCAGTTGGTGCTGGCTCGCCTAGATTGCTTAAATTAATTATTAATTAAGATGAACAGTCTCACTCTCTGCTTTTGGGTCCTTCATCCTCCCCCACTCCCCAACTTGTTTGATCAAATCTTAGATATTTTAAGTTTTACTAATTTAATTTAGTTAAAGACCACACAATTCAATTTGATGGAAATTTGTTCTAAAATTGAAATGTGTAAATCTTAAAAAAGGCTTTTATTTTTTGTTTTCCAGACAATTAAAGCATCACAGTAAGTAGACAAATGTTTAAAAGGATTGTTCTCCCAAAAGTGAGAAATCTCAATCATCTAAACAAACCAGAGTTAACTCAAATGAATCAGACTCTCTTATGATTCATATAAGAATGCGTTAAGATTCTCCTCCTTTGCATAATATGCTTATAAACAAGGGTTAATACGTGTGAACATGTCTGGAAAATATTCTAGGACTTTTTGTGTCCCACAATGGAATTTCATTTTTCCAGGACAGATGGCCAAAAACTGGGACGATCCTGGGAAATCCTGGATGAGTGGCAACCCTACACAAATGAGTTTATTTTGTGTGTGGAATATTTAAACGGCCTACCTTGTCAAGGTTGTTCCGATAAATGTGATTGAGGCGACTAACGTAAGCATCCCTTTTCCGTTTAATTAATCTGAAAATAAACATAACCACCAATGAGTAACCTTATTTCCAGTCATTTATCATATTTCATATCAGAGTCAGTGAAAATCCTGATTGAGCTGAACTCTATACAGCCTACCTCCTCCTCTACACTATCAAACTACTCCACCTCAGGACTTTGTGTGTGTGACACATGAAGCTTTACTGGTATTATTGACCACAATGGGGAAGCAAAACATACTGCAACCTGAAAAGAATCCCAGCCAGCAGGAACTTGACAATCCGCAACTGTCATGAATCCTTTGTATGGGAAGGATTACCACATTTTCTTAAAGGGGACCCATTATGCAAAAATCACTTTTACATGGTGTTTGAACATGAATGTGTTTTGGCAGTGTGTGTGTGTGTGTACACAACCATCCTATAATGATAAAAATCCACCCTTTTTTTAAATCCCCATTAATCATAAGCGCTGTCTCAGAACAAGCTATTTGCAGATTCTGTACAAAGTGAAGTCACTTGACGGACATGTTTGTTTGTGTGTGTTGTTTCGTTATAGCGCATAGCAAACATTGTAACAGTATTTGTGTGTGTGTGTGTGTGTGTGTGTGTTGCTCATCCATCATGGCAAAACTGCTGGAAAAAAAAACTACTACAAATAAATAAATGTATCAAATAAACACTCTGAAACTTCCTGGTTCATTCTCAAAGTTGTTACTTCTGATGGAGTCTCTCCCTCATCAGTGTCTGTCTCTAGTTCAAACATAAAGGGCTGAACACAACTATTTTAGCTGTCAGTCATATTGCTTATGATGTCTAGTTGTCTGAAGCAGAGATGTCAAAACTACGCCCTATTCTGGATAGTGGTGGGGAGCACCAGCTCATTTGCATTTAAAGACACTTTTCCAAGGGAATCCCTAATGTGTGGAGACGATTCAAAGGATCTGTGTTCAAGGTGGCACCCCGTAAGTCCTATTTGACCAAAATTTAGGAATTTATGGGCATTTTAAAAATCATAACTTAATTTCAACTTAATTTCTCTCTTTCTATTAACCTGTATCTCTACCTACAGCCAAAGCTGAGACAAAAAGCTCATTTTTATTCCCACCCAAAAATTGGCATTTTCAACATTATATAAATAATATGTATGGTATTTTGAGCTGAAACTTCACAGACACATTCTGGGGGCACCAAAGTTTAAATTACATCTTGTGAAAAGGGGCATAATAGGTGTCCTTTAAAGGACCAACATTCTACCAAACCACTCCACAACGACCAAACAAAACAACCAAAATGTTTTGACAAGAAAATGTCTTCTTACTTACTGCCAGCTGAAATGTGCTTTTGCGCCTTCAAAGCCGTAGTCTTCATGGTCATGGAGGTACTCAGCATGGGAGGATGCATTCCACATGACCTGGAACCATACAAAAAGACAGGCATTCATAAATATTTTATATGTTATACTTGATATAATTTAATAAATATATTTTTAAGGTGTAATGATAAAACTACAGAAAATTTTACCTTTTTAGGAACACAACCAACATTAACCTGCAGCAGAAGGAGGGAAAGGGTTTATCACAATTAGTTTAATGAATTACATCTACAAAATCACCATCAGAAAAAATGCATTGGTGCTGAACACGTGCCCGATGCTTTTAAACTGCAACAAACCACAACATTACGCACAAAAAGCGCTCAATCTGGAGGCTTCCCAAAGCACCTCTATCCATGTGACTAACTACTGTAAATAACTCTCCATCTTATAACTTCATAGTCCTATAGTAAATGTGGTGTTGCAGTAGCAGGATGGTCGTTACTCACGCAGGTACCTCCGAATCTGTGACTTTCGATCACGGCAGCAGTGGCGCCGAGTTCAGCCGCCCGCCTCGCACCGGCCAGCCCTCCAGATCCTCCACCTAATACCAGGAAATCATAACGGGTGACGGATTCAGATGCCATGCTCCTGCTGAAGAGTCTACGAGAAGATGACAGCGATCGGCCGAGAGCAAGAAAAGACGCTCGCAGTTTTAATATCTCCATAACCAGGAAGCCAACACCCTGACCAACGACGTAGTTGAACTAATAGGAGGGACGTGAAAGCTAGTGCTTAGTCATTGTGAATTGACACAATAGTGTGTAAATCCCAGAAGCAAGTCTGGACAATTATAGTCATAGTTATTCATGTGTATTATTACTGTCCAACTGTCAATCCTATTTCCAATCCCGTGTGATGAATTTACTTTGAACTTAGTTTTAAATATGTGCTGAGCCATGGTGACAGAAAATACGTCGGTCTACTTGATAATACGAAATGTATTTTATAAAATTAAATTAAATCACTTAGGCAAGAATGGAGCAAAACAATAACGAGTTGATAACGAACTCACCGAGCAAGTGCAGACGTTATATATTGACTTGTAACGGAAACACTCTTGTGGTATTTTACTTTTTACACAAAAATAAAGTGTCGTTTCTTAGAAGTGTTGTGATTGAACTCTGTTGTCGCTTTAGGTGTAGTAGCTACACTGCCATCTTTGCATGCACGTTGTAGTGTTTATAATGAGTGAGTGTTGACAGAGATTATTTAGCAGAGACGGGCCCAACGGATGTACAAAGGAACTCCCGCCTTACAAGTAAAAAGGCCAATCACCTTCTAGAGACAGACAACTTGTCAATCAATTTCAGAACGCGCAGGCGCATTCGCTAAACAAGCCGAGAAAATTTCGGTTTTTTTTGTTTTGTTTTTTTAGCGTAATCCAATGTAAATAAGCATTCGTTATGATATAAGCGATGGCATATTTCACTGCTGATTTGAAACATGTTCTTTGCTCGTAATACTGACCCACCGTTATGGATATTTCGGTCTTTTCCCATTAAAGTAGATGGGAGTTGCACTTGTATGCCGCAAGTTTACATAGAAAAATAGCTGCCCGAGAGCGTTCTAAAGATGGCCACCGAGTGAACTGACTTGCTAAAATAAACCTAGGCTAAACTGGGCATGCGCGTTTGCGCAACCTGCGCCACTGGACTAAAGTGGTTTAACTCGGTGATTCTCAAACCTGCCATGGAGGCCCCTCAACACTATATATTTTGGATGTCTCTTCAATCAAATACACCCGATTCAACTCATGAGCTTTTTAATGGAGACTTCAAGACATAAAGGGGGTGTCAGAAAGGGTGACAATGTGCAGTGCTGGTGGGACTCCAGGACCGGTTTTAACTAACTGAAGTGTTTTAATAGACCCTGAGAAATGTACTTAATCCCTTGCTTCTCCAAAGGAACTGCCTCTATAAATACCTTTTGATAAAAGTGATTGTTCTTATTGTTAGGTAGCAATAACATAATAATATTAAATATAAATAAGATTAATAAAACTTGGACTACATCACAGAATCTGACTCAACTGGTAGAGCATGGTGCTCGCAATGGGTTCGGTTCCCTTGGAACATGCAAACTGATTAAATATATAATACATTTTTATTTTGTATAGCACCTTTAAAAGTGGCTTCTCAAAGCGCTTTACGTAAGAATGAACAACCCAAAAACAACAAAATACAAATAACCATAGAATAAAATACACACATATACAATAAAAGTGAATCAAACACTACATAAACATAAAACATCAACTGAAAGCCAACTAGGTAAAATTGTTTTTTTTTTTTTGGCAAGATTTGAAAATACCAAGAGACTGACTCACGAATGTTAATTGGAAGTAAATTCCACAGCCTAGGAGTGTAGATGTATACATGAAATGACCTGTAAGTGGCTTTGGATAATAGTGCCAAAAGCATAAATGTAAGAATATCACTCATCCCTGTTTAAAGGCTGCCAGGCAAAACCAAAAAAGATTAATTGCATAATGTAAATTAACACACAACATCTTCATGAACAATCTTAACTTAAAACACAAAACATTATTCGATAGAATTGTGAATTCCGTTTAAATGTTTCAGAAAAGGTAATTACACTGAGATACAATGAGGATAAATTGCAGTAATGCATCAAATCAGTTAGTGTTGATCATTTATTAAACAAGGTTTACAACCACCAAGTCATTAACAATGGCAACAAGTCAGTTTTCTATAAATATTTTCTTTATTAATGAATTGTACAGAAACAAAATTATACATGGAGATATCTTCAACTGAGCGATTTCACTGGTCAAAGTCTGCAAGGTTCTTCCTTTTGCTTTGTTCATGAACATGATTGCCCCATGTATAGGTCAGGTACATCAGGATCATGGCTGTAGGTAGAGATACAGGTTAATAGAAAGAGAGATATTAAGTCATACAAAATGTTGTCCTAAATGTATATCGAAGATAATATAGAAAACAATTTTTAAAATGCCCATAAATTCCTACATTTTGGTCAAATAGGACTTACGGGGTGCCACCTTGAACACAGATCCTTTGAATCGTCTCCACACATTAGGGATTCCCTTGGAAAAGTAATTTGGGAATGCCCTCTGCTCAAAGGGGGAAATACTATAGGTAATCACATGCCTTATTTTGGCCAAATCTCCAAAGTGACGACCCATTTTGCCAAGAAACCTGATCTAGGAGGGGGACATAACTGCATAAGATTCAGGCTTCACTTTGTTGACTTAAAAATAACATTACGACAACATTCAGTTTGTAAACAATACAATTTCAATGTGTAAATTACTTGAATGATTTGAATTAAGCATGAATAAACATTGTTACCATAAGCAGTATATCATGTTATCATACTATTTATATATGGGCCAATGAAGTGACACTCAATTTTTATGATGGATCTATTATGGCCACCTCCACACTAATACATTTTAATTTAAAACACATTAATTTCACTATGTTTTGGCCATCCGTCCACACTGGAATTACTGTCCGGTGGCAGGACAGGAGGACAATTGCGTTTCAGACCATATCAATGCATCAGGGTCACACTTCTTATGTTTTTGTTTTTTTTTCACATGCGCAGTAAAGGAATTTAAATGTTTTCTGCCGGTTCTAATAAAAAAAAATAAAAATAAAAAATGTATTCCTGAAAAAGTGAAAGAAAAAAAGAAAAGAAAAACAGAGGACCTCTTTACAAACGTATTTAAAAAAAGAAAAAGATTTTTGCTCCTTGTTCAATGTACTTAATTAAAAAGCAACTAAAGCAACACCATTCTATTTTGTGACAACTTGATTTTATTGTGTTCTACCCATTTAAATTTGTAAAATGTAAAATACTTAATCCACTTGCGTTTGCACTACAAGAATATTTTTTTGTGTTGTTAATGGAGCATTGTACAAAGGACAGTTGACCCCTGCCCTTCTTTCAAGAACTATACACTTCCAGAGGAAATTAAAAAATAAATAAATAAATAAATAAATAAAATCACTCTGGACTCTACTCACACTGACCATTAAATTTTTTTTACGGTTGCCTTCTGGCTGATGCTTCAGAGCTCTGAGCACCTGAACCGTCAATCACAGGAACATTTTTTCCCCCCCTCAGGCTATCCATCTCATGAACAGATATAACTGCCCCATTGTGCAACACACAGTTTAGTCCATTTATATGTATCCAACATACCCAACCTCTTCTGCCAGTACATTCCTTTGCATCTGTATATAACATTTGTGTGTGTGTGTGTATATATATATATATTAGTATTATTGTGCATTTCTATATACACATTTTCTATTCTCTTTTTATTTGTATTATACTTTTTTATCATCATCTTTGTCTTGCTGTATTGTCTGTGCACTGGAAGCATCTGTCACCCAAGAAACATTTCTTTTGCATGTAAGCATACTTGGCAAAGCTAATTCGGATTCTTTTTTTCTGGATTTTTCTCCCCAATTTCGAATGCCCAATTCGCTCTAAATCCTCGAGGTGGCGTAGTGACTCACCTCAATCCGGGTGGCAGAGGACGAATCTCAGCTGCGTCGATCCGCGCATTTTATCACGTGGCTTGCTGAGCAAGTTACCGAGGAGTTGTAGCACGTGTGGAGGCTCACGCTATTCTCAGGGGCATCCACGCACAACTCACCACACACCCCACTGAGAGCGAGAACCACATTATAGCGACCACGAGGAGATTAACCCAACCTGACTCTACCCTCCCTAGCAACCGGGCCAATTTGGTTGCTTAGGAAGCCTGACTGGAGTCACTCAGCACGGATTCGAACTTGCGACTCCAGGGCCCAGTTTTTCAAAAAATTTAATCTGGATCAAATTGATCCGGATTTAGAAATCCCATGTTTTGCTATCCAGGATCACCTGATCCATCTTACTTTTATGCCAGTTTTTTAAAGGAACATTGGATTGGATCACTGCGATCCAAATACCAAATTTCAGGATTACGAAATCCTGTTTACCAGAGCCTTAAATGGAACCATAAGTGTAGCCTACTGGCTTAGCAAAGAACAATAAGGCAAAATATCGTGGCCACAAATTGTTTGTTTTAATTTTAAGAAAAAGAAACACTGTAATAAACAGAAACATTTTACATTCCTTAATTTCTTATAATGTTAAATAACAAAACAAAAACAATACTATCCAATAGTCAAAAATAATTTACAGGACAGATACCAGCTTTCCATCCCTGCCTTTAGGAGATGTATCTCCATCTGCACTTTTTTCTGCTGCAGTTGGGCAAGCAAGATTTGTTCTTTACCCAGTTCAATTTGTACTTCTGCTCTTTCGGTTTCCCATTTCAGAAGCAACTCATGGCTGTCACCATCCTGGTTTGTAGCTGAGGAACATTTGCATTTTCTTGTAGGAATGTCTTGGACTGCCTTCATTACATCCACTGGGGATCTATCTTCCTCCTCAATACCTGTAGTCAAGTCCAGGAGAAACATTTCCTCTGCAAGAATTTTGCTCGCATTCTTCTGAAGTCCTAGTCTCTGTAATTGTGGCCTCTCCATCTGCTTCTATGTCTTCAATGCCATGCAGAGCCTCTGATTTTTCTCCTCCTATGATATCAAGGACCATATCAGTGAAATCACCCCTCTTATATGACTTGTTACCTGTTTGGGGGTTCTTAACTTCAGTAAGGTCTTTCGTTGCCTTGGCCCTAAGGTTCTTCCATTGCAACATAACTTGTTTTATGGTCCTCTTCTGGCCAGACCCCATGGCATGGACATGATTGTTATGTCCTCCTAAATGTTGTGTTTTCCTTTTTTGGTCACTTCTCCACCCTTTGCAGAGCTGAAACCTCCTACTATCAAGACAAAATTGACCTGAACACCCTCCAGCAGTGCACAGGTTTCTGCCACAGTGAAATTAGGCCCTTTCGAGTCCATGGTTCCAACTCTTTGGTGTAGCCAACACTGATCTTAAAAGCCTTGAGCATGAATGCTTTGGCTTGTGCTCAATTAGGCTTACACCAATCAGCTCATTGCTGGTTAATGGGTGACACCATTTAAACATGTCTTTGCACCCATTTCTCTTAGCCTATAGAGGCATCCACATGGTGGATATTGTTCATCATTACCGTAGGAGAAGGTACCGTCAAAGGGTGCATGCTGATCATGCCAAACCACTTGAGTAATACACATCAGAAGAACTGCATGAACATTTTCGCTTTGGGAGAGATGACATTAAGTACATTGCAGATCTTGTCAGGCCAACACTCCAACACCAAACTCAAATGAGTCATGCTTTATCCGTGGAGGAACAGTGCTTAATCGCTCTGCGCATGTGGGACATTCTACCAAGTAATTGGTGATAATAAGGGAGTGAGAAAAGAAACTGTGAGTAATATGGTGAATGTTTTGTCAGTAGCACTAGGCAGTCAGATCAATCAATTTGTTTCCTTTCCCAAGGATGACCGGACAGCTCAGACTAAGCACAAGTTTTTTCAAATGGGGAACATGCCTAGCACTATTGGTGCTATTGATTGTACTCATGTGCATATCCAAGCACCTTGTGAAATGGACTGGGAGTATGTCAATCAAAAGGGGAGGCACAGCATCAACATCCAACTTGTGGGCAACGGCAACCTCATAATAACCAACTGTGTTGTGAAATGGCCAGCGTCTGTTCATGATGCACGTATTCTAAGAGAGAGTGCACTATACAGAGAGCTTTGACAATTTTGATGGACCTGAGCCTGATATAGAACCAGAACAGCCGCCAATGTTCTTACCTAATGAAGGACACACTGGACATGCAATTAGAGATGCAATTGTGAGAAATTTCTTTTAACTAGGCTACTGAATGACTGAGTATATTTGTTGTTGTCATTGCCATTAATATACTGTGGAATTATAGAGCTTGGAGCAACAGTGGCATTTATTTGACAGCTGATAGCTTTGAGATTTTTTTTTTGTTTGTTTTTGTTTACCATATCTCATTAGATGTGATATGCTTCATATATGCTTCGAATATGAAGACATTTATATATCATCAGTAAACATTGATTTTGTGATCATTCACTTAAAAAAAAAAAAATCTCAGATTTTATTTGGTTCGAAAAATAGATCCCAAACTGAGTTCAAAGTTTTGAAAAACCCAAAGGGCAGGTTTGATCCAGATCAAATGTAAAATTGGATTACATTCTCTGATCTTAGTTCAGAATCCCACTTTTACTTTTGAAAAACCCATTTCCAAAATTTGATCCAATCCGTGATCCAAAATCCCACTGGATTACTTTTGAAAAACTGGGCACAGGAGTGGTAGTCAGCGTCTTGACTTGAGCTACCCAGACCTCCTCTGATTGACTAATTAGTACATAAAGAAATAAAATCATTTTTGAGTTACATTAATATGTCTAATTTTATTGGTTTACCCAAATCAACTTGGTTATTTTAAAACAAAGTTTTGTGTTGAGATTACATAGTAATTTTAAGATAAGAAAACTAATTTCAAACACGTAGGTCCACGATTGAATAATGTTCAGCCAAAGAGCCATTTTTATTTTAGTGTAGACCCTCTTGACAGTTTGTGAAGTTTCCAAAAAAATCAGATATTTTGACATTTCTATGAAAAGACACATTTTTGTTCCGGTCAAATGGAGTAACCCTAACTCTCAAATTATATTTGTAAAAAAAATAAAATATCAAAGTGTACACTCGCATGTATTCAAGGAAAGTATTTTAATACCTTTTATTTGGTTGCACCAGATAACATTTTAAAATAATTTACGACGTAATTTGTCATCGACCAATATGCACAATATTAAATTAGTGAGCCAGGAGCATTAACGTCAAACATAATTCTGAGAATCATGAGGACGCTGATAAACCCAACACAAGTGAAACGTGTAAGACAATTGGCAAGGCAGCACCGTAACTGATACTATACGAATGCATACAACTACAAATACGCGGTTAAACTAGTTAAAAAGTCAAACAAACAGAATGTTTCAGTAGCTTGTGTGCTATAGTAACTAGTTGAGTGAGACCTTGCTTGACATACATCTGCCTCACTGTCTGCATTCGTAATCGTCATTGCGTCTTTCCCAAAACATACATTAAAGTGCAACATTGAGGCATAGTTAATTGTTTTATCTTATAAAGGTCGCAATTCTGTTTACCCACCTCACTGCTCCTCAGTACTCTTGTCCTGTTGTTGTGTCTTCAGCGACTTCCGTGTTCGTAAGATCCGTTTCCTCTGGATTTCTAGCTTTCTCATTGGCGCTTGGCTCGATTGTTTCCTGTCTATCGAGACACGTGAAGGTCAACACAGCGCTGGCACTCTGTAGACTGGTCAGATACCACCATTTAGTGATTTGGGGTAGCGTTTTCTATTCTTCTCCCCCAATGGATAATCAAGCAGTCACTGCAGATCCTCAACTGCAGCAGTTTATCGAGGTCGAGTCTCAAAAGCAGAGGTTTCAACAGCTGGTGCATCAAATGACAGAAGTGTGCTGGGTAAGTGTGTTGCTGTCCTGCTAGCCTGCAGAAGGCATCCACTTCACACATATAAAAGACAAATCTGACAAGGCATTGTTTGTCAAGCATGTCCTGTCTATCCAATTGTAAACTTCTAATCTATTCAGAATTAGCTACTACAGGATGCAGTAGGCTCATTCTATAATTTAAGACATATAAACCATTGTGTTATAATTATATATATATATATATATATATATATATATATATATATATATATATATATATATATATACACTACCGTTCAAAAGTTTGGGGTCACTTACTCATTCTTTATTTATTTCACATTTTAGAATAATAGTAGTCAGCAAAACTATGGAATAATAGAAATGGAAATATGGGAATTATTTTGTGACCAAAAAATCCAAAATAAATCCAAAACTATGTAATATTTTAGCATCTTCAAAGTAGTCACCCTTTGCCTAGATTTTGCAGACATGTACTCGTGACATTTTCTCAACCAACTTCTTGAGGAATCACCCCGGGATGCTTTTTAAACTGTATTGAAGGAGTTCCCATCTATGTTGGGAACTTATTGGCTTCTTTTCTTTATATTTTGATCCAAGTCATCCATTTCAAAAACTTTTTTTTTTTTTAGGAAATTTTAGATTTGTAATTAAATAAATGTATATGTTTTGGCAGAATAATATTTTGTCTACAAAGTTAATTTCAAACTTTTAAGCATACACCTTCAGATCAAAAGATTTTTAAGATCATGAGAAACATTTCAGACAAGTGACCCCAAACTTTTGAACGGTAGTGTGTATATATATATATATAAACCAATTTCTTCAGAAATATCAGATTTTTCCCAATAAGGGAAAGCATGTTATAATATTACACAAATATTTTGTGCACCATGTTTTATTTTGCTTGAAATTGCCATGATGTTTCTTAATTGACAGTTTTTGCATGGCCCATTTTTGAAGTGAGTGGGTCTTGTTCAAAATAATGATTTTTTTATTTTTATTTTTTTAAGTCAGCATTATCTATATTTGATTTATTTTTTTACATTTAAACACTTCAGACTTGTTTTTTTTAAACAATTAAATCTTAAAATCTTATTTTACTCAGGCCCTCAATTTCAGTTAACTATTTTACTAAACAAACACCCCCCAGGAACTAAAAAATTCTGTATTCCAAAAACATGTGACCAGCATCATGTGGCGTAATTTTCCTCTGTGGGCGATATTTTGAACACATAGTGGCGAGGGTCCTTTCATTTTATTTTTTTCAATATTTTATCTACAATAGCATATTATCAAGGAGTATATTTTATGGTCATCTACTTAACAGTCAACTATGTTGGGTAAATTTATGTTTTGCAATATTTGTATGATTTTAGCTAAAATATATATAAAAAATTTGAGGTTAACCTGATTAAGAAAATGACATGTGGTTGGCCAGGGAAGGTCTACTGTTGAAATTAAGAGCCAAAATGGGGGACTTGTCAACTAAAGTTACCTGTCAACTAAGCAAGTGATAATATAGTTTATTGAATACCTTTTACCAGTTCACAGATGATAACTAAAGGATGATTTAAAAGTATCATTACCACATCGATAGTTACCATTTGGGATCAGACTAATGAGTTTCTGAGATGGTGCATAAACCTTACTGCGGAATTAGGCATAGACTAAACGATCTTTTAAGTTTTTAGTCCGTTTAAAAACAATAAGAGGAGGGTGCTGGAATAAAGCATTTACCTCTGGATCAGATGTTAGCAAATGCCAGTGTTTTTTGAAAATAGATCTTATATGATAAGACGTAGGTAAATATACTTATTACATCAAAAATAAATGCAAAGACATAATTTTAGCAATAAGAATTTCTTTCACAAACAGTAGCCTATGTGCTGTGATAAGAGATGGGGTCCTGTTCTCCCTGTTAGAACTTTCATGGATTTTGTTCATATAAGATAAACGTTATATTATATTTGAACTCATATCGGTCACAGCTATTGCACTTTAGAAATTAAAAACAGCGGTTTGCGATTTATTTGTTAGTTTATCCTAATTCACCAATCCTGATGGAAATTTAGAGAAGCCCAAAATCACCAATAATCTTTCAGAAATGCACTGTTCAACCCCACAACAACACTTTTTGGGCATGTTCCGTTTATTTGAGCAAAGCACCCATAGACAGCAGTTCTTTTCTTCACTGCCATAAGCTTCAAAAAGGTAGATAGACAAATAGATTTTGTAATGTAATTTACATTAACATTTTGACAGTTGGAGTTTGAATAGTCTTGGCCCATTTGAACGTTCCACTCAGTGAAAAACATAATTCTGATCAGTTAGAAAAGATAAAGCAACATAAGTCTTAACAGTGTGAAGGTCTGTGCCAAGTTTGGTGGATGTTGCTTGCTTGAAAGCTCGAGGAGGGGTAAGCCTACAATTGATAATTTAGGTATTTTGGAAAATTACAGTATGTTGGCTTGATAATTATTATGCATGGTTCCTTAGCTACATACAGCAAGGATATTATTGTTATAATTTATTATCTGTTAATGTGTCTTTTCAGGAGAAGTGCATGGATAAACCTGGTCCAAAGCTTGACTCTAGGACAGAGGTTTGTTTTGTAAACTGTGTGGAACGATTCATCGACACAAGCCAGTTCATCCTCAACAGACTAGAGCAAACCCAGAAGAGTAGGGCATCTTTCTCAGAGACCATGACAGACTACTAGAGCCCTATAGTCAATGTCTGGATGAAAAGACTGCACCAGTCAGCCACTTATTCAGGCTTTGGCATGCCAACATACAAACTTAGAGGTAACTGCTATCAACAAGGTGAACAAAATCAAATTTATTTTTCAAAGTGCCTCCTTTTGCTCCTTTTTTGTTTTGAAGGCCATACTCTATTTAAAGGATGCACATACAGTCCACAGCAAGTCTCTAATCAGTACCATCGGTGTAGACATTTGCCATTGATAAGACTAGCATGCATACTGGAACATGCTTTGAGTGGAACATCTCCTCTCGTTGGTCCCTTTATATGGATCTAATTACCTGGAATTGGGGAGGAGGCATACCAGTACTCATTGCATACCATATCCGCAATGCATTGTCTTATTGGGAATGCTTGATCTGCGGCATATAATGTCTGTTGAAATGTGGACTTCTAATAAAAGGTGAAATAGCCTGTAGTTATTTATATGATGCCTAAAAATGTCATAAGTTTTTAGAAAGTTAGAGTAGTTGGAAAGCTTTGAATTAGATTTGTCAAAGAAGAGGTTAAAAGTTTCAGCTGGCTATTAAAATACTTTTTTTTTTTTAACATGCACTTCAGATATGTAATAGAACAATGCACCATCTCAGAATTTCAGTTGTTGCAATTATTTCAAATATATAAAAATGTGTTCTAAAAGGCCTTACTCTATCACCTGTGTAATGCAAATTCTAAAAGATGTCAAGCCCATAAAGTTGTGTGTTTTAAACCAAATCTTGCTTCATAATGCACATATTTTGGCATTACATCTTCATTTGATTCTCCTTATTATGGTTTAATGTAAACCTACTTATAGCCAGAAACAAGGTTGGTTGCAAAGCTGTTTGGTCCTAGAATAAATAATGTAATACATTTAATAAGATGTTGATGTACAGCAGACTATTAAACACTATGCTGCTACTGCATACACTATAAACTATAAAGGGATGGGGAAAATCCTCCTTACCCTGAAAATATCAACAGTGTGAAACGGTAACAAACTGGTAAGATGATAATGGCAATATTGTTCTTGAAAATGTCAGAGAAGTACCTTGTATGCTAAAACACAAAGCAGAAATGCAAATTGAAGTTATCCCACAGTAACAGGTTTTTAAGTATGCTTGTACAGTTGCATATAGCAAATAGGTATTTGGTAGTCTTCATTATGCAGTTTGATTTTACCACATGCAGGTGGTATTATGCTAGGTAATAAATGTGCCATTGCTCTTCCTGTCTGAACTCACAGGGAAAAATTATTTTGTACTTGTTTCCTTAGTCAAATTACTTTCGTCCCCAG
Organism: Moxostoma hubbsi; assembly: GCA_032164185.1. Classification (NCBI taxonomy): domain Eukaryota; kingdom Metazoa; phylum Chordata; class Actinopteri; order Cypriniformes; family Catostomidae; genus Moxostoma; species Moxostoma hubbsi. Next base: position 20,394,373 of record JAVLUX010000025.1, read on the forward strand.
TAATTCTCTCAATGGTTAGCAGAGCAATGTAAGATTGGCTCTGTGTGCTGCCTTGAGGTCCAAGGTGCAGATAAAGTGGGAGGAAATCCAAGCTAAAAGTGATGTCCTTGAAAGCATGGAGAAGATGAAAATGATGATGGTAAGAAAGCCACTAAAAGTCCCAGCAGCCCCATCATTGGACAGGTGAAACACTATATTTACCTCACCTCAAAATAAATTTTTTCAGTGTACAATTAGTATACAATATTAGCTCCACTTTAAACATGTTACATTTTGCTGAAATTTTTTAATTAAATAAATACATAAAATCATTGTCATACTTGATATAAACCCTGCCCACCACAGCCATTCTTTTAGGTAGGCATATCCACCTTGACCTAAGTGATGGAGTGAAGAACTTGTGAAAGGAAAAGTGAATTGAGTAATATAATCACAATGTGAATGGAAAATAAGACATTGTAAGGCTGGGTGCCAATGTGTTTACATTCAAATGCAAAGAGCAAATGTATGATCTTCGAGAAAATCAACAAATGAACTTTCTCACAATTAGCATCTCTTCCTGAGGCACCGCACCCCACTGAGCGAAGACTGCAAATTCACACTTCATTGTTGCCCTTCCACATCTGTCCCATTCTCTCCCCTCTCCTCCTCATCCATTCCCCTTCAGAGGAGAATCACCTCAAGCTCACCTATTATCTGTATGTAACAAAAGACCATATATGTGTAAGGCAGGGTGCCAATGTGTCTTCCTGAGGCACCATACCCCACTGAGCGAAGACTGCAAATTCACACCTCATTGTTGCCCTTCCACATCTGTCCCATTCTCTCCCCTCTCTTCCTCATCCATTCCCCCTCAGCACAGAATCACCTCAAACTCACCTAATATCTGTATGTAACAAGAGACCATATCTGATGTATACAAATAATGTAACTAGTGTAACATGTTTGGTATCATTTCAAATGTCTCAGTGCGTCTGGTATAGTGTTTTGTCCCCAGGTTTATAAAACTCAATGACAACAAAGTTATAAGGTCTTTGCCAAATACTGAATAACTCTGGAGATCTAAACCCCTCCTTGAAGGTTTAACACCAGGAAGCCAAGAACCCATTCACTCCCAAATTCTCAAAGGACAATACCATTTGGTACACAATGTGTATTCTGTCTGGATATTTAAGGAAGGCTGGCCCAGAGCTCAAGGTTCTCTGTAGTCAGACGATCCCGCACACCTCACTGTGTGTAACTTTAATAACAGAAATCTGCATTCAGATTTCCCATGCTTTGCAATTACATGTAGTTCTCAATTGTCAGGTATGTTCTTTTGACTTGTTTCTTTATCTTGTGTTTTAAATCTTACCTGGCAAATAAATTGTTACTTTTTGATTTATTCTGTATTCCTCTGAAATCATTTATATCAGTACTGGTTCTTTAAAATAGGAGAAACTGCTCTGGAGGAACCGAGCAGGAGAATACCATTTTAGGAATCATTTATATCATAACTGAAGCTTTAATGTAGGAGGAAGCCACTTAAAGACTATCAGTTTGAATCTCATTAGATACTGATCAAAAGGTAAATGAATAGAAGAGGATTCAGAGTAATCAATAACTTAAATGATTAAAATAAAAGAATGATCAGAAAGTATTTAGAGCTTTAATTCTAAATTAGAGGTCAACTTAAAAATGGAGTCAGATAAATATAAAATTGGAGTCAGATAAAATTAATAACGGGATGAATTTGTAAAGTGCAAATTAATAACAATAATTGCTTTACTTCAGTGCTCAGAAAAGACAGAACAACGCAGAGACCTTCAAGGGGCAAATATATATGTTTTTAGCAGTTTTGAAGTCATTTTTTACTAAAAAATCTCCACTTTCGCATTCTTGTTTTAGGCGACTTACATTCTTTGTGCATATCGCCATCTACTGGGCAGGGATGAGAATTTATAGTTAAAAAAAAGGATTTCAATATCGATCTGTTTCTCACACACACCTATAGTATCACTTCTGAAGATATTGATTTAATCACTGGAGTTGTATGGACTACTTTTATGCCACCTTTATGTGCTTTTTGGACCTTCAAAGTTCTGGTCACGATTCACTTGCATTGTATGGACCTACAGAATCTTTTATAAATCTGTTCAGCAGAAGAAAGTAAGTTATGCTAATGAGATGGGAAATTTTATTATTTTATACATTTTATAGTTTTAAGTTTTATTAAGTATTTGGCTTCTAACAAGTATTCTGCAAATATTGGCAATTTTTAAAGGAATTTCTGTTGTGAGTGCAACATTTTGCTGCTAGACTGATTTCCATAAATGTTTTTTTTTTTGTTTTCATAATAATATTGTCTTGACGAATACAATTATAACTTAAATTTAAATGAGAGAAACAGTAAAGACTCAATTCACACCAGAAATCAGATGCCATCTCTATCTCTCTCAAATTCAAGTGAATTTATAGTGAATTTTTATAAGACATACAATACTTCAATGGTAACATCTGTTTTTTTTCAATGTATTGTCAACAAGAGAGTTCCAGTACACTTTTCCTCTTGGGAATTTGAATTTGGGGAATGTAGTAACTGGAGAATAAATGTAATATTACAGGATTTTCTCAACAGAGATATTTAAAAAGAAAGTTAGGGCAATTGTTTATGGCGTATCTCGTAATTTAATTTTTTTTTTTTAATCAGATGAATTACACCCAACGGAATGGCTTTCATAACGGTCTTGAACTCATGTAATAGTTGTTAAAACAGTCATAAACGCATCATGCGATAAAATATTACCTTTACTATCACATGAGTCAGGAACAAATATTATACTTAACCATTTATGCAAAAAGAAGAAGGAAAAAAATAATATTTTACGTACGTAGGCAACTTACTAGGTTTTGAGACACAGGCTGTATCATAGTTGCTATGACAGCACGCCACTCTTTAAACAAGCGCGAGCGCTTTGAGTGAGAAGGGAACAAGAGAGTCACAAAACAGAAAAGAATCAAATCATGTGACTCACTCCAGCTTGTCACAACGCTGTTTCTTTAAAACAATAAAAAACATCAACAAGATCGTATTGACTATGTATCCATCTGCACTAAAGAATTGTGACGACACATACATGATTACAGCATTTTCAAACGGGGAAAATTATTTTAGATGTTGGTTAACGTATCTTAATTTACGATCCCAGACAAAGTTTCTTTAAATTATGTTATTTATTTATAGTATTATTTGTGCCATTAGACTTATATATATATATATATATATATATATATATATATATATATATATATATATATATATATATATATATATATGAGAGAGAGAGCGAGAGAGAGAGCGAGAGAGAGAGAGAGAGATCTAAGAAGCTGCACCAAAAATGAGCTCCTGAATACATCTCAAATTTGGACCTAAAAAAGTGAGACATTTTGCAAAATAACTTTCAACAAATCTTCAGAAAGGACCCTAAATAAGAGATAGAAACCTTAATCTTCAAAAGCAAAAGAGGAAATATCATTTTGGGGTATATTTCTCAAATCAAAACAACTGGCTAATCATTAACTGCCAACTACCAACTGCCATTTTGCAGCATTCCAAAGGAGAAATTGCTCTAAAGAAGCTAACAGAAAAGGCTAACAGAGGAATTACAAGAACAAAATCAACCTGCTTCATCAAGGATCCCTGTTGGTAATGTTAATAAATAGTAATAATAACATTAACATTAATAACATTAATAAACCTGATAAACCTGATAAAATATATATAAAATATATATAATTCCGTGTTTGTGGGCTACAAAGGCTAATAAGGTAAATAATTAGCCTAGTCCTTTTTAAAATAAACAAGTGATCACCTTGAAAACCAGCAAACAGACACTAAATAAGAGCACAGCTGTCAGAGCAGAGAGCATGGAAGTTGAGTACCCTGCTAAATGTAAAAATAGAGCAGCTAGGGAGAAACACAAGAAGACGTTGCGTGGAAACCCAGAGGACCTCTTCATTGACTATGCCAGCAAAAAGAAGGAAGGAAGAAGAACAACTTCATTTTCTTCACTGATTCCATCTACATCTGGAAAGACATTCTATGCAGTAATTATGCACATGTAGTTAGTGAAGGCATCGGCTCAGGAGGCAGATTAAAGATCTGCAAAGATGAACACCTGGACAAAGATGACCCTCTGCTTACCATCACATACTACACCAAAGGAAAGGTCATGGTCCAAGGGAGTGAAGCAAACCTGGAGTCTTTTGAAGAGGTATTCTCCCTGTTGAAAGCTAAAGTGAACACCAAGAGAGTAAATGTCCTCTCTGACAGTAAAGATGATGAGGGTCCAGCAGAGAACCAACACCTTGTCTATCTCTGCCCCTCCCACACCTGCCAGCTTTACCAACCAGCTAAAGTAGAGTATGGCCTTGCAAGAGATGGACTTTGCTGAATTCAAAGAGCAGACCCAGGCCAGGATGTCTGACTCCCCCATGAGTACTGTCCAGCAGCTGAAAGAGGAGCTCAAGCAGTTCAAGAAAGAAAACCAGGCTTTGGCATCTGACCTCAGAGGAAGTCTAGTGGCACTCAAACAGGAGAACAGTGTGCTACGTGCTCAGTTAGCCAAAGTGAAGGAGGATGCTGAAAATAGAGAAAGGAGCATCACCAGGCAAGTCCAACACCTCAAAGACCAACTCTTATCAATCCCCTGTCTCCCAAACCCCTGCCTTATTTCAACCACACCCTCTCTGCTCTGCACCCAGCCAAACAACACCCTGGCACCTCCTGATACATTCACACAGCCAGCTGCCAACAGTCAGCTCTGCCCATCACAGGCTCCTTCCACCCAGCCTGAAGAACAAGACCCACAAGTGGTCCTGCTGGCTGACTCAAATGGGAAATTCCTGGACACAAACAAGTTTTTTCCTGGAAAGAAAGTTCTGTCTAAACGCTGCAGCTCATCAGGCCAGGCAATGAAGCTACTGAAAAAGGAGACTCTCAAGAATCCTGAATGCCTGGTGATTCATACAGGAATTTCAAATTAGCTGTTGGAATATTCAGGGTCTCCGCTCCTCAACTTATGATCAGAAGAGTAGACACCCTGAATTCATCCAATCTATCAAAGATGTTGATGTAATTGTGTTGGTAGAAACATGGTGTCAAAATGCTCAGGTCACTCACTGTCCCCCAGGGTATAATGAAGTCATGGTGCCCTCTATAAAACTGAATAACATACGTAAGGGCAGAACATCAGGGGGGATCTTGGTGTGGTATAAAGAAGGTCTTTGTCATCAGATCTCACCAATAAAAAAGGGTAAATCACACATTTGGCTGAGATTAGATAAAACCCTGGGCATAACTGACAGGGATCTATATCTCTGTGCTATTTATATACCCCCAGTAGATTCTTCTTATTTTGAAAAAGACACTTTTGAAACCCTCCATTCAGAAATAGCCTATTACCAGGCCCAGGGAAATGTGCTTCTTACTGGAGATCTGAATGGACGAACAGGAATTGAACATGACATCATTGACACACATGGCAACAATCATGTGTTTGGTCAGTCTCCCCTGTTTACCACATCAACTGACAGTTAGAGAAAATCAAATCAAAACAATGGAATGCAATGCAGGGGAGCCCCTCCCCCACTCCATCACATACCCTCAGACTATCAAGAATGCAAAGGACAAGAAAGCCTTTAAATACAGCCTGCCGAAGAACAACCCAGAGACTCTAATGGCAGACGTTTCACAAAAAGGTGACAGAGACATCATCACTAATCTGCTCCACTACACAACAGACTGTAATGTTTGGCACAAGATTATCTGTCAATATTACAAAAGTTATAGAAAATTAGGCATCTGTAATGGCAGACAAATTCAGATTTATGAAGAAAATGACACTAACAAGGCATTTCTAACTGTAAATATCTACCATAATGGAACCATAATGTTCCAGGGGACTGAAGCATGTCTCAGCTCTGTCCAGGCAAACTTTACCAGCCTAAAAGCTCTGGCAGATGCTGAGAAACCAACACAGGGAGCTGCAGGAGACAGTGAAGCCCAGAGCTCAAGGGAGGGGGCGGAGCCTAACACTGATGACTGCGACTCACAGCTGGAGCAGTCTGTCACTCAGTTCAGAAACAGTCTCTCCCTACAAGAGGTAGAGCTGGAGGAGCTCAGGAAACTAACACTCTCCTATGCAACATCCAATGAGCGCTTACAACACCTGGAAAATAAACTTAGTCACCTCACAGGAGACTTTGAAGCTAGTGTTAAGGAGTTAAGAGGAGAGATACTAAATCTGCAGCAGGACAGAGAGACCATGAGTAAAGAAATTAAAACAGTCAGGGAGGAGCTGATGCTCAAAGAGGGAGAAATAAAACGCCTGAGAGAAACGACAGAGAGCCTCACACACACCTGCAGGAGGCAGACAGCAGCAGCAGCCCACACTCTGACACAAATCTCCAGCACTCCAGCAGCAACACCACCACTGACGTCACAGACAGAGGCCTCTGAAGGCCCCCAAGAGCAAGAAAATGTTCTACAGAATGCAGAAATCATCCTAATTGATTCAAATGTTAAATTCATCAATGAAAAATTCATTTTTCCTGGCCACAAAATATTAAAACTCTGGTGCCCAAAAACATATAATGCCCTACAACAACTGAACAAGGAAAATCTGGGTGAACCCAGCCACATCATCATCCACGTGGGCACGAATGACCTGAGGGCACAACAAGAGCAAGTGGCAGAATCAGTGACACGGGTGGCCATTAAAGCAACAAAACTTCCCAACTTCAAAAGTAGTTATCTCCACCATCCTACCAAGATCAGACTTCCATCCTCGCTCCATACAAAGAGTAAACACAGACATCTCACGTAGATGTTCTGGAATGCCAAACGTTCATCTGGCGCATCATCCCACATTGGACATCCACCACCTCCATGACCACGTCCACCTCCATAAAGACAGTGTTCATATGTTTGCAAAAACCCTTAAAGACTTGGCCCTGGGCTGAACCCCTGGCAACCTCCCAAAGAACGCCAGAGCAGCCACTACCCCTCAGCCAGCAAGACGGTTTATTCACGCAGCACCACAAAACATCGTCTCTCCACACTTAGCTGAGCCCAACACTACAATCCCTACCCAGAGAACTGCACCCTATCGCCAACTCATTGTACCCCCACACCCCCACCCTGGGCTTCGCCACCCACATCCTGCCCCCCTGCACCTGCATCCTGGACTCCACCGCCCATGGCCTGGACCTCCACACCCTGCTCTCTACCACCATCAACAACACCCATCGCCACAGGACCATTTCTCCTGGCACCACAACCACAGAAGTCCCAGAGCAGCTCCAGCGAGGAACAGCATCTCAGCAGAACAGCGGCCGAGTCCACATCCACACCCCCACCAGCCCGAGCAACAGGAGAAGCTGAGTTATGCTGCAGCCCTGAAAGGACCGAGCTACACCAACCTAGTAGAGATTAAGGACCTTCTCCAATTTATATGCACACGTCTGGAACAGTAGTCATGAGTAAAAGAGATGCATACAATATATTTAAAAAATATATAGAAAATTTAAAAAAAATACAAAATTGTTTACACATGTATAATTTGATACTATGTTAGACTTGGGTTTGTTTTACTATAGAGCATTATTAAAATTGTATAATTGTTAAACTTGGTGACAAAATGAGATCATTAACGATTACAATGTGGAACATTCAGGGTATTATTTCATCCAGTTTTGGTAACAAAACCCAAAGCTTAGATTTTAAGAAAAACATATCAAACATGGACATAATAATACTACAGGAAACTTGGCGCAGAACTGATAAAGTCACTCTTTGTCCCTCAGGATACTGTGAAACATCTCTATCCTCTAGAAAGCATGAAAGAATCACACGTGGGATAGATTCAGGGGGCATCATAATCTGGCACAAACAAGAAATTGATAATTACATCCAAACATTTAAAATAGAAGAATCACACATCTGGCTCAAAATCAACAAGCACCTTACCCAAACATCAAAAGACGTGTTCTTATGTGCTCTTTATATTCCTCCCCCTGAATCTCCTTACTATAACGAGAACATCTTGGAATCTCTCCACAGTCAAATTAACCACCTCCAGGCCCAGGGAAGTGTGTTGATCTGTGGGGATCTAAATGCTACAACAGAAAATGGGAATAACCCACTGATATATATATATATAGTTTTATCCAGTTATATATATATATATATAACTGGATTTCTCATGACGTCACACCAGTGAAGCTACTGCGCTGGCATCTTGGTATTCCCTTGCATTCTGTATTCCTATGGGTTTCAATGGGAAATCGACTGTTTTGATTAGTAATTTTTACCTATCCAGTCACATAAAAAAAAATTAAGTCTGCATATACTGTATCACAATGCAATCTTCCTAAATATGTAATTAATTATTTATTTGGACTCTCATTTTCCCCCTGTTTATTCTAAGTGTGAGCGTGTAATGTTACTCATCATTGCAGCAGCATCACGTTCAGCGGCGCACGTGTTACCTCAATAGAAAAAAAGTTTAAGAAACTGAGGTAAGATATCAGTAGACATTTTCAAACATATTTTTGGCAGGCTTTAAAGTTTTTATTCTGAATACATAATTATGTAGCTTTTGTTTACGTTGAACATTCATTGTGCTTATTTTCTTAGGTTAAATTAATATTAGCTACGCAGCTAACGTTAACTTAGGAAGATAACCATAATGAATAACAGTATAACTCACCAAGTTAGCTTTTTTGGTAAAGTTGAATATCAACACTGGTTACATATGATGAATATAATATGGGCTTGCATTAATGATCTGTGTGTGATTTGTTCTTTTTGCAGTGCAGGCCTGAATATGGCCCAGCTCACGGGCATCCGTGACAAGGAGCACATGGATATTGTAGAAGTTAAACAAGGTAAGTTTGCAGTTTGGATTTCAATAACCATCCCACTAAATGTTAGATAAAACTGGAATTGGTTTTTAACAGGAGCAATTTGTATGAGGAGACAGTTGCTTACGTCACAAGAGCAGCTCTCTTGAGAGACATATTTTTTTCGTAATTAAAATATTATTTAAATTATTTAAAATGTTATACTTTTATATTTGACTGTCATTCATATGTTTTTGAAGCCTGAAAAGGAAATCACACCCTTATTTTATTAGATGACCCAAGCTAAATTTGTATAAATTACTTGGTTAGTTTGTATGGTAATTAATCGTCATATTCATGAAACACCTAAAACAGAAATCATAGTCATAATCACAATTATATTTTTGACAATTAATTGTCTGCCAAATTTCACAATCGTGACCCCTAATTTTCATTATTAGGTTCCTACCTTGTGAATTGTTTTGTTAAAAATGTGTATGAAATTTCAAAAAGTGACAACAGCTTGCATCATTATTAAAAATGCAATTTCATGACGTCATATAAAAAGCTCAAATTATATTAAAATTACATAGGAAAATATAAAAAAATTGCAATATACTATATTGCGTGATTATATATATGAAGTGTCCCCCCTCAGTTTGCTTAATATATATTTTTTAGTTATATTATGATTACATGTCAAAACTGGCAAGTAAAAACAAAAATGTATTAGCCAATGACACTTCTTTCTCCAACATGATAGTAGAGGGTTGAAAGGGTATACTTAAATGTACTAAAACTGCAAAATGCTGCATTTTAAATACTATTATTACATGCGGATTAATGCCAACAGCACAAAATTTACTGATAAAATTTAAATTGCCAATCAGAATTGAGTATTTACAATGATTCGTATTTTGTGTGGTCAAATGAGAAATGGGGGGTTCGGTTCGCTGGGGTTGCAGCCTTCTTGTTTGTCCTTTGCTGATCACATGCTTGTGTGTTGAAACTTGACACCGGGCGACTCATCCTGAAAACAACACTGTTTGATATATATTTAGTTTATATGTAGGGTTACATCCTACTGAAGTTTAATTGTGCGTTGCTCAAATATTTAGTAGTGAGTAAATTGTGACTTAGTGCCCATTTACGCCACAACTAGTCTAAGTTTAAACTTGCATATTGCTGGTGCAATCGGACCCTGATCTTTATATCAAACTTTTCTTTTTTCTTATTTTTTGCAGTACAAGCTTGCCCAGAGTTTCCTAACCGTTTGGATTGTGATGTAGCACGTTTCCTTGGCAATGAAGTGGAGCCTCATGTTAGTGCAGCTTTCTGCAATGCACTTTGAGTATGAAGATGTGATTGTTGTATGGTTCTAGGCTGAACATGTGTGCCTCAAGTTCCTTGAATGCAGAACTACCATGGAGTTCCAGAACCTCCTCAGCTGTCTTGCAGACTTTCAGGAAGCTGACTGACGGTCTTATAAATCCACCTCAGGACTTCATGTCGATCAGTGTGTTCATCTTGGGAACAGCTCTCGACTCTGAGTGTTGATAAACAGGTTGTGCACAGAATCGTCTTCATAGTTGTTTTAACTGCAAAGCCTGCTATGTACCCCACCACAGCCTCTTTGAACATGGACAAGCTGGGAAGACATACAGTGATGTTTTTCTCTGTGTCTTCTGTTTCAGACTGAATGTCACTTTGCCTGAAATGCCAACATATCAGAAGATGTTGCCTCC